>PYAF01003293.1:46686-61056 GCA_007407185.1 Glycine tomentella
GATTCTATACACTTTGATAAAGTTAACATGTTGCTTGGTGTCTTATGAATCTCTATGAATTTTAAGTGGTTTTATGATTTTGATGATGAGAAATGAGTTGAGATGTGTACTTTGTTGATGATGAAAAGTGATGAGAAACGATGTGATGAGATGAAATGAGTTGTTGTAAATGAAACCATCTCATGGGTATCATAAAAAAGTTGTATGTCAGTTGGTTATCAGAATGAAACCCGTGCGTTCAGATGAGTTGTTCCTGAGCTAGGGGGTGCTCTTGTAGTACAGAATCACTAAGCATGAAAGTGTTCGTGTAAGTGAGAACCTAGGAAACACTGGGGTACCCTGACTGATCGGATAAATTCTGGTAGGCCACTGACATGGGACTTGATATTACATGTTGATGAGTTTCATAGAGTTGTCATGTGCATATGCCCGACGGGGGTTAATCTGTGATGTTGACCTCAAAAGGAGGTTTGTCAGATAGCTAAATTGAGTCCATGCATTCAGAGGAGTCTGAGCTAGGGAGTAGTTGAGACAGTGAGGACCACACCACCATGATGATCACATAGGTGGAGGAGACATTCCTACGCGCCACTGGGCTACCCTGACTTAATGGATAAGTTCCTTCCACTGAGAGAGGGTGGGGCTATCCTGACTATGGCCATGTAATGAGAATCTGAGATCTCAGTCATGCATCATATAAAGAAGATGAGCATGCATTACTTGATGAGTATGTTTTATATCTGTGTGTTGTGTGAATGGTATGATTTGAACTATGTGCTGTGTAGATGGTGTGATTTAATCTGTGGGTGAATCATGCGTACATATTATTTTATAAATGCTATTATAACCATTTGGGTATATATTCTTTTATATGTGTTTTTATTCAAACTATGTTTGTCATAAACTTACCCTATTTTGTGTCTGTGGTTGACACCTGTGATGACCCCAATTTATTTGGGCGAGCAGGGAAACAGTGAAGCATAAGCTGTGAAGGATTTTGAAGAAAAGATGATGAAGATATTTTAATAAAGTGTATTTTAATTATGACGTGTAATTTGGATTAGACGTTTAATCAGTTGTATATTTTGTGGACTGTACCTTGGACTGTATTATATTTTAATTTGTATTGATGGACTGTATTTGTATAAACCGCTGTGTGGGAAAATTGTTTATGTCACAAATAAATTGTAAAATCGAAGCAACAAGAAAGAAATTTTTTATGAAATTTATAACTAAGATAATTCTAATACAAAGTGGAAACGAGATTTCATTTAAAATCAATCGAACACGAGAGAGTAAAAGGAGGCGTTACAATCCATGACTTCATTGGATACATCCACTTGAAAATAATCAATAAATCTTGAAACTAATATAGCATAATGAAAGGGGTAATTTATCAATCTCTTGGATTTTTGCATGATCTCTTGAAGAATATGGATCCAATTTAACTTGATTTCATTCTTTAATCCATAAACAATTTGGAGATCATCATCTGTGGCTTGTGCATGGATGGTGGATCTTGGAGTGAGGATATAGGTGATGATATAGTGTAGGAGCCTATCTTCATGTGTCATAGGTCATGTACTTAATCTTAGCCTAAGATTCATGTGAGGGTCTATGAGCATACCTCTATAGGTTTCCATTTTGTTGTAACCCTCTGCTTCTTCATCAAACCTTCTTTCTCCATCAAAGGAGATCCCAACAAATTCATGCCAAATTTCTGGAGTAATCTACATAGCCACTCTACTCACTTGGGTGAGGATTGTTCCATGCATTGAGATTTTGGAACACATTAAAAGACTTTTACCAGGTTAGGGTAAAAAGTCCCTTGCATTTCAACGAATTTTGTTAGACCTTGCTGTTCTAACATTTGAGGGAAATGAAATCCTTGTTCAATAAACTAACCAAGGTTCAAGAACTTTGGAGGGCAGAGTAGCTTGGTAGCATTGAATTGGAGGTAGTTCATTTTGTCAGCTTCCTTGGAGAACCAATGATCAAGTCTGCTGACTAAGGGTTTGAGGATTGGGCTTGAGCTTTTCTCTTTGAAGTTTTAGCTCTTTTGGAGGTAGACATGTTGAGAAATTAATTGAGTATGAATTTGAGAAATAAGAAGAGAAGAAAAATTATATTCAGAACTTATAAAGCAAGATGATTTCAGAGCTAGAATATTGAGACAGAGAATAGAAGATTGCAAGGCTTGAAAGTGAGTTTTCAAGTCTCAAAGCTCTATTTATAGGCAATTTTGATATAATGGGCAGTTGTAAATTCGAAAATATAGTTGTTGTGCCCCTTAACTACTAGCATTAAGGCTTAGATCCTATCAAATCATGGTTTATTGCAGTTGGGCAGTTTCAAAATTGTCAGATTTTTGCAGTAACCACTCAAATTGGTTATTTCGTTATGCAATCGATTATTTCATTCAAAATTTCAATTATAAGAAATGAGGTAATCGATTAAAATACAAGGTAATTGATTATTTCAGCACACGTTGCTTATAGAAGAAGAAGTGTAATCGATTATAATTGGAGATAATTGATTAAAACAGGATGAAACAGAGTTCTCAGACATACATGACTCAAATAATCGATTAATTCGATCAAGTAATCGATTATTCCAGACTAAAAATTTAGAAACATACAGAGACTCATGTAATCGATTATTTCATCAATTTAATCAATTATTCTAGAGTGAACTTGATTTTTCAGAAACTCGAGTAGTGAATAATCGATTATTTAGATGGTTTAATCGATTACAACAAAGTTGATTCATTTATATAGAAGCATCAGATGAGCAAATAATCGATTAAGGTTTTGTGGTAATTGATTATATCAGCTTTTTAATAAACAAAAAATCAGATTTAGCAGCATCTAACATGTATTCAATTTCCAATTGAGTTAATGTCTTTCACGCAATATTTAAGCCAGTCATTTACAGAGTAACAAGCGCAGGAATGTCAATCAACATATACTAGATTCATCTAATTACCAAGCATGTTTCTTTGAGTAAAAAATCTATCTCTATCTAAGGGTTTGGTAAATATATCAGCCAATTGTTTGTTACTTTCAACAAATTCAATTTTGATATTACCTTTTTGCACATGATCTCTGATGAAATGATGTCTTATTTCTATGTGTTTTGTCCTGGAATGCATGATTGGATTCTTGGAGATATTGATAGCACTTGTATTATCGCATAGAAGTGGAATATGTTGAAATTCCACACCAAAATCTTGGAGTTGTTGCTTCAACCATAAGCTTTGAGCACAGCAACTTCCAGCTGATATGTACTCAGCTTCAGCTGTTGACAAGGCTACACATGATTGCTTTTTGCAATGCCAAGAGATTAAAGAGCTTCCCAATAGATGACAAGTACCACTTGTGCTCTTTCTATCCAATTTGCATCTTGCAAAATCAGAGTCAGAGAATCCTATTAAGCTGATTGTTGTACCTTTTGGATACCAAAGCCCCACTTTTGGTGTAGACGTTAGATACTTTAAGATCCTTTTTACTGTAGTTAGATGAGACTCTTTAGGATTGGCTTGACATCTAGCACACAAGCAAACACTTAACATAATGTCAGGTCTACTTGCTGTAAGATAAAGCAATGATTCTATCATTCCTCTATATCTTGACTCATCAACTCTTTTCCCTTTTTCATCTGAATCTAGATAGGTAGAAGTTGCCATTGGTGTTGCTGCAACTTTGCAATTTTCCATGTCAAAGTTCTTTATCATTCCCATGCAATATTTTGATTGGCTAAGGAAAGTTCCATTCTTCATTTGCTTAACTTGTAGTCCTAGGAAGAATGTGAGCTCTCCCATCATAGACATTTCAAACTCTTTCTGCATGCTAGCTGAGAATTCTTTACACAAAGAATGATTAGTGGAACCAAAAATAATATCATCAACATAAATTTGTACCAAGAGTATGTCTTTGTCTCTTTTTTTGATGAACAAGGTTTTATCCACTTCTCCTCTAGTGAATGATTGATCAAGCAAGAACTTGGTCAACCTCTCATACCAAGACCTTGGAGCCTTTTTCTAACCATATAAAGTTTTTCTCAATCTGTAAACATGATTAAGATATTGATGATCTATAAAACCAGGAGGCTGGTCAACATATATCTCTTCATCAATATAACCATTAAGAAATGCACTTTTCACATCCATTTGAAACAATTTAAAATTCAACATACATGCATATGCATGAAGTAACCTTATGGCCTTTAATCTAGTAACTGAGCATAAGTTTCATCATAATCAATGTCTTCCTCTTGGTTGTAACCTTTTGCAACCAATCTAGCTCTGTTTCTTATTATGATGCCACTTTCATCCAGCTTTTTCCTAAAAACCCACTTAGTGCCAATAGGTGTGTGAGTGGAAGGTCTAGGGACAAGTTCCCAAACATTATTCCTTTTAAATTGATTTAACTCATCATGCATAGCAATTAACCAATGTTCATCTAGCAAGGCTTGTTCAATATTATTTGGTTCAATTTGTGATACAAAAGCCATAATACAACAAAGATACTCCATTAGATACTTCACCAATTATGTTGTCTAATGATAAATCTTTTGTGATCCTCCCATCTTTGTGTTTAGGTGTGCCTGCTTCTTGATTAGACTCTAGTTGAGCTTCATCTTCTTCTTGTTTACTAACTTCAGTAGGTTCTGTTATTCCTCTTTAGTTTCTGCATCATTATCACTTAAAACTTCTTCTAAAGAAGGGTTAGACTCATCACATACAATATGTACTGATTCTTCAACACACAAGGTTCTCTTGTTAAAGATTCTGTAGGCCTTACTTTGCAAGGAATATCCAAGAAAGATGGCTTCATCAGCGTTTGAATCAAACTTGCTAAGATTATATTTACCATTGTTTAAAACAAAACATTTACAACCAAATGCTTTAAAGTGAGAAATGTTTGGTTTCCTTCCTTTATAGATTTCATAAGGGGTTTTCTTCAAACAAGGCCTTATGAGAATTCTATTCAAGGTGTAGCAAACAGTGCGCACTGCATCAGCCCAAAAATGCTTAGGTAATTTTGTTTCATTTAGAAGAGTCCTTGCTCCTTCTTCAAGTGATCTGTTTTTCCTCTCCACAACACCATTTTGTTCAGGTGTTCTTGGAGCTGAAAAATTGTGATTAATTCCAAAATCTTCACAAAACTTTTCAAAATGTTCATTTTGGAATTCACCACCATGGTCACTTCTAATTGAATCAATATTACAATGCTTTTCATTTTGAATTAATTTGGCTAGTTTCTTAAAAGCTGTGAATGCTTGACTTTTAGGTCTAATGAACAATCTCCAAGTGTATCTAGAATAGTCATCTACAATAACAAGACCATAATAATTTCCTCCTATGCTCATAGTTCTTGAAGGACCAAATAAGTCCATGTGAAGCAATTCAAGAGGTTTAGAAGTAGAAGCCATGTTGTTACTTTGGAAAGAATTTTTAGTTTGCTTTCCTCTTTAACATGCTTCACAAGTTTTATCCTTCTCAAACTTAAGCTTAGGTAGACCAATTACTAAGTCCTTTCTTACTAACTTGTTGAGATGATGCATGGTAATATGAGATGTTCTTCTATGCCATAACCATGTCTCATTTACTTTACTCATTAAGCAATCAGTTTTATGTATGAATGCATGGTCAATGGATAGAACATAGATGTTAATCTTCCTTTTGCTAATATGTGCAACTTTGCCAGTTTTGCCTTCATGTATTAAGCAAGTCTCATTGTTGAAGGTGACTTTGAAATCCTTGTCACACAACTGGCTAATGCTTAGTAGATTGTGCTTTAGCCCTACAACATAAAGCACATCCTTGATCTTAGTGGTTAAGCTGTCTCCTATGTTGCCTTGCCTAATAATTCTGCCTTTATTGTTGTCCTCATAGGTAACATATCCTCCTTCTTTAAGTACTACATCTGTGAGTATGAATATGTCCCTAGTCATGTGTCTAGAGCATCCACTATCTAGGTACCATATTGATGATTTTGCTCTAAGACACATCTGTACAAATCAAATTAAGAAGAGAAAGAGGGTCCCCAATTTAAGTTGGGTCCAAAGGGGTTAGTTGCTTTCTTTCTTTTCTCAACCCATATGCATTCTCCATTTGGAACATAAAACCTTCTAGCAAAGCACTTATATGATGTATGACCTTTTAAAATACAATAATTACAAGTAGGAGATTTAGATGAAGTAGCATGAGAAAATCTATGATAGGCATTTGGTTGATTGTGCTGCCTATGGTACTTATGTTTTGGAGGAACAAACACAAGTTTACCTTGAGTTTTAGCTCCATGTTTATATCCCAAACCATAAGTATCACCAGCATACTTTTGGACACTTAGCAATTCATCTTAGTTACATTTGCCTTTGTAATATTTCCTTAGCAAATCAACCAAATAACTATTTTCAGTTTGCAAGATCATATTTTCCTTTTCATTACTCAGCTTGTACTCATCAAATTCTTTCTGCAATTCATTGCATTTATCAACCTTAGAGATGGCTAAGGAGCATGTACATCCATTTTCCTTGTAACTTGAAAGAACTTTGTCATGTTCCTCATTCAATTTACAAAGTTCTTCTTGCAATTCAGCAACCTTGGATACATGCCATCTTAAGTCACCCTTAAGCTTGTTGTTTGCTTTAGCTAGTTTTTGAGTTTCACAATGCACCTCATGAAAAGCATCAACTACATTTTCAAATTTAGAATTTACCTCAGATTCTATACTTGATGTTTCTTCTTCTTCACAAATGGTAGATGTAAGGCATAGGTGAGCTTCAACTTCTTTTTCTGAAGAGGACTCAGAACTTGTGGATTCATTGTCCTCCCAAGCAATGTAGGCTTTTCTAGGCTTTGCATCCCTTTTTGATCTCTTCTCAGCTTGTGGCTTCTTTGCTAATGAGGGGCATTCAGCCTTTAAGTGACCTTGCTTTCCACATTCAAAGCAAGTGATGGAGGAAGGGTTGTTGTTCTTGTTGGTGCTGTGACTTCTTTTCTTTTGTTGTGGTTGCCTTCTGTTTTTATTTTTCCTCAAAAACTTGGTAAAATTCCTTACAATGAGATTGATATTCTCATCATCATCATCTTCACTTGAATCCTCTTCTCTTTCATTCTTTGAAGGTGTAACTTTTAATGCTATACTCTTATGCCTTTTATCTGCATCTTCACCATGAGTTAATTCAGACAATTCAAGTTCATACTCAAGGAGCTTACCAAACATAACTGCTATGAACATCATTGATAAATCCTTTGATTCTTTGATGGCTGTGACTTTAGGCTGTCATTCCCTTATTAGGCATTTGAGGATCTTGATGTTCAGCTCTTCTACATCAAAAATCTTCCCTAGCCCAAGCAAGTGATTCACTATATGGGTGAACCTAATTTGAAGTTGTACCTTCATGCGTTACTTCAAGTAGCTCCCACATTTCTTTGGTGCTTCTACACCTAACAGTCCTAAAAAATTCATCAGAAGATAATGCAGAAGTTATCATGTTCTTTGCCTTGAAATCATATTGAGTTGATTTCTTTTCTATTTCAGACATTTCATCCCATTCTTTTGGTATTGATTTGTCATCAACAACTTCGGTAGGAATGAAAGGGCCTTTTTCAATACAATTCCAAGCACCCGGGTCATTTGACTGGATGAAGATTTGCATTCTGTTTTTCCAAAAACTAAAATGTTCTCCTTCAAACAAAGGTGGTCTATTCAATGAGGCTCCCTCCTTGAATGTTATTTGATTAGTATTCATTGTCAAAGATTTAAAAAGATCTTTTGAGCAAATTACAAGAACTAGCTCTTGATGCCAATTCAAAATACAATGAACACTTATGCAAATAAACCAAGAGGGGGGTGAATTGGTTTTATCTCAGAGTTTTAAAATTTCCTTTCAAAATTTATAACAGTAGAAGACTTCAAAAGGATCATATCAATTTAAAACCAATTAGAAATCAATTTACTTCATCAATCAAATTACTCTTGTGCAGTAACCAAGTTTATATGATGAACAAATTCTATACTTCAAGAATTTAATGAAATATAAACTGAAATCTAATGCACACAAGATTTATACTGGTTCACCTCTCAACCCTGGAGGCTACATCCAGTTTTATTCCATCCAAATCTTGGTTAGAGTTCCACTATAACAAATACCTGTTCTTTACAAGCTTACAAAATGATCTCTCTTACCCTCCTTAGGTAAAATTCAAAATCTACTCCCTATAGAATTTTCAATAGACCAAGAACCAGAGATCCCTTCTCTATTCTTCCCTCTAGAAACCCTTTCTAGAAAAAGCTTTAAAGAATCCAAATGTTATATGGAGATACAACACAGTTACACAATAATTAACAATTAAACACAAGCTTTAGGTACAAGAAAGATATCACCTTATATTCCTCAGCAATTACAATGATATGAATGATTCAATCAACCTGAGATTATGTGTAAAAGATGACTACCATTCTTTCTTGATTACTTTCTTTAAGCTCTAGCTTGAATAAGTCTTCAATCCTTGAGTATCATGACTAAAAACTCAAGTAAATCTCAATGACACTCAACACATTTGATTATCTCACTAATTTCAGCCTTGGGTACACTTGAGAACTTTAGAATATGTATATCACAAAGCTTGCACAAATAACTCTTTCTTTCTTCCTTAGTCTCATTATGACTCAGCTTTTCTATTTATAAAAAACTATTTTAGCTAATTGTAATCGATTAATTTGTCAATGTAATCGATTATTTTAACCATATAATCGATTAAAGCCGTGAAGAAATGTTTTATACAATTCCTAATTGCCTTTATGAAATTCTATAAGTTTTCTTATTACCACATGATTAATTCCTATTAAATGAATGTATGAATGCATGAATTATCAAAAAGATAATGAGGATTATAAAGCTTTATCTAATGAACCAGGCTTAAACATAATTACATATGCCATTAAATTGATTATGTAAAATATCAAAACTCATTTACTTCAATTGTCTTTGAATCCTTTGCTTCAGCTTCTTTGATTCTAATAGTATCTCCATCATCATAACATAAACAAGATCAAAAGTCCACTACTCATTTATCACATGCTGATTGTAAAATACTCGTCATTCAAGTTCATACAAATATAATTAATCACAACAGCCCAAGAACATCATAACAACAAGATTTCTCACCACATACAATTCGGTTTTTCATATAATCTGTATTGATATACAAGTCATTAAATTCCCATCTTTCATTATGTTGAACTAGACTTCTTAAGCTTTCCAACAAGGTATCACATGCCTTCATTGAAGTAATAAAGTTTTAGATATAACATATTAAAGTCTACACTTCAAATCTGCCAGCATGCTCAAAATGGAACACTTACAACCTTTCTTGTTTTCGCGATGGCAAGTAGTAAACAATCTAGATTTGGCTAAATTTTAAATATGTTATAGTTAACATCTAGACCATTAATTCTATATATCATAAACCTAATTTGAGTAAGAAAGGAGAGAGATATAAAATTTTCAAAATGGGTTGCAATAGTTGTTTGGGTGTGGACAGTTTCGAACATCTTATGTTGAAATAAATTTTGAGAACTAATTTACTCAGTTTGGTCCAATATTTTAGGATAACCTAGAGGACATCCTAAGCCTTAAAATGAGTGTTCGAACACCTCATTTGGTTAAGTATAAAGGGAGATATAAAATTTTAAAGACAGTACAAAATTCAGCTCAAAGCCATTCAAGCTTCAACACCAACACTCATCAAAAGCTTAGTCCTACACCTACCTTGATGTTAATTGAACTCTTTCACTCATTTCTTGAAGAAAATTTTTATAAAAGATCTGCAAGAAAGCAAGATATTAGACTTTCACATATCATCAAGCTTAAGAGTAAGTTACACCAAAAGATCATCCAAATAATCTCAAGAATCAAGTGATAAATAAACTTAAACTTACACCTATCTTGAGCAAGTTTGCTTTCAATTCTTCCAACTCTTCCAAATACTTGGCTACTCCTTAAGGTCTTGAAGGAACAAAAGTCTTGTCTTGTATTGGATGATTTGGAAGAAAAAAGAGAAGGAATTATAGGTGAAAGCTACGGTTTTGAGTCAAGAAGGAGGGAGAAAGATGAAAGCAAGGTAAAGAAAGAAAAAGGAAGTCATAGCCGTGAGTTTGAGAAAATGAGTGGGCATGTGCAGAATTTTAAATCAAGGAAGTTGATGTGTTGCAAACACATCTTAGTTCTAGGCTAGTTTTAGGTTATAAATTGATTAAATAGTTAAGAAAATAGAATAATATAAGCTTAATTGTCATTTATGTTTAATTTTATCTCAATTCAATAATAAGTTATGATCTCAGGGCAAAAAGAGGAGATTCAAGCCAAAAAGAAGAAGAAAAGCCAGTTGAAAGTCTCATGCGAGTCGCGCCAAGATCCGCGCGATCCGTGCCACAAGTTAAATATCAAGTCTTCATCTCGAACAACCCATGCGAGTCGTGCCAATACCCGCGCGGTCAGCGCCAATTGCTCAAGACAGGCTTCCAACTCGAAGACTCCACGCTATCAGCGTGGAGTTTCACGCTATCAGCGCCGTAAAGATCCTGTTACCTGAATTAAAAGATATGGCTCGAAAATTGCAGGAAAAACAGAGTCTTGGTTACCTGAATTAAGCTATCTGCAAGGGGATTATAAAAGGAGGCCTCTGGACTGAAGAAAACACTTACACATCCTGGGAATCACTAAACATCATTCTAAACCCTAGGAAATCAAGAATCAAGGCTAGGATTGTAGCAGAATCATGTATTCAATGACAACTTTTGTGTTCTTGAAGCCTATGTCAGGCTAAATCTTGTATTGTGGTTAGGCCAAGAACCGATGTGAACTCCTCTGTAACTTGACTGGTATTGAATGAGATTGTTATAATTATTTTATTCTAGTCTGTTCTTTATTGTTCTATTCTTATTTGGAATTGGCCATTCTATGTAAGTGCTGAGAGTTAAGATTCGCAATAGGGATGTTGGGGTTTTAATTTCTGACTTAATTAGAATAACAGTTGTTTATTGCCTAGGGATAGGGATGCGTGACTGCAGAACTATATAATAAATTCTTTCAATTGCTTACTTGATAGAATACACTAAGGGATTAGGGGTTAGCTAAATTAGGAAAGATTTATTCTCTGAGTAATTAGAATCAATTAAACTTGATAACCAGTTAAGTGAAAGAGGTAGGGATCAGAGGGAGTTGTGCCTGACCACAATTATTCATTCCATTGGTTACAACTCAACTATTTTTACTGCAATTTACTTCCTTAATTTCTGTCCTTATTTGCAATATTCAACACACAACAACCAATTCTTCAAAAACAATTTCTTTTTACTTCCAATCGCTTGGACGTCAAATTACTGTGAAATTCATTCCAATCCCTGTGGAGACGATACTCTACTTACCACTTTATTACTTGAAACGAACGGTACACTTGCCGTTTTCGCAACAAGTTTTTTGGCGCTGTTGCCGGGGATTGGTAAACTGATTTTTATAGTAATTTTAACCTTTGTGATTGGAACTTTTTGTTACTAATCGCTTCTCTGAGTTTATGCGAGGTTCAGTTAATCCTGAAAATTTACAGTACGATCCTGAGATAGAGAGAACTGTAAGAAGGAGGCTAGCCAGACAAAGAAGGAGAGAAGTGGAAAACTTTGATTTGATTCAATTCCTGAATTAGAGTCAGAGGCAGAGATGGCTGAAGAAAGAAATAATCAGCCGAGACCGGAAGATGAACTAATAGGGGATATTCTGGCTCCCATGTTCACAAGACCAAACTCCAGCATTGTGAGACCAACAATACAAGCTAATCACTTTGACATAAATCCTTCATTGATAGCATTGGTGGAACGCAGTCAGTTTGGAGGAGAAGATTTTGAAGACCCACATGACTTCATTGACAGATTTCTCAGAATCTGTGACACTATCAGACACCAAGGGGTCTCAGATGATGCTATAAGAATAAGTCTATTTCCTTTTGCTGTTAAGGGAAATGCATTGAGATGGCTAAATAGACAAACTTCCAATAGCATCTCAACTTGGGACGACTTAGTCTCGAGATTCTTTGCACAATACTTTTCCATGGACAAATACAACAGGTTGGTGAATGAAATCACTAACTTCACTCAGAATGGAAGAGAATCCCTCTGTGCTGCTTGGAACAGATTCCAAGAACTGATCAGGAGATGCCCACAATATGACATGCCTGTGGGTAAGCAGGTACGTATTTTCTTTAATGGTATGGCTCCTGAATCACGTATGATTGTTAATGTTGTAGCAGGGGGTACTATAAGGTCCAAAACTGCAGCTCAAACCTATGAGCTGATTAATTCTCTGGCTAGAAACCAAAATGAGAGTACCATAATTTAGCCAAAGAGAGAACCAATCCAACTGTCCAGCAATGATGCCATGCTTGTAGAGAAGAAAATCTTAGCCCAACAGCTGGCTAAATTAACTGAAAAAATAGACAGACTTCAAGTCTCTGCAGCCCAAGTTTCATCCAATAGCATACCCCGCATCAGCTGTGAATACTGCCAAGGTGAGCATGAATCTAATGTATGTCCTATTGTTGTTGGAGCTGACCCTGTGCAGGTTAACGGTGTTTGGAATGATCAAAGACAGCAACAACCATATCAGAGAAACTACAATTTTGCTCCAGTAAACAGCTATCAAAGAAAATTCCAATGAGGCGGGTTAAACTATAAATCTAACAACTACCTGCAGCCTCCAACTATTCCCAACAAGGAGATGTCTGAACTGGAGAAGGTAGTGATACAGCTGTCCAAAACAACCACAGAGCAAGATGCCTTTATAAATGAAACAAGAGCTCACCGAACAAACCAAGATGCTTCCATCAGAAATCTGGAAAACCAGATTGGCCAGCTTGCAAAACAGTTGGTTGAGAGACCACCAGGCCAGTTCCTAAGTGACACAGTGATAAACCCAGGGGAACATGCCAAGGCTATTACGACCAGAAGTGGGAAAGTGCTCACCCCACCAGAAAAGCCTCAGGTGAGTAGAAGGGAAGCTGAAAAAGAGAAGGTAGCAGCTGATACAGATGAAGAAAAAGCTGCAGAAAATTGTAAGGAGAAGAATTCTGTGCCTCCACAGAAGAAATGAGATTTCTCTCGCTTTGAGAAACCCACATATCCGGTGCAGACCAAGCAACAACTCCAGAAGCAGCAGTTTGCCAGGTTCTTAGATATGTTTAAAAAGTTACACATTAATATCCCATTTGCTGAGGCATTAGCCAATATGACTAACTATGCAAAATTCATGAAAGAGTTTTTGTCTAAGAAACACAAACTGCAAGATTGTGAGACCATAGCACTCACTGAGGAATGCAGTGCGATAATTCTGAGGAAGCTTCCACCTAAATTGAAAGACCCTGGAAGTTTTAACATTCCTATAGCCATAGGAAATATAAATGTAGGGAGGGCTCTCTGTGATTTAGGGGCTAGTATAAATTTAATGCCATTGTCAATGTGTAATGTGATAACCCTCATTGTGGCGCGGTTGGCGCCAGATCCCGCGCTGGTAGTGCCAGGGATCCTTTAGGAGAAAACCCTGTTAAGGGTGTATAATAACCTAGGCTTTTATAAAAGAAAATAAAAGAAATAAAAATTTAAAATTTATAAAATTCCGTCGCAAAAGCCTTAGTGACGGATTTAGCGACAGAATTAGCGACGGAATTAGCGACGGATTTTTTTTGCGACGGAGTCTGGCGCCAGGAGCGCCACAGATGCTGGAAACTGGCGCCAGGAGCACCAAAGTGGCGCCAAGGGCACCAGAGACACTGGTTTTTGGCGCCATCAGCGCCAGTGTGGCGCCAGGAGCGCGGTATGTCGGTCAGGCCACCTATATAAGGCAAAATCACGAATTTTGCAGAGAAAAACCACTGTTCATCTTCTTCCTCTGTCCAAGTAGCCATTCCTGATCTTTAGGAGCTCCAAACCTCCATTATAAGCCACTAAAACACCTCCTCTTCATCTACAAACTTAATTAGAACCTTGAAAAGCCAAAATCCAGCCTAGTTGGTGGGAGAACTCCTATTGTCTTGAGTTTCTTGAAAGGGAGCTGAGTTTGGAAGGAAACCAAGCTGATTCAAGGGCACTAACGCTAGGAGAAATCCTTCTCCAGCCTTTCTTGATTGTTTTACGGTAAGAAACTCATCTTTTAACCGATTAATTTGTGAAATGGGAAATTTAGAGTATAGTAGTTAATTGATGATAGGGCTGGAATTAGGCTTAGGTTCTGTAGAGAGATGTAATCAGGAGGTTGTTCTGAGCCATATGGTATATTGAAATTGAATTTGTGATGAAGTTTGAATTTGGCTCT
>PYAF01003294.1:9016-27660 GCA_007407185.1 Glycine tomentella
ATTACTACGTATCTGCTGTTACTTTCAATATATTATGTATCTAAAACGTTAATTTATTTTCTATTGAATATCTAATCATGTTTATTAAATACTTACCCGAGTTGTGTCTGTGGTTTGACACCTGTGATGACCCCAATTAATTTGGGCGAGCAGAGGAACAGTGAATAGCTGAGACATGGAGAGCTTGATGATTTGTATGTTGTGTTTTGACTTGATGTATGGGTGAACTCGTTTGTTGTTGCTGCATTTGGAGTTATGTATCTCGTATGATACTATTTTGTTCATGGTCTGTATTTTTATTTTGGATGACTGTATACGGACTGTTATATTTATTTATGCCTAAATAACTTAGACTATGTATTATGTTGAAATTATTCCACCATAGCAAATCGTCTAAAATAATATTTTACGTAACCAAATTACGTAGAAATTTTTTTCTTAAATTTAAGCGTAGTAGGTAAAAATTGAAACAACGTAAGGGGTTAAAATAAGGAAATAAAACGAAGTCGTTATATACTTACTTATGCGTCAAAGTCCTTTCCTTTGTTTTTCAAGTCCCCACTCTTAGCAAAGTCGCCTCATCATCTAACGTGCAAAGTCTAGAGCCTACAACACGTCCACCCTAACGTGCTCCACATTCAGATTTTGGTAAGAACATATGGCACTCACTGTGGGGCCGCGGTAAAACTTACCCTATGGCCTCACATTCTCCATCATTCCATCAATGGTCAGTACACAATTAGTGTTAGACGCGGTACTCCCATCGAAACTTCCAACCCTCCTCAAACAACCATGACCAATACAGATTCCCTTCAGCAACTCCAAACCCACATTATTGAGACGGAACAATGTCACAAGGAGGAACTCCAAAAGCTGAAGGCCGATCACGATCAGTTAGAGGCTCGAGTGAGATGCCCCCAATGTGATGAACACTTGACTCATACAGTGGCAGAGCATACACAAGGGGAATCACACCCCCGACACACCGTCAACGCTCAGGACGGTCCTTGCTTATTACAAATATACCGTCCAGGATGGCGGACAACTAGTAGACACTCATTTGTTGATCGTATCATGGAACTCAACCTACCTCTGGGTTGGATATCACTCCACCTAGAGTTGTACGACGACACCACTGATCTGGATGAGCATTTAGATGTCTTTCTCACCTAGGAGAATCTCTATACCAATGACGATCTAGTCTTGTGTCATGTTTTCCCTACATCTCTTAAGGGAGCAGCCTTGACATGGTATGGTGGACTTCTGCTGAGGTCCATCGATAGCTTCGACATCCTTGTCAAAGGTTTCAGTGCAAAGTATGCGACTAGCTGGTCTCATCGTATGACTTTTGCTGCATTGGCCAGTCTGCGATAGACACATGATGAGCCTCTTTGAAGATTCATGGACAGATTTGGACGAATAGCCGTCCATATCCAAAATCACAACCCTAAGGTAGCATTGCACTCTATGTTGCTGGCCCTGACACCAGGTAAGTTAGTGGACAACCTATGCAAGAAATCTCCTTCTAGCATGGGCGAGTTATGCGAACAAGCCAAGAGCTATATACAAATGGAGGAGATGTCAAGATTCAGAAATGAGGTCCAATAAGCTGGACAGAAGCAAGACAAGCAGGAAGGAGCAACTATTATTGACCCACACAGGTTGGACAAAAATCACAAACCAGACAAGAGCCAACCTCTCCAAAGGAGACCCAAGTATGAACACTACACTCCCCTAACAGTCAATCGCGCCACTATCAATGAAGAAGCCTTCAACATGGAGGTACAGGTAAGACTGCCATAACCATTCACTCCTAAGCCAGGGACAGACAAGACCAAGTATTGTAGATATCATCGCAGTAGTGGTCACAACACAAAAGATTGCTGGTCCCTAAAAGATAAAATCGAGGATCTTATACAGGCGGGAAATTTATACCAGTTTGTAAAGTACACGATAATTACCCAGCTAGAACTAGACCCGAGGGACACTACGAAGACCAACCCAGGAACCAAGATGCTAACAGGAGAAGAGTTAGAAGGTGAGAGAGGCAGCATGATGTATGTCTAAACCCATTAGACATGAATTTCCCAAATCTACCTTGCAATGAAACCCAATCTTCAAGAAACTTTCAAGAACACACAAGCTGTCCAAGCTTTCATGAAAATGTATGGCTGAAAGCTTTCTTTAATGGCAGCAATGAAAGATGAAATATAGGTTAGGAATGAAGATGGAAGACACCATGGAGAAGCTCTCCAATAAGTCTAGGAAGAATCACCACAATATCTTGAAGCCATTGATAAGAAACAAGATGTTCTTGCACAAGAACAAGAGAGAAACTCTCACACAAATTTCAGATTTGTATTAATGAACCAAAGTTAGTTACATTTAGTTTGTGGAAAGCTTATATAGGCCACGAAATTACACATCAAATGCACATGAATTGACAATTCAAATGAAACTTGAAGTGCAACACAAGGAGTCTAAATGCAAGCTAAATGAAGCTTATGGTGCAAGCTTCCCTAAGTGACCCTTGGCTGTCCCAAATTCGAAATTGGTGCAATATTTTAGCTTCTAAGTGCAGCCAACAAGTTTACTAAGTTGCTACACAAATTACACACAAGTGCACCTAAACCTCTTTACACAATTTCACTAAAAGGCCTTTTTATTTGTCTCAACTTAAGATTCTAACAAGTGCTGGAATTTATTGAATTAAAATGGACTTGAGACATCAAAATCCAGCCCTTGTTCTCCTTGGATTGGTGTGCTTCCTCATGCATGTCCAAGTTAGCCTTGATGTGTTCTTGAAGGGCTTGACTTCTAGCTCTTGTCATGGGTCATTTAAAGCTCACCAAAGGAAGTGCTTCAAGCTCTCCTTCTAGACCTTTGGCTTGAATGGACCTCCATCATCTCCTCCTTCTTGAGAGAAACTTGTCTTCAAGTTTGCTTCCTCCCTTGTACTTGGCAATTCAACATTCTCTTGAGGAAATTTATCCTTCCACTTGTGCTTATAGGCTTGTTTAGCATATTGTTCCATTTTCCTTTCCACATGACCTTTTACTTGTTCATGCAATTTCCTAACATAAGAAGCTTTAGACAAAGCATCATGATTAAACATAGAAGAAGTGTTAGGTAATGTCAATAAATCAAGAGGAGTTAAAGGATTAAAGCCATAAACAATTTCAAAAGGAGGTAAGGAAGTAGTCTTGTGAACTACTCTATTGTAAGCAAACTCAATGTGAGGTAGACACTCATCCCAAGTCCTCAAATTGCCCTTGATGTACCACTTAGCATGTCTCTTGTTGAGTTTACCTTGACTTTTAAAAGATTTAAGAGACTCATGATCACTATGGATCACAAATTCCATAGGTAAAAGATAATGTTGCCAAGTTTGAAATACTCTAACTAGTGCATACAACTCTTTATCATAAGTGGAATAATTGAAACATGCACCCTTCAATTTCTTACTCAAATAAGCAATAGAATGTTTATCTTGAATCCAAACCCCCCAATGCCTACATTAAATGCATCACATTCCAATTCAAAAGATGGATTAAAATTAGACAATGCAAGAATAGGTGCATGATACAACTTATCCTTCTATGTTTGGAAAGCAACTTCATCCAAAAAAGGCTGCATAACTTTGTGCCATTTTCCTCCTTCCTTTTCAACATGTAAACAAAGAGAGTTAGGAATCATATGATAAAGAGGTTGTTGTGCGAATAACACTCTTTTGATTTGCTTTTCACTCAAGAACAAGCTCTCTTTAATCTCATGAATTTTTTTGCTCTCATTTTGTTACTCTTTGTTTTTCTTCTCACTTGTTTTTCTTTTTGGTAGCTCACTATTATTCTCTTTTTAGGTGCAGTATTTTTTCAAGTGCATTATTTTTTTCCAGCTCTTGCATTCTCTTTACCATTAAGAGATCATCACCCTCTTCAGTCTCCACTAGAGTAAGTTTTTCTTCTTTTTCACTTGAAGAACTTGTTGAGTCACTTGAAGACTCACTCTTTATGTCTCCCTCCTCAAGCAAAATCATGGTTCTCTTGTTAGGACATTGAGAAGCAATGTGACCTTTACCAAGGCACTCTAACTACTTGATATTGCTTGTTCTTGTTGGAGTAGGATCCCTAATTTTTTTTTCTGGAGCTCTCCACCTTTTCTTCCTTATTTTTCACATGAGAAACCTCCCTTTTAGGCTTGTGTTTCCAGCTAGAAGTTGCAGCCCCATTGCTCTTCCAAAAGGAATCTTTTCTCCTTTTTAGTTGTTGCTCCACCCTTTGAGCTTTGTGGAATTCTCTTCTATCATTATTTTCTCTCCTCTCCTTCCTCTCACTCTTATCATCATAATAATTTCTTCCATGAGAGGAAGCATACTTATTCAAGCTCCTACTACTATGAGCCTTTCCATCCACACTACCATTTGGACTACTCCTTCTTTGAGTCTTCCTTTTAAACTCCTCAAATTTTGCATCCATTTTAGTTTGGAAGTCTAAGTGTTTTCCACTCACACTCTTGTTTGCACTCTTTATCTAGGCTTTTTTTTATAATGTTCTCTCTTGCCTTTTTTCCACTCTTATTCCTCTCTATAGTTCTTAAGCAAAAACTTCTAATCAAATCAAACTTCTTTACTATAGTGAAATAGAAAACAATTCTAGGCTAGACTCAAGAGTCCAAGAACAAGAAAACTCTAAGACAAAACCTTGGAAATTTTAAGAGACAAGCAACAAAAGCAAAATTTGGAAAAGCACAACTCAAATTGGAATTCAATAAGACAACTCAAGGACATATATTGGTTGTACCAAACTGCACAAGGGGGATATGCCAAGTAAATTCAATTAATAGAAGCCAAATTTCATCAAATTTGCATGTCATACAAGTTCACTAAATTTTGTGATTCAAAGGAAATTTTGGAACTTGTAATTTTGTAACTTTCTTTGTTTCTAAATTCTGTTTTTATTTGTGTAACACCCTGAAATTTCAATAACTACAAATATAAGTTATATGAATTATTTTTGATGTAAGTATTAGATTATGAGAAATTTGGTTGGTCTATATTTGAATTAATTGGGTGAAATATCAATTAGAGACATTAAGGAAATGTTTGAAGAGAAATGACCATATTACCCTTTCCTTAAAAAAGAAATTACAAAAATGCCCTTAAGGTGAAAATGATAAAAATGCCCCTAGATATTGTAAGATGGAAATTATATAAATGCCCTTGGATATTTTGGAAATGACAAGAATACCCTTAGATATTTTTGGCTAGATATTTTATAGTAGAAATGACAAATATGCCCCTAGGATGAATGACGAATTTACCATAATGCCCTTCAGGCCAGAAATGACCAGATATCCTTAGAGATTTTGTGAGAACCTGATGAAATTACAGAATACTCTTGACTGGCAGAATATCAAAATAGTTTGTGACAAGAAACTCTAGAATAGAATTTCTATGAATTTTATAAGGTGACAACTTTGAAACATTAGTCAAAAGAATTCAAGCATTGGAAAAATATGAAAAAATAATAAATAGAATCTATAGAATTTTCTCTAAATTGTGGGGTGTCTAGATTTATTTAATAAAATAGTTTAGTAATTTTGATGGTCAAAAGTAGTATGGACCAATCAGAATTAAGGTAAGAGCAGTCTTGTATATAAAGTCTGTGTGACACTCTGTATAGACTGCTTGTGAGCAATTTATACTGTAATTGAAGTCAGTTTCTGAAAAACTCTAGAGTTCTACTATTTAATATTATCCTTTAGGTAGAAGAGTTCAAATTGAACTTTACATCTTCCTATAAAAGGCCATGTGTGAAGATGAATTTGAATTGAATTTTACTTCCTTCCAATGAATGCCATGTGTGAAGCTATCTTTAAATTGAATTCTTCTTCTTCATAAAAGGTGACATGTGGATACAAGGAAAACCACATAATTTTATTCTCTTTAAGAAAATGAAAACATGATAAATAGAAAAATATCTTAAGCTTCATAAATTGAAATGATAAGATACAATCATGAAGGCTTAAGAAACATCTTGTCACTTGTAAGCCACCAATGATGAAGGGATAAGAAGTCATCATGCTTTGGGAATTATTTATACAAAGTAGCATGAAAGAAAGTAAATTTTCTCCTCCTTCTTTGTTGTCCACGTGAATAAGCTAGAAGAAGAGAGAAACTTCATGAACATGCCAAGTAAGAGGACACTTGGAAGAAAGAAGGAAGAAGCTTCAAGACCATGACAAGTGGTGGGACACTTGTAAAAGTCATGACAAGTGTAGGGACACTTGTAATGGAAGCATCATGATTTAGGAGATTTTTGTAAATATCCTATTATTTTCCAAACTCTATATAAAGGGGGAGGAGGCCTTAAGTGGAAGTCATTCTCAAGACTTCATCCTACTACACCTTCACGTGAATCTCTCTCCTATCTCTTTGATTTTATTTTCATCCTTCCCTTATTAAAGCCTAAATCAAGTGAGAAAAAGACTCCACATCTCCTTGAAGATCACGTGTAGAAAAGGATAGCATCTTTAGGGAAAGTTTGTCAAGCTTTGAAGGAAGAAAAAGACAATCTTATTAAGAGGTTACAAGGTATGTATGGGGAAGTTTTATGAAAAAGATAATTTAAGTATTACTTGTGTTTGAATAAGTATGTATAGGGGAGTTTATGCTTAAATAAATGTTGTGTGTTGTTTTGTTTACATAAATGTTTTTGCGTGTTGTTTTGTTTAAATAAATGTTTGGAGTTCAAATGTTGTTGAGTGTTTCTATGAATTTCTATGAAGTTCATGTGTTGCTAAGTGTTTTATAAATCTCTATAAACTTCATGTGTTTTTATGAATCAATGTACATGGATGATATGTTAAGTCTTTGTACATGAGTAATAAGTTGAGTTCTGTACTTGATTAATGTTGAGTTTCTGAGTAAAGCACATGAGACAGTAATTGAGAAGTGGTGTTATTTTGATATTTTGCCTGGCGGGGCTTAATCCGTGTTATTTTGATATTTTTCCTGGCGGGGGTTAATCCGTGTTATTTTGATATTTTGCTTGGCGAGGGTTAATCCGTGTTAATTTGATATTTTGCCTGGAGGGGGCTAGTCCGTGTTAATTTCATGTTTTGCCTGCGGGGGCTAGTCTGTGTTAATTTGATATTTTGCCTGGCGGGGACTAGACCGTGTTAAATGTGATGACCTTAATGTGGCGCACCTGGCGCTAGATCCCGCGCGATCATCGCCAGGATTGCTTAGCAGAAAACCCTGTAAGGGGTGTGGCGCGGATGGCGCCAGACCCACTGGAATTCCATGCCAAGGGAGCCAGGGTGGCGCTGGGAGCGCCAGGTTCTCTGGAGGTTGACGCCTGGGGCGTCAATGTGGCGTGAGAGGCACCAGGTGTTTTCCAGACCACGCGAGTCGCGCCATGGTTGGCGTGGGTGGGGTGGGAAGTGGTCTGGAAAACCAAGTTTTACTGGTTTTCCACGCGGTCAGCGCCAGGTGTGGCGCGGACGGCGCCATAGGCCAGGGGAGGTTGGCGCTAACGGTGCCAGTGTGGCGCGAGTGGCGCCACAGGTTCTGGAAGGTGGCGCTGGGGGCGTGGGAGTGGCGCTGATGGCGCCACATACACCGCCATGGTGGCGCGGATGCGTCGGAACTGGAGCGGATTGCGCCAGACCTCGGGCAGGCTGAGTATTTAAGGGCAGATCGCGTTTTGCTGAAGAAGAAACTTCTTCTTCTTCCTCCCAACGCCCTGGACCTCCATTAGAGTAGTTCCAAGCTTCCTTAGACCTTATATACTAGCCTAAACACTTTCCTTTGACCTTGGAACTTGAGAGAACCGATTAGAAAGCTATAATCCTTCGTCCTTTTTCTTAGAAATTCCTTTTGTGAGCAAAATCCCTTCCCTCAGAGAACCCTCTGAAACTTGAGTTTGGCGAGGAATCAAAGCTCAGCAGGGACAACAGAGCTTGAGGAAGCAGTCCTGCAGCTTTTTTGGTCGCCACTGAGGTAAGAAACTCGAGTTTCTTCGATTGGTTTTGAGAGTTGGGGTTTTCTGGATATTGTGACCCATATTGAGCTGGGGCTAGAATTAGCCCAAGGTCCTGTAGAGAAACTTGTTTAGAACTGTCTAGTGATGAAGGATTAGCTTTCAGTTTTTGATTTGGTGAACTTTGAATCTTGGCTCTGTGATATGCATGTGTGGCTGTGGAATAAGTCACTTGTTGTTCTCTGGACATGCAAGAGCCTTGATTAAGCTTATGTTGAGTCTGAGAGGCTAGTTGAACAGTGCCTTGGTTGAGGTTTAGACCGTTCCAGTGATATATTGAATTATGGGCCGATGAGAGTTTGAGCTCATGTATGGGATTGGTATTGAGTCTCTGGTGACTCAATTATTCTGACTTCAGCTTTAATGGACCTTGTGTGGTCTGTGAGAAGCCTAATGTGGGCTGAGATTGATTGAACCCTAGGATAGGGGAATTCTGATATGATATGTTTCTATGCTTGAATGTTTGTGAAT
The DNA here is from genome assembly GCA_007407185.1 of Glycine tomentella. Lineage (NCBI taxonomy): Eukaryota > Viridiplantae > Streptophyta > Magnoliopsida > Fabales > Fabaceae > Glycine > Glycine tomentella. Next base: position 17,530 of record PYAF01003294.1, read on the forward strand.
TGGTTTTGATATGGATATATGCCTTGAATAGGGCTTGACACTGAGGGTGTCAGTGGCGGGATCCACAGAGCAGGGACAGGATCGTAGAAGGAGACCTTACTAGGTATTTTCTGTGTCCCTGGGGATGATTCCCACTTGGTTGCCACACCACACTCCGGGGGAGTGGTGGTCATATTCATGATGCATGCATTTGGTTGTTGCATCCTCATAATGATATGTGTGTGCATCTGTGCTTGTTATGTAAGATGATTGTGATAGATCTATTGGCCAGTAGATAGATATGGACCTCCCTAGGAGATGGGTTTCCTCCTAGTATGGTTGGCTCTTGGTTGAGGTAGCTCCCAGGGAATCGGTGATTCCTACAGACCAAGGGGATAGAAGTTGAGGTAGCTCCTTCTATTCTCGGAGTTACCATATACGTGCGTCCATGCGAAGGGGTAGCTCCCAATGGGATGGCACGGGTGTGAGTTCCGGTCTCACACTGAGATAGGCGTTGAGGTAGCTTTGCCATGTTTACTGAGATAGGCATTGATGATATCCGCCAGGCGTTGAGGCAGCTCCGCCATGTTTGGAGCAAGATGACTTGCTCATGTTGTTATGAGGGCCAGAGGGCCTGGCCAGTGGGCCATTTGCTTGTGATTGCCTGATGTATGTGTTATGGAAAGTGGGCCAGGGTAGAGGAGATTCCTCCAAGGACCCTGAGCTTACTGAGATGTGTATCTCACCCCGTGTGGGGATTTATGATTTCTTGTGACTCTTCTGGCAGATGAGAGCAGTTTCAAGGCAGGAGGCCCCAGTAGAGACTTGGGCTGCTTGACTGAGGAGCAGCAGGGAGAGCTGAAGGCTCATTTTTGTTTTGATTATGTTTTGTACCCTTGAGAAGGGGTGGTGTGTGTGTACACCTAAGTTGTTTGGTTCTGTACACCCTCGGTGAGGGCAGATATTCTTTTGTATCACCACGCTGTGGTATGGACTGTGATGTATATTTATGTACAGAACGCATGATGTTATGTATATGATGTTCCTCCTGAGTATAATTGTTGTATTTTTGACTATCTGCCTATGGGTTCAAGTTATCTGTCTATATGTGTATGATATGCGAAACTGGATCAACAGGGGTGTGAAAAATATGTCTTGTGTGGGTGAATTCTATGTGATATGTTTATTCCATACATAATGAATCAAGAAAGACGATTATATGCTTCCGCTACGTTTTTAAATGATGTTTTAAGCGCTAACCTGATATTATTAATGATAACGCACCGGAGGCCTACGGGGTGTTTCATTTAATGGTATCAGAGCGGTTTCTTGATAAGAACATTATGTATGGAACTTGATTGGTGCTTTGATTGCTGTTGTTTGACATGAGCATTGCATGGGGGTACATTAACTGTGGGCCTGATCAACTCACTGTGTGATGTACATGTGTAGTGCCATGGTGAGACCTAGAAGCACCAGTGGGGCTACCAGTGCCCAGTCTGATCCAGTTGCGGCTGCACTAGCCGCCATGCAGCAAGAGTTAGCTGCTAATAGACAGATTCAGGCAGATAGCAGCAAGAGATGGCTGCTAACAGACAGACTCAGGGGGAGATGCAGCGAGAGATGGATGCAACCCGAGAGGCTAATGAAGCCTTGATGAAGGCTAATCATGATTAGCTTAAGGAGGTGAAGAACCTCAGGAGGGACGACAAAGTATCCTCCACACCTCCTACCCATGATGGCGAGGGTAGTCACCAGCAGGTTGGTGGGAGCCACCTGCGAGGGGACCAGATGTCCCAGATAGAGGCTGACAGTGATGTAGCCGCCAGAGGGAAAATGCTGATTACTTTCCGTAAGCATGACCCTCTAGTGTTCTCAGGGGGCTATGATCCAGTGGCTGCAGCAAGATGGTTTCAAGCCCTAGAGAAGATTTTTGAGGTGATGGAGTGCCCCGATCACCAGAGGTTGCTGTATGCAACCTATATGCTTCAGGGCGACGCCCACGAGTGGTGGAAGACCACAGTCCAGCTTCTGAGAGGCCGGGGAGAGGTGATTACCTGGCAGCTGTTTGAGACCTGCTTTCTATACAGATATTTTCCCAGAGATGCCCGGGAGCAGAAGCAGGCGGAGTTTGATAGTCTCGTCCAGGGGACTTTGACAGTGGACGAGTATTTGGCCCAGTTTCATGAGCTGGCCAAATATGCACACTTCAGGAGACCTTTACCTGAAGCAGACATCCTGGCAACTAAGTTCCTGAGGGGACTTAGGGATGAGATCCAGGTGCTGGTGGCCGGCAGTGGGTCACGTGATATGGATACCTTGGTGAGACAGAGTCGCCAAGTGGAGGGTATCCTGCAGAGACAGAGAGGCGGACAGCCTACTCCCCCAGTCAGACAGGAGGGGAGAAGGCCTAGCGGTTTTGGCCCACCCAGGAAGGGTAAGGGCAAGATGCTGAGAGTCTCTACTTCCTTTGACAGATTCAAGAAGAGCTCAGCCCAGAAGAGATCAGTCCCCAAGTGTTCGGCTTGTGGGAAGGAGCATACAGGAGCTTATTCCTCAGGCCAGATCATCTATTTTCGATGTGGCAAGTCGGGCGACATATCCAGAGAGTGCCCTCAGACAGAGAGTCGGGCACAGGCTGCTCCAGCAGAGGTGATGGCACCCACAGCAGGACGGGTGTACACGGTAGATGCTAGAGAGGCAGCCAGAGCTCCGGATCTTATCAGAGGTACAATCTTAATTGATGACTGTGATGTTAGAGTACTGTTTGATTCTGGAGCTACACTTTCCTTCATACAGGATGTGGTTGTGGATAGGCTCAGATTGCCTAAGCTCAGTTTTGCCCCTCCAATGGAGGTTACCACGGCATCTAGAGAGAGTTGTCAGGTGAGCATGTGCTGCAAGGACGTGCAGTTTTCCTATGAAGTCGGAGCCTATGCAATTGATCTGTTCTTTCTAGCTATGCCTATCCTTGAGATGATTCTGGGAATGGACTGGATGGCCAAGTATGGCGTGATGCTAGACTGTTGTCAGAAAAGGGTAGTTGTGCCTTCGGACGAGGCAGGTTAAGAATATCTGCCCTCACCGAGGGTGTACAGAACCAAACAACTCAGGTGTACACACACACCATCCCTTCTCAAGGGTACAAAACATAATCAAACAAAACTGAGCCTTCAGCTCTCCCTGCTGCTACTCAGTCAAGCAGCCCAAGTCACACTAAACACTTTGTCACATGTTCAGCTATGTCTCTCTTCATCCCTGGCCACCAGAAATTCCTCTTCAGGTCATGATACATCTTAGTGGCTCCTGGATGAATGCTGAACTGGCCCTTATGTGCCTCAAATAGAACGACATGTCTCAGCTCGCCCTCAGGCACCACAATATGATCTTGGTACCTTATCAAGTCGTGATCCTCCCAGGAGACATCCTGTTGGCCAATCAGGGCCCTCACAGCCTCATCCTGCTGTTGAGTTTCTCGGATTCTCCTGATTAACTCATTGTCCACCTTTGGTCCTGCTCAGCTCAAGACCATGAGCACCTTCTATCACTGTCAGGTGCATGTCTCTGAATTGCTCTATCAGCTTGCAATCAGATATCATCAAACATGTAGCAGTCACATTCTTCCTGCTCAAAGCATCAGCAACCACATTTGCCTTACCTGGATGGTATCTCAGCTCAAAATCATAGTCCTTCAGGAATTCCATCCAACGTCTCTGTCTCATATTCAGCTCTTTCTGATCAAAGAGGTATCTGAGACTCTTGTGGTCACTAAACACTATCAACTTGGCACCATACAAATAGTGCCTCCATATCTTCAGAGCAAACACCACAGCTGTCAACTCCAAGTCATGAGTAGGATAAGACTCTTCATGAGGTTTCAGTTGCCTGGAAGCATAGGCAACCACCTTCTGATCCTGCATCAACACACATCCAAGTCCCCTCTTGGACGCATCACAAAACACCTCAAACGTTCCTTCAGGATCAAGAAGAATCAACACTGGAGCTGTGGTCAACCGCTCTTTCAGCTCCTGGAAACACTGCTCGCACTCATGGGTCCAAACAAAGGGAACCCCCTTCCGTGTGAGTCGAGTCAGAGGTATCACTAACTGAGAAAACCCCTGAATAAACCTCCTGTAGTAGCCAGCTAATCCCAGGAAACCACGGATCTCAGATATGTCCTTGGGCCTCTCCCAAGACATTATTGCCTCTATCTTGCTGGGATCCACTGATACACCAGCTGCTGAGATCACATTGCTAATGAACTTTACCTCTGATAACCAGAATTCACACTTGGCCAACTTAGCATACAATTGCTTATCCCTCAAAATCTGAAGGACCGTCCTGAGATGCTCGGCATGCTCTATCTCCGTCCTGGAGTAGATCAGAATGTCATCGATGAATACCACCACAAACTGATCCAAAAAAGGTCTGAATACCCTGTTCATATAATCCATGAACACTGTTGGGGCATTCGTCAGACCAAATGGAATGACCTGATACTCAAAGTGACCATACCTAGACCGGAAGGCTGTCTTAGGTATGTCTGCTGGCTTGATCCGAATCTGATGATATCCGGATCTCAGTTCTATCTTGGAGAACACTCTGGCTCCCCTCAACTGATCTAACAGATCATCAATACGAGGCAGAGGATACGTGTTCTTCACAGTAACCTTGTTTAACTGCCTGTAGTCCACACATAGTCTCATACTGCCGTCCTTTTTCTTCACAAAGATCACTGGTGCTCCCCAAGGCGAGACACTCGGTCTGATGAACTGCTTGGATAGCAGGTCCTCCAACTGCACCTTCAGATCCCTCAACTCCAGAGGAGCCATATGATAAGGTGCCACAGAAATCGGTCCCACACCAGGAACCAGATCTATGGAGAACTCAATTTCCTTCTCTGGTGGTAACTGAGTTATCTCCTCCGGAAAAACATCCATGAACTCGCTCACCACAGGGATTTGAGACAAATCAACACTTGGCTTATCTTCTGTCACACCCAGGAACGCATGATGTTATGTATATGATGTTCCTCCTGAGTATAATTGTTGTATTTTTTACTATCTGCCTATGGGTTCAAGTTATCTGTCTATATGTGTATGATATGTGAAACTGGATCAACAGGGGTGTGAAAAATATGTCTTGTGTGGGTGAATTCTATGTGATATGTTTATTCCATACATAATGAATCAAGAAAGACGATTCTATGCTTCCGCTACGTTTTTAAATGATGTTTTAAGCGCTAACCTGATATTATTAATGATAACGCATCGGGGGCCTACGGGGTGTTACATTAAAATAAAAAGAGATTCATGCATCATACAATTTTTGAGGATGTTGTTATGACTATCTGTACATTGTATGTATTCTGTTGTTTAAATTATATTTATCATGAACTTACCCTGTACTTTTTGTCTGTGGTTGACACCTGCTATGACCTCGATTTTATTCGGGCGAGCAGATAAACAGCAAAGAGAGACTATTAGCTATCTACAAGAAGATAATTTTGTTTGAAGATGTAATATTTTGAAGAGGTTATGTTTGAAGATGTATTTCTTTGTTACGGGGTGTTTTAGTTTTTTGTACTATGTAATAGGATTGATACCAGTATGTATTTTATTGTACATCAGATTTATAAATATCAATCAGTGAGGAAAAATCTTTTGTACTCTTATTATATGTTACTTCAGAATTATAAATACTACTCAGTAATGGAAATTTATTGTTTGGTATTTTTAAGCAAATCAAAAAGAATTTTCATTAAAAATCAATAAAAACAAATTGTGAGTTGAGGCGTTCCAATAGTGGTATCAGAGCATGTTTGTTCCTTTGGACTGTGTGTTATGTGGTTGCTGTGTTTCTCTGCAATATGTTCTGTGTTCTATGTATTTTGATATAAACCATGGACTAGGATTTCTGTAATATGCTTTTGGAATAGAGAAGAAGTAGACTAGGCTTCAATCTTTAGTTGAGAAATTACTTGGATTAATTTATATGCTTAATTGGGCAAATTTATGGTTGGCTTAAGATTCATGTTATTTGATGGTTATTGTATGATGAGAACATATTGATTTTAACATAAGATAAGTGATGATCTATAAGTTGGAGTATTAGTGATGTTAAAGTTACATTTGATTATCTTTGGAGAGTGGTTTTGATGACATCTGAGATGTTTTGTCATATTTTTATTATGGGACTATTTTGAATTAATTTTTAGAAGTAGAAGATGAATGGTATGCAGATAAATGATTCAAATACTAGAGGAATTCAATTTTGAAGATTAAGTAGTGAGGTGGTAGGTGAAAGGAAAATTAAGATACATGCTAGGTTTAAATCTTTTCTTGTGAAAGTTTAAAGGGATTAGAAATTATTTGAAAGATAAATTGTGGATCATTAGTTAGATTACTAACATGATTTTCTGTTGCTTGAGGATATTCTATGGTCATGCCTAAGTTGGTAATGATCTTACTTGAATAAGGTATGATGGTTTAACCTTACTTGTGGTACGTATGATGTTATGATAAAAATATTTTTCCATAAGGTGATCGGTATTCTGCTTATGGATTAAGGAGATTTGATGATGCTGTTATAATATGTTTGTATTCCTGATGTCTGTTATACCATAAGTTTCAACGCATATTCATAAATTAGCAGACTGGCCACCTGGATAATTTGTGAATTGCAAAGGAACATTATGGCTGTAAAATAAGGGAACACTTCACACTTAACAAAGAGGGGGGGTGAATTGGTTAGCCTTGGTAAATTTAAAAATTTCTTTATCAAACAAAAATCAGAGTAATCTTGCCCTTTGGATCTTTATCACAATTCAATCAAGAATCTTTATTCAAGATCAATCCAAGACTTGTAATGCCTCAAGAAACAAATTATACTACAGAATTCACAACAAGAAATAACAAATATGCAGTAAATGAGAGAGCACAAGATTTATACTGGTTCACCTCAAACCCTATGAGGCTACATCCAGTTTCTTTTACTCAACACTAGAGTAGAGTTCCACTATATCAAAAAATATTCTTACAAGCAAATATACAAGCCTCTCTATATCAACCCTAGATAGAGTTCAGAAGTCTAAAACCCTATTAGACCCTTAGAGACCAAAACCCACACTGAGAACACTACTCAGCTGTCCTTAGAGAAACACTATCTCTACACTTGCAAGAAAACCAAATTACAATGGAACTTACACACAAAATTACAAACAGAGGATTTACACCATCAAAGAGTAAGGAAAGAATTCACCTGATGATCCAAAAATGATATGCAAAGTGAAGAATATATCAGGTTGAAACAATTACAATGTGCAGAATCAATGCCTTTCCTTAGACTTTGAAATGATTTATCTTGCTTCACTAAATCTTAGTGACCCATAATGGTTTGAATGGAAGCAAGACCTTTAGAATAATGAAGAATGCCTCTATGACTGATTAGAAAGCTCTTTGAATGCTCAGTGCTCAAAAATCGATTTCTATTTCGTTCTACAAATCAGACAAGGCAAGGTTCTATTTATATAAGAAGCTGTAATAGAAATAATCGATTAAATCAACTCCTGTAATCGATTATTTTGCAAATGTAATCGATTACATACGCTCCCGTAATCGATTAAAGTGTTCAAGATAAGTTCGGGGTTACAGCAACGGGTCATTTAATCGATTATCCTGATGTGTAATCGATTAAATCAGACTTTGTAAAATCCAGGTTTGTAAAGTGTAATCGATTACAAAATATGGTAGTCGATTAAAACAGAAAATGTGTAAACCATGAATGAACTATGTAATCGATTACAAGAAGTGGTAATCGATTAAGGCAGAGTGATCTTAATATCTAAATAGCTAAGTAATCGATTACAATCAAATGGTAATCGATTAAACCAGTCACTCATTCAAAATTATGTCTATGTAAGAATAAAATAATCGATTAAAATGATGATGTAATCGATTAATTTATTCTTAATCATTTCCAAAAAGTTTAAAGAACAATATAATCGATTATATAAGTTTTGTAATCAATTAAACAGACTTAGAACTATTTTTCCAAAAAAGCTTGACTTATTTTAAGTTCCAAATCAATTGCTTAATGCTTTTATGATGTAATGAATGAATGATTATCAATGGTATGCATGCAAAAACTTGGATCATCAGAAGGCTTCCTTTCCTTTTACATTTAATCACAATCTTTATCTTCAAGCCTTCAAGCATGTTGAAAGTCAAAACCTTTCCAAGTCTTTATAAAGCTTCAATCTTCAAGAGCTCCCCCTCAAATCAACAATCTCCCCCTTTTTGGCTTTAAACATGCCAAATTCGAAATTGAAAAACAATGGGTCTTGTTATTAAATGGAGAAGCTTCATACCATTTTATTGCATATGCTTAACACCTGAAAAATTTAAAATCTCTTTGCAAGAACAAGTGTTAAAAGCATATGATTTTAAGTCAACATTCATTCATAACATATATGTGTTCATTTCAATCAATTTAAGTACAGAACTCCCCCTAACTTTTCCAAATAAAGCAACTGAAATTTCAGTTCAAAAATAGCACAAAAAACAGGGGCAAACAGAGTATTATGCAGAGCATGGTGATTTTCAATTATTCTCCCCCTATTTGGCTTTTTAAAGGCAAAAATGCAAGACACAACAGATATTAACACAAACTGATGCATAAGATTGCATTAATTTTGAAATGAGGAGTACATAACAGGGCTTAACATCAAAATAAAAAAGAAAATACATGAAAGCATAAAACACTAAGTCCTAAATCTCTTCAGATTCATCATCCATCTTAAGTGTGGCCTCTATATCATCCAATCTATCATTTAATTCCCTAAAAGATCCTAAGATTTTAGCCTTGAAGTCATGATGCATTTGCAGTAGGCCATCCATTTTAGCCAGCATTAGTGACTCAAACTGTGAATGAGTGGGCTGTTGAGAAGTTGCTTCCACAGGTGCAGAATCACCAGATTCTTCACTGTCAGCAACATGCTCCTGTTGCTGAGGCATCTGAGGAGGCTGAGGAGGCTGTCCACCCATGACCCAGCCATCATCAGTCTTATGGAAACCAAGCTTTGACAAGTGTTTTTCTTGAATAAGGCTGTTGGATGAGTTGGTGTTGTCCACCACTTCATTTGACACATCAATGCCACAATGATCAATGAATCTTGATACAAGAACAGGATAAGGGAAGGGAAAATTAACTAGCCTTTTGGACTTCATCATTATTTCCTGAAAAATGAGAACCCAGTTCATGGGAATGGAATTTGTGAGGCCATGCAACTCCTCATCAGTAGCCTGGGCATGATTTATCGCCCTAGGAGTTAAAATGTAGGTGATCAAGTAATGGAGAAGTCTATTTTCTGGTGCCATAGGACCAGTGCTCAATCTATGCCTAATAGGGTAGTTTGGGTCAGTGAGGCACTCCCTATAGGTTCTTATTTTGCTGTAGCCACCAGGGGTTTCATCAAATTTCCTTTCTCCCTCATTGACAACCCCAGCAACAGACTCCCAAATTTCTGGGGTGATAACCATCTCTACCCCCTTAACAGTGGATTTAAAGTACCCTTGCATAGAGCCTTTTCCACAGGTGTAGAAAACTCTAACTAGATCAGGGTAATAGGTACCCTTCATCTCCATGAACTTTTTCAGACCCTGGGTTTCTAACAAGGCAGGAAAGACAAAACCTTCATTGATAAACCACTCTAGGTTAATGTATTTGGGTGAGCATATAGGTTTTGTGGCATTGTATTGTAGGTACTGCATTTTGTCAGATTCTTTGGTAAACCAAAGACTTAATCTATCAGGAGGAGGTTGGGATTGAGGGTTAGATGACTCTCCTACTTTTCTTTTCCCAGTTCTAACACGTTTGGGTGCAGACATTTTGAGAATGACAGACAGAAGTACAGAAGAAAACACTAGAGGATGTAAGAAGGATTGTATTAGGTGCAAGAAAGAATTGAATCACTAATTAGCTATTTATAGGCAAAGATTAGGCTTCCAACGTTCAGAATTTTCAAAAATATAGCTGTTATGGTCAGTTAATGGAGGTTAATGGTGGTTTAGACGTTACAAATATCCAGAAAAACTGTCAGAAACCACACAACAGCTTGATTAATCGATTAAATTCCATTGTAATCGATTATTC
>PYAF01003295.1:7800-35298 GCA_007407185.1 Glycine tomentella
CACTTCCTTAGCTGCAATTTTCTTTGATTTTATCTCTTCACTTTGCTTCTGTTTTCTCATCTCTTTCCTTGAGGGTGGGGTTTTGGGTTTACGATTTAGGGTGTAGGGTTTATTGTTTAGGATTTAGGGTTTAGGATTTAATAAACCCTAAATCCTAAACAATAAGCCCTACACCCTAAATAATCAACCCTAAACCCTACACCATACACCCTAAATAGTCAACCATGAACCCTAAACCCTAGATCCTAAACCCTAAATCTGAAACCCTAAACCATAAACCCTAGATCCTAAACCCTAAATTTGATACCCAAAATCCAAAATCTGAAACCCTAATCACAACGTAAACCCCTAACCTAAACTAAAATCCATCAACCTAAATTTGAAACCCTAAACCATAAACCTTAGACCATACACCCTAAATAGTCAACCCTGAACCCTAAACCCTAGATCCTAAACCCTAAATCTGAAACCCTAAACCCTAAACCCTAAATTCGATACCCAAAATCCAAAATCTGAAACCCTAATCACAACGTAAACCCCTAACCTAAACTAAAATCCATCAACCTAAATCTGAAACCCTAAACCATAAACCCTAGATCCTAAACCCTAAATTCGATACCCAAAATCCAAAATCTGAAACCCTAATCACAACGTAAACCCCTAACCTAAATTGAAATCCATCAACCTAAATCTGAAACCCTAAACCCTAGATCTTAAACCCTAAATTCGATACCCAAAATCCAAAATCTGAAACCCTAATCACAACGTAAACCCCTAACCTAATCCGAAATCCATCAACCTAAATCTGAAACCCTAAACCCTAAACCCTAGATCCGAAACCCTAAATTCGATACCCAAAATCCAAAATCTGAAACCCTAAAACATAAACCCTTTGGGAACTTGCCCAGGCCTTCTCCTCTCAATTTCGAGAGTGTGGCCACCGATTTCGCGTCAATCGGACGTCCCAGTCAAAAGTTACGACCTTCCGTAATTTACGAAAACACCGCGAAAACCCTAGGACACTATTGCTGCTGCCACGTGGCGCCATCTGGTGAAACACGCCCCAGCTGGGCGTGTTTCACTGCCCCAAATTGCCAATTATTGTTACATTTGTCCCCTTTTTCTAATTAAATATTTAATTTATATTATTTATTATTTTTTGCCATGAGTCTCCAAAATTCAATTTGAACTTTTTTTGAGAAAAAAATGTTTAATATTTATTTTTACACTATTGAAACTATAAGCAAATTTTCTATTATTATCCAATATATATTATGTTTTATAAAAAAATATTCACAATTGATAGAAAATATTTATCTTTATTATCTAAAAAATATATATTAATTTATTTATGTTATTCACGCTACAAAACACCACCCAGTGAAGAGTTCTAAAGCTAAAGAGGAACTCAAGAAATCTCAACAAGCTATTGCTATGAGTAAACTTTGTTATAATAATAAGAACATCACCTATTTAGAGTGTGTTTGTATAACATCTAAGAATCAAATTTATTCCTCAAAATTAATCACGGTGGTACCATGAAAAAGTAAAAACAACTATTTATTGTTTTCTCTTTACCATGAAAATGTAATTGATTATTTGTCACCATAAATCTAATCAGAACATACTATTCATTGTGGTGATCTTTAACGATTAAGATATTAGATGACAACAGTGGTAATACAATCCCTAACACATGAGGTGTGAATGCTCCATCGCACAGCTGATGAGCTGATATGGATGTTTGTGCTGATGCTTACAACCCTAACATGTTAATCATCACATTATTGAAAATCAACATAATGATGTGATAAATGGTTTATCATCAACATAAATCACATGAATTATCACGTAACCAACTAATAAGACGTGATAGGCACTTGAAATAGTTGAGGAATTGCCAACGTAGTTGGCAATTCATTAGTTAATGCTACTACTCGACAGTAAAGATTAAAATGATAAACAGAAGAAAGGTACAGAAAACAAAAATGCTAATTTTTTTATTTAAAGACAGTAAATTTTACCCAAAGTTGAGACAAAAAAAATGAACCTTTTCTTTTAAAGTTTGTTTAATAAAAATAATAATTATTTAAGTAAATAAAAAAATCAACTTTAATACATACCTTATTGTTTTCATTTGCTGAAAAACGATTTTCAGCTTTGTAAACCGAACATGTTTCTTAAAAATATGAAAAGTTGTAAATCAAAATTGTTTATATAAAAAAAAAAAAGACAATCAGAATAAGAAAATGTTTTCAAAAGCAAACAGACCCTAACAATTTAATAATAAAAAATTATATTATGTAAATAATAATTAAAAACAGCTTTAAAACATACTTTATTGTTCTGAAAAACGATTTTCAGCTTTGTAAACCGAACATGTTTCTTAAAAATATGAAAAAGTTGTGAATTAAAATTATTTTTACAAAATAAGACAATCAAAATAAGAAAATATTTTCAAAAGTAAACAGATCCTAACAATTTCATTGCATGCATCAGAAAGCTCTTTTTTTTTTTAAGAAATAATATTTTCTTCACCAAAAACACCCAAGAAAGAAAAAAAAAAAACTGATCTCAAATGAAGTAAATCAAGTAATCCTTAAATTCATAACCAAACCGAGAACTAGTTTACAGGCCATCAAATATACAAGCACAATAATACATGGAGGACGGAATACATTAGCATAATCACAAGACAGTTCCCATTGTTGTCAACTTCCCTAGCCAGATTTAAAGAGTAAAACTGCTTTCTGATCCAAATAGAAATAAACAAAGTGGTTTGTTTCATGAGTCACATATGAGCCTGCAAAAAGGAAGCGAGAAATCCATTAATGCACTTCAATAATAAAATGAGTCGTTCTTATTTGACAAGAATATAACTAAGCACGAAAAGCAATTTTGTTCTTATTTGATTTAATTGTCTGAATTTCATTGAAAAAGAGAATTAATAGTGTTGTGTACAAGATGGGGTTAGATTGAACGACATAAAATGAAAATGCATCAAGAACTCCATGGTATCCAAAAGTTTGGATCTCATCATCAAGAATATTATGAGATCATTGAGATGTGATGACAGGAATATGTAATGAAGTGGATCATAAACTAAGCCAGTAAGAATACATCACTGAGATTTTATTTGAAAGTTGAAATCAAGCTTTTCTTGTTCTAATCATTGTGGTTTCCCCATCCCGTTTTACCCTTAACTAATATGCATATGCATAAATTTCAATGCATGAGTTCCGGTTTCTACTTTGTTTTGGCTGTCCAGATTCAGATATCTTGTCAAGCACAATCTCATAAACGAAACAACCAGGATCATTTAGTCAATGACAAGAGAATTAACTTCTTAACAAATATAAATGTACCATATTGTAATTGGTTTTATGGTTATGACCTACATTAACATGTTTTTGATAAAAAAAAAAAAAAGGAAGAAAAAAGAAGCATCAAAGAAATATGATATACTAAACACGACAATTTTAAAAATTATAAAACACGACAGTAACATAGTACAACATATAAAATTAATATAAAAGCACAATTTTTAAATGAAAAGAGAAAATCAATGTTTTGGGGTATGTTTGGACAAAAGTTGGGAACGTGTTTTGGGGGATTCCAATGTCATTCCCATATTTTAAGGCACAAAATGAAGAAAGAAGAATTTGTTGCTTTGGGAGTAATAGCACTTTTGTGCTCTCCCAACTGACATCTAAACATGCATTTAGAAGTTAGCCACTGTAAAATGCTATCATTAATCTAATTATAGTGGCATTCCATTAGTCACTTTAAGAAAATTAAAATGCTGTAAAATGCTATCATTAGTCACTGTAAAAAATTTAAAAATAAAACAAGTAAACTGCAACTAGGATTATCCAAAGTGTTTAGTAAGTTTCCACTGATACAAATCTGACACAGGTATGGCTAATATTTTGAAGTTTTTGTGCTTCCTTATGCATAGGGCTGTGCAAAAAAATCCATATGCAGTCCAATCTAATCCACTATAAATCCATTTAAATGGATTAGTTTCATATCCAAATCCAGTTTTTTGGATTTTAAATCCAATCCAATTAATTGGATTGAATATGAATTGAATATTTGTTTGGATTTTTAAATCCAATAAAATTTTAAAATCCACTTTAAAACAACTCATCCAATCACCACATCCACCCCTCCAAGTTCAAACAAATAAAACTCAAGCACAATATTCATAGTTGGCATCTTCAACTCAACATTTCTACAAAACCCTTTATTTTGAATTCGATGGCCATCACCTTCTTCAACAGTATATTCCTTAGTCACCTCAGGTTTTATCCCCATACATCTTGACAATATCCCTGGACAGGAAATTACGAGATACTACCGAATCCACCAAAACAATCACCTTCTTTTCCATAATGGTGCCCCATACCTTCAAAGACTTCTTAGTGGTCATCCTAGTCATGCACTCATGTGCAATAACATTGTCCCCCAATCCTCTCTGTTTCTTAAATTTCCCCTTCTTCCATTCCATCATAGTCTCCTTCTTCTTCTAAAATCGAGACATGTAGATGCTAGTTTATGCAGAGAAGTCCTGGGTAAAAAGGGTGATCGCATCTAAAGCACACTCTTCTCCTCTTGACCTCTAATTCTTCGTCAGTCGTCTTCTTAAATGATGAGTTCCTGCAGATACCCATACTAGAATTCCCTTCCAATTTTTTTTCCCTAACCCACACTCCCTGATCCCTCTGTTTGACTCACTGATCCATAACCCAGCCCACTTGATCTAGTCCCGCTCATTTCTTTCAGGTCATTGGGCCTTATCCACTTGTTTCCCAATGCGGTTCTATTGTTGACGGGCCAAACCCTCTTCACATAAGCCCATATTCTCCTATCTCCAATAATTGATTCCTCCCCTCCACCCTTTGTGGGAGACATCTCTCTATAATCCTCCACTGGTTGCTTGAGTTCTGACAAAGGCTTATAAAAGCCTGATATGGGTTATCCAATGAAGTGTTTTGGAATCGTCCCAACAATGCCCATTTGAACATGGGCCGTGTGATATGCTCTGTCCACGCCTCACACCACTGAAACCAATTAAGTGCCTTCCCCTCTAAGCAGATTGACGCAACCAGAACTTTCTCTTGAGCATTTGATTAATTTCAAAATACTTTTCAATCCTATAGATCCAATGTAAGGGTCTTCCACTTTAAAATAGGGAACCTCTTCATCATTCCCTCCCTTCTTAGTTCTTACATTGGCTCCCCCTGGAACCCCTTCCCCGGGGATGCTTCCAGCCCCCTTATCACCATCATATTTCATAACCTTAAAGCTTAATATCACAAAGAGACCAATCCATAGACTTACTCAAAACCATAAAGCTTTATCACTGACAGATTAACCACTTTTCCAGATTAAAAAAATTACAAGTTTCATTAACTTGAACTTGAATCATAATACTGTGCAATCACATACACCGATCACAGTCATGATCCATTTCTGCCCGTAGCCGAGCACGTTCGTTGTCACGAACCCGATCTATTTCTCGGGCTTGATCCAACCGGCTGTCGACTAAGTCAAGAACCATTTTGAGGCGCATGAATCTTTCTTGTCTGGCCTCCTGACCCTCGGTGGTGGATTCACTACGTTTCTAGAGAGAGGGGGGGGGGGGGGGGCATTATTTATCTATCTCTATCCCAATGAGCCGTTTATTGAATCGTTGCAATCGATGTTCGATCCCAAGAGAGGGAAGAGATCTTCGGAAAGTGGGTTTTTATGATCCAATAAAGAATCAAACCTATTTAAATAGTCTTGTTATTCTATATTTCCTTGAATGAGGCGCTCAACCTACAGGAACTGTTCAGGATAATTCAAAAAGGGCTGGTGTTTTTATGGAACTTAGCTCGAATCAACAAACGAAATTCAATTAATGAAATAAACAAAGGGGGGTGTGGATGACTTGTATATAGATTTCTAAAACTCTTTTCTCTTTTATCCCCCCGCACTCTTGTTCTATTCATACCTAATTTTTCTTATTTCTTGTTGTTTATATAGAATGATAGATTCAAGAAAAAGCCCCTGAAATCATAGACTTTGAATGATGCTTGAAAGATTATTTGCGCCAGATAATTTCGAGATTCAAGAAAGAGCATCAATTTAAATACTTTTTTTATCTTCAAAAGGTTCTTGTTAACAAGCGGAGGGCTTGACATTGAGATATCTACAGAAAATGAAAGACAGACACATACTATGGGGAAGAACATATAATAGAAATAGCCCCTTCATTCACAGCAAAACAACTTATCCAGTCATGATTTCTTGAAGCCTGAATTCCTAATCTCCAACTAGATATAACTAGAAAATTCCAGCACAATAGTCATTAGCTCATGATTAATCTAACAACAGACCATATATTTTCTCTCTGTATGAATACAGAACATCAGTAAAGAATATTTCATCCGGAATATAACCAAGCACTGGTCCTCGTGTCAACATCTAAATAGTCAATGCTACATTCAACCATGTTCTCCTCCAGTAACCGCTAATTCAAGAAAACGACTTAAGACTTCACTCATCCACTGAAGCTTATGAGGGTACAACCAAAGAGTTGAGTTTAGGGCCTAGTGGAACAAAATGTCTGTCACCACTACACACCACAGTACTAAGGAATGGTGAATCATCAACACATGTACACAACACAAACCACACCAACTAAACTACAAAATCATATACCATTCAGCCCACAATTTTCCGCTGGAGAGAAAGCAAACGACAAGAACATCAAAAACCTAGGTTTCAGCATCCCTTCTAAATTCCAATCATGCAGAGAAGCAAACAAGGACTAACTTACATAGATCTATATCTACTCAATTTCTACTAAAGAACAATCACATAAACCATAAATCTAAGTAAACCCAAGTACCAAAATCATTGACAAGTAATTAAAAATAAAAGTAAAAAAGCTTACCAAAATTACGACCAACGATGCAATGCCAAGTGGGTCCATGCCTCTTATCGAACTCCTTCTTTATCTGCTCCGCAACGTCTTTCTCCACATTGTACTTCTCAAACGCCTGAATAATCCGCAAAAAGGTCAAGACTTTGCGACACAACGCAGCAAGCACAACCAAACCCAGAAACAGAATCCAAAACGAAGAACCATGAAAAAAAGAAGAGAGAGAGAAGAAAGTTGTTGAGACTAACGGCGACGGCGATATCAACGGCCTCCTTCTGCATGTCGGGGATCATGTCGGCGCTCTTGATGATGACCTTCTTCGGGGGGACGGCTGGCACCGGTGACGGAAACGGCGATGGTTTCTGGTCATCGGAGTTGGGCCTCGCCGTTAGAGCTCCGGCAATGTTCTTTTTTGCGTCTTCACTCATCTTTCTCTCTGTCTCTCGGAATGAGCTTTGGTGATGTGTTAGCCTTTGGGGCAGTGACGGTGGCAGGTGGTGTGGTTTTATCAAAGCGACGGCGTCTGAGTAGCATATTTTTAAAAATTATTATTATATCATTATTTAAAAATTTATATTGCGAACTTTTTTAGAAATAAAAACATTGACACCTTATTGGATGAAATATGTTATATTATTAGCTTTTTATTCTTTAGAAAAAAAGCTGAAAAAAATATATGAAGAAATTGTAAAAAAATAGGATGGAAAGAGAAGAAATAGGTGAGAAATAAAAAAAAATATATAGTTGTCGTAGAATAAGGGAGATGAGAAATAAACAGATGTGAATCTCTTAACCCTTTTTCTTTACTAAATTGGGCATAAAATGAATAGTAATTGCAAGTCTCATAAAATATAATCAATTAAGACTGAAAACATATTATGGTTTTCAATTTCATGTAAAAAAAAATTATTATTGTCTTTTATTATTATTATTATGGAGTATTTACATTATTTTTTAAAAAAATTTAGTTGGTCACTTTTTAATGAATTTTTTCTTTCTTAATAATATATTTTTTTTCTGATTCAGAACACTTAAACCTAAAATCTTATTTAAAATATCAAGTCCAATATCATTCATATCAATAATTTATTAATATTTGTGATTATCTTTCGCACAGCTAAAAATAATAATAAAATTTTCAAATTGACATAATTGATTAAATTTAGTGAAATCATATTTTTTAAATTAAACGCTTATTTTTTTTCTCACCTATTTTTAAATTACATTTTCTCAATTTTCAGTTACTCTATTTCTCACTTAGTTCTTTCTTTCCTACTAAATACCCTATAAGGAAGATATTCACTTTAAAGAGTAAAAATGAAAATTTAAAGTTTGAACATTAACTATTAAATTTTATATAATCACAGAATTTATTATGCATTACATACATTTTATTTAGAAGAAAATAACCAAATATAAAACGAGAAGCCATTCTTAGTTTAAAAAAGTATTCAAATATTATCCTTAATAAGTGAAAATATTAAAACTGGGGATTTTATGGGCCTGGCCTTTAGACCGGCCCTTCTTGTAGAAACTAGAACGCTGGGAAATACGGAAACAATAGTTCCAAGTTTTGCAAGAGGCCCACCATAAACACTGTTTTGGAGAATATGTTGTTTCTTTTTTTTGTTGTTGTTATGGAATAAATAAAATACATTTGGTGCTTTTGATTCTTGAATTTAAGAATTTTATTTGGAAAAATAAAGTAGTGGGAGTTTGATAAATGTGCTGATTCTGAAGAATATGTAAAAGTATGCTTTCTGTACTGGCTGGAAATACTTGCACGACAGAAATTAGGTGGACCATTGGCTGTGATTGAATTTAAGTATATTAAATATTCGTTTTTATAATTTATGCGTTAACATTTTTAATAAAAACATGTTTTGTCATCTAATATATATATTTAATATTTTCTATATATATTTTTTTCATATTTATCTTTATTATCTAAGTATTAGTATGTTCATTCATGTGGTTTAGATAGAAATAAACTTAATTCATGTAAAAAAAAATTGCTTCTTGTTTTAAATGGAATAATGAAATATGAATTTTACAGTTTATAAATGAATTAGTATGAGGTGTTCGATCTTTTTTCCAATTGGATTTCAAAATGCTCTTATGGTAGTTTTCCTTTTTATAGCACGGTGAATTTTAATGGCAGATAATTTTGGGTGGTTACAAGTGCACTTTAACACTTAAATTGAAGAAGAAAAATGGTAGAATGATGCAAATGTAAGAGAGACATACTTGATACTACTCAAAGTGTCTTGAGGTAGATTAAGGTTACTCGTGCTAGTTTCAAACTCAAAACCTACTTTATGCAATACTATTATTGTGATGAATCCTTTATGCAATATTATGCTGTTTGAGATTATAATCTAAGGCAGTTAATTTTGACTGATGTATACTTGGCATAGATTAATTCACCTTATTATTGGATTTTTTATGGCATAATTTTCAACCTATTTACCTTTCATAGGTGTTTGAGACTACGAGGTACTATTTTCGGCATAAGTAAATTAAGCTATCTTGCTTAAGCCCATTTCCTAGAACAATAAACAATCACTTAAAAAAAAGCCCACTTAACGATAGTGTATATATTGACAAATATTCAGACAAAACAATAAAAGGATAAAAGAGAACAAAACTAACAGTATGTAGTGTAAATTTAAGTAAAATAGGTTAAAGATAATGATCTAAATTACTCAAAAGAGAAAATTTGTTTGTTTGTTATGGAGGTAATGTGTGAAATATATTTCTAAAATAAAGAAGAGAGTATTAAAAATATTCCCCTGATATAGGAAAAGGAATAATAAAATTTTATTTTTTAATTTCTAATGCAGAAATAAATATTTTGCAATCATTCATAAAGATAGAAGCCAAATTAAAAAAATGTTATTTAACAAAACAAAAGCATTTTTAACATTTTGTCTGGTACTTAAAAATGTTAAATATTTTATGTTTAACATTTTTAATTATTTGAAAATAAATATAAAATATTTTTATATAACATATTTAAGTTGTTTAAGTTATTGTGCTTTAGTAAATCCTCATTTTCTTTATTTTAATTAAATTTGAATAAGCTTTAGTAAGTGTGCACCATTAAGTTGTGTTCATGCCAGGAAGAAGTTATTAAGCAAAAAAAGAAGCCCGGAAGAAGTTACAAAGACAGAAAAAGAATAAAGTTTCTTTTGAAGAACTTATCAACAACTCAATTGAATTTATCTTATTGTATTCACTGCCACGGAACATACCATTAATTCATCTCATTCTTATTTATTCATTGACATTTGACATCAATTTTCTCAACTAATTTCCGCTTCCAATATATGATGTCACTACTCATTCCTCGTAACAGTAGAGAAGTGAAAAGCTTAAGAACAATGACATCCATTTTAATTGGAGTAAGAATGAGTCCATGAAGGGTTCAAAATTCAAAAGCTTGGCAGCAATAATTTTTATTTTTCAGTTTATACATTGCAGGCTTAATAGTTTGAGTAGGATTTGATGGAAGGAAAAAACCAATAACAGGGTTTTGTAGTAGAAAATTAGAATGATACAATTTCTGAGAACTTGGTTTATTCCAAGGAAAAAAACAAGAAGATAGACACAATAACATCAACCAATGCATTCGATGTGAGATTGGATTAGCTACAAATAATAGAAAATAAAATAAAATTCTAAAATAATATACAAATAATACAAAATTTAACTACAAATAATACAAATACAAATACACAACAAAATCTAAATTAAATTCTATAATAATAGAAAATACACAACAAATTTTATATGCTAACAAATATAAATATTACATACAATGTATAAAAAAATACACTTGTCATGCTACATAATGTGATCATTGTACTTGAAGTATTTATTTCATAAAGTGATTGAATTACAATTTTATTTATTACTTTTTATTGTGTGATTTGACAAATTAGACAATTAGTATAGTGATTAAGATGAAACAATTATTGAATATATAATGTTGACATTGACGTCACATGCCAATAAAATGTTTCATAATGTATCTATTTTGAAAATTAGCTTATAAAAATGACTATCAGAATACTTTTTTAGGTTAAATTAATTTTTTTAGTTTTTTGATTTATTTTTTAGATTTAATTTGATCTTTCAGTCTAAATTATAAGAAATCAAAATTTATAATAATTTAAAATCATCACAAAATACATATTTTTAAAAAAATAAATTGATTTTAAAAATTAGATAATTAAATTGAAAAGAAAATAAAGGACTAAATTGATTCAATTTTAAAAATTAAAAGATTAATTTGAATAAAAAAAAATTAAAAATCAAATTAAACTTAACTAAAATAAGTATTTTAAAATATTTTAATTTTGTAAAAGTGGCCCAAACGGTCGATCACCCAAAGTTTAAGTTTCCATAATTCGTTTTACCAAATATAACCCACTTTTTTGAGATAGGAAAAAACTTGGTATAAAATAAAGCTTTTTTTTTTTTTTTTAAAGGCTTTTCTTCAACTAGTGGCCCTCATAAGTGATAACCTATCTACACCACCTGCTACTAATAATTAGCTATAAATTTTATAGTTTTGACGTCAACTATGTACTGATATTTTCGTTGTCAAGTCTCAATTCCTGTCCAATATACAACAAAGTGTTTCCCCTCTCTCACCTGGCCATCTCTCTCTTGCTCCATAAATATGCACTAGAAAGGGAATTTGAAACCACCCCATTTGGAAAATAACCTTATTTCTTGGTCTGCAAAACATCATGGAAGACGCGAGTTTCTTTGTTGGAGTCATAGGTAACATACAACATAGTACACACAATCAAGTTATCATTCTTTCACGGTTTTTCCTTGTTGGTGACCAATCTTGATTAATGCCCCAAAAAGGGTTGCTTCACATATATATAAATAACGGATGTTCTTTGTAATTTGCTGCAGGTAACATCATCTCAATTCTCATGTTTCTTTCTCCTGTGTAAGCTCCCTTAATCTACTCTACTCAAGTTCACTTTTCATTGCTTTGCTTTCTAGATCATATATCTCATGTTTATTAATATATAAATATTTAAACAAAAAATGATGTAGACCTACGTTTTGGAAAATAAAGAAGCACGGATCTACCGAAGATTTCTCAAGCCTTCCTTACGTTTGCACATTGCTTAATTGCTCCCTGTGGACTTACTATGGAATCATAAAGGCTGGAGAGTACCTCGTGGCCACAGTTAATGGCTTTGGCATTGTGGTGGAGACAATCTACATTATTCTATTTCTCATATATGCACCAAAAGGGATAAGGGTATGTATAGTATATTAATTAATTAATTATATTATATATAATTAACCAGTTTCTAATTTATTCACCTTACAAAAATCCCCTTTATTATTAAGTGGTTGATAGATTAATTTGAATCTGATTTCAGGGTAGGACTGCCATTTTGGCTTTGATTTTGGATGTGGTAATCTTGGCAGCAGCAGTAGTTACTACTCAATTAGCATTGGAAGGAGAGGCTCGTAGTGGTGCTGTTGGTGTTATGGGAGCAGGCTTGAACATTGTTATGTATTCCTCACCTCTCTCTGTCATGGTAAGTTTCACTAAAATCTTAGTTTGTACAATTGAATTTATAGATAGATAGTATTTTTTTTACTGAATATAGATAGATAGTAATTAATATCCATAAGTTTAAACACAAAATTGTACTTAGATGTAATTTTATTTCTTAATTTAATTATTAGGATAATTAACCTCTTATTGACACAGCCGATATATGGCCTTTTCAAAAATCTCAAATATCACTATATTAATCACTCATTCATAGCCCTTCTCCATGTAACAATTCATGTTCTATGGCAACCAAACTGATCATTTCACAAAGTAGTAGTTTTCTTTCTCTTACATATAATTGGGAAGAACGGACAAGGAAACATAGATTGGCCATATTTGTTGAGGGACACTTCCAAATTCCAATTTAGGGTTCCTCCTTTATTTTCTCACCACTAACATGCCTAGAGATGCTTGAAAGGCCACGTATACCAATCAATCAAAGATATTTTCCACAGGGTATTTTTTATACTATATCTATATACTCTTTTTTTGTTATACAAATTGATAGATATTCGATTTTTTATCCATCATTTTATCATGAAACATGTTGGTATAAAAATTTGATCCATGTGGAAAATTAAAAAATCAGGTGCTCCTTATTTCTTTTTCGATAAGTTTCAGGTTCTCCCAAAACCCAACTAATAATGACATAATGGACAGTTTCTTTAAAACTACATAAATACCAGCTATAAAAGAGAGCAGTACTAATAAGCTGATAGATATAATATAACCAAAAAAAGTAACATTGATGATTTGCATACATGCAGCCTCGTGTTGCATATTTGATCCCAGATTCAATTATTTAGATGGATTTTTCAATCTTTTTGGAAGGAAACTTCAAAACGTACGTCCTTTCAGATAAATATGTGGTTCTCATATTTCTTTCTTGTATTTTCATCTATATGGCACTGAACTATAGTGTCCCACATGGGGCTACGGTTTTTTTCAAGTATTTTTGTCCTTTCATGATGACATGCTTGACGAAGCGTCTCCCAGTTGCTCAACAATAATAGGGTTGTTGAATTAGATCCAGCACGTGCGTAAATTAACTCCATATTTACACCTTTTACAAGTAACAATTCAAGCTTCAGCAAAGCACACCCTTAAAGATTTATGTTATTTTTTTATTTTAAAAAATTCTCAAAAGAAAAAACTCAAAACAAGAAAAAATAAATTATCTTCCTCTTTTTCAAGAAATTATTAGATGATCTTGAATAATCATTTATTTATGATTTCGCTCATCTATATATCACACATTTCAATTTTTAAATTTAAGAAAAAATTATCAACAACAATTAATTAATGTCATGTAGAGATTGATTAGAATATTAAATCAAGGTATCCCACCTAATAATTTCTTCTTGCTCACAAAAAAACCTAATAATTTCTTCTTCTTTTCCTTAACCCCACCATTCAAAAACATATCCCCTGAAGCCTGTGGCTCTAATGTGAATATCTGTCATTATTAGGCAAACAAAAAGTGTTCAATAAAAAAATGTTTACCTGATTTGAAATAATGTAGTTTTTTGCTTTATATTTATCTATATTTTTCAATTTACAAAAGTTAACAATACATCAGGTAAACATTAATTGATATCATATAATATATATTAGACCATGCAATAAATTCTAGTTTAACTGAGAATATATTACATGCTGACAAGACGGAATGTTTATAATTTTATGAAATTTGTTGCATATGAAATGAATAATTTTTTTTAATTATTGATTTACCAACTAGCGAGTAATGAGTATGAGAAGATAATTAATTATGCGAACCAAATGTGTTGTTAACTAACCTACTTCCCATTCTTTTTATTTCTGAGTTACAACTCTAGTCTTCTTGATATATATACTCGTAATTTTCAGAAAACAGTGGTGACTACAAAAAGCGTGGAGTATATGCCATTCTTGCTTTCTTTTTTCTTCTTTTTAAACGGTGCCGTTTGGTTGTTGTATGCTGTTCTCGTTCGTGATGTTATCCTCGGGGTAAGTTTGCATTCGGCTTTAATCCTAATAGTATTAGTTCATTAATATATATATATATATATATATTAACTCTATATACATGAAGTTAAAATAGAATTTACCAGAAAAATTGGTCAAGTTAATAAGGAACATATTTAAATTAAAAAAAAAAGAGTGAGTTGAATTTTCATGGTAAATATGAAAATTTTGTTGCTGAATAATTTGTCAAAAAAAAATTGTGTAAATGTTTTGTAAGTATTTTTGGAAGTATTTATTTGAGCTTTGAGATGGTTTGAAGAGTTTTTGGAATCTAATTCACCTAAATTTTTTTATAAAAAATGTTAAAATAGAATTTTAAAATATAGGGTACAAGAAATACTAATATTCTTTAAAAAAAAAAAAATAATACTAGTATTGTCCTTTTTTTCCTTGAAGTACTGATCCCTATTTTATTACACAAACAAAAGGTGCCAAACGGTACTGGATTTTTACTGGGAGCGATGCAATTAGTGCTATACGCGATCTACAGAAATGGGAAGCGTGTTTCAAATAACAGATTGGAAGAAGGATTGCAACATGATCCTCTCATCTCAGCCAAATAATGAGTCACATCAGAGTAAAGACAGGCGCATCTAGTTTGTTCTCAAGTTTTAAAGCTATATATGCATGCTTGCTCGACCATTATTGTTTGATATTTTCAATATAAAAAAAAAAAAGATAAGTTAAATGTTCGATTGATTAGTTTATTCAATTAGAGTATGTTTTTACCGATCCGGTGCATGAATCAGTTAATGTAAAATTGTTTCAAGTTAATCAGAAATTTCGAATTTAAATTTTAGTACTCAATTGCACTAAATATCATACGTGGTTCAACATGATTGTTTCTTGTAAGAGATACTTGTGATATATACAAATATTAGATTATGTTTCAAATATTCATGATAATAATGTTATGCTTTTCGAATCTGTCAAAAATATGGACATCTACTCTACATTTATATGCCCTTGTTCCTCAGAGGCGCTTATAGTAATTTATTGAATGGAATGAATTAGAGTAAATATAGCAGTACACCATCATATCATACAAGTTTATAACGAGATCATGGAAGCACAAACACCTATGTATTAATTGTTCAAACAGAGAAGCAAGAACATTCGAATAGATAGAGCTCCCTGTTATAGAATATAGACATGTTCTTTCAATTTTTATTCACTCATTGGTTGTCAAATGTAAACATATTTCAGATAATTTTCAAGGAGCTTTTTATACTTCTTGGTAAGATTTATGTTCAATTCCTTACTGAAAGATGCTGAAGTCCCTATTTATTATTCAAAAGTCATACAAAGCTCAACGCTATTGCATAGAGTTTCTGCTCAGCTAAGTCTCATCAAAATAACAATATCACGGAATCTCAATTACAGTAGCAGTAACAGTTACTTTCATTTTCTTTCTGGACAAACCTTTTATAGATATTATAGTATAATTTAATATAAGATATAATTGTGATATCATGAATTATCTTATCCAGATATTCCAATAAAGTAAAATATAACGTAAAAGTAGAAAATGGGACCAAATTATATACGGGACTATAGACTTGTCAAGATACACCTATTATGAATAAGAATGAGGTCACACTTCTCTAGTTAAAAGCTCATAATCATATTTAAATAGGAAATATCGAAATTACTTCTGGACAAACCTTTAAGATATTATCATTTAATATAAGATATAATCGTGATATCATGAATTATCTTATCTAGATATTCCAATATATTAAAAATATAACCTAAAAGTATAAAATAGGACCAAATTAATTATAAATCGACTAAAGACAATAAGAATGGGATCACACTTCACGTCACTATAAATTAAAGCAAAATAGCGATGGACAATTAGCAACGACTATTAAATCGTCCCAATTAGTTTAGTGACCATGAATTTGTCACTAAATCCATGTGAAATAATACTAATATTTTAAATATATATATATATATATATATATTTTAAAATAGTAAGAGATGGCTTAGCTATCGTTATTGAAAAATTTATGAAAAAAAAATTGTAAACAATAACTAAGTTGTTGCCAGTTTTTAACTTAAGAGTCAAAATAAATAAATAAAATTTTGCTCGCCTAGACCTGTTTGAAATTTGATGATTTGGATTTCAATATCTAATGAGGAACGGCTAGACCTTCATTAGAGTTGTCACTAATAGTTCGTCACTTGAAACTTGAAAGCCTTTTTTTGCCATTTGTTTATATCTTTCCTTCTCCCTCATATTCTTCCTTGATATGTCCTGTTAAGTCAAATTCATTACACGTTGCTCTAGGCAATGAAGCAATTGAGCCATGGTGGAGAAAGAGGTGCATAGGAGGAAATGATGGATTGGCGTTGCAGTGGTGGAGGCCTTTTTTTCTTTCTTTCTTTCTAGCTTTTTGTATTTTATTGTTATTTATTTATAGTTCTTCGTTGTAGGTGGTTGCCCTAGAGATGGGAGACTTAACAGTGTTGGGCAACAGTGGATTTTTTCTCTCTTGGTTAGATTTATCAAGGTGGTAACACTAGATTTTTTTAAGGTAGCAGTGAATTAAAATTTTTCAACAGTGAATGGCTTAAGATGGGGAGGCTCTCAACAACAATGGATGGACCTAAACTCATTCTAAAAATATTGTAGGCAATATTCATGGTATTTTTTAAAAAATTATTTTGCTCTCGCATAACATTGACTTATATGCTGGTTAAGTTGATACTGATAAACATCAAACTTTATTGGTAATTGATACAAACAATTTAGTGATGACTCTCTTAGTGACAACCTTAAGGTAAGTGGTGATTTTTCATGGTTAGCGATGACTGCTGGTTGTCACTAATTCCCTAATTTCTTGTAGTGCTTCGTATTGGAGATAATGACCAGATGATTTCTTCACTATATCTCAAAATAATTTAGAATTTGGTTTAAATATATTTTTAATTTTTGTAATAAATTTTATTTTTAGTTTAATATGAATTCTTTTTAAAATAATCTTTGTTATATTCAATTTTTCACATTAATCTCTATTATTATCTTATTAATTGTTATTAATTATTAATGTGACTAATAAAAGGTCACTTTATCATACCACATGACCAACAACTTATAATACATTACTGACAGAGGCTTGGGCACACCAGTTGTACAAATAGTTTACTATGAATCACTTTTATAAACCATTAGATTAATCTCAATGCTGAGAAATGGTATGTTTGTTAGCTTTTAGGAAACAAAAATGGTATGTTTGTT
This sequence comes from Glycine tomentella, assembly GCA_007407185.1. NCBI lineage: Eukaryota > Viridiplantae > Streptophyta > Magnoliopsida > Fabales > Fabaceae > Glycine > Glycine tomentella. The sequence continues at coordinate 25,579 of PYAF01003295.1, forward strand.
AGCTGAGAAACTGTGAGGAAATAAGGTAAAGGGAGGATAAATAGGTGTAAAATGAAAAGATCGGAGCGTTTGGATGTTTGAAAATAGGTGGAGAAGGAAATAAAATAGTGTTCGGCCCGCAGTTATTTATTTTCTCCCTATTATGTGCAAAAATGCAGTTGGGAAGTTGCATATGTAACATTTTGTGGATGTTCATTTTGTAGCAATTCATAAATCATAACTGCTAAAAATCAAGTAATTACCGACAAATTTTGTGTTTAGTGGTGGTTATATAATTGATTCTTATAAATAATGATCGATATTAAAATATTATAAATGATTGTCAACATATACAAATTAATATTTGATTTTTTATATTCTTTTTTTTCTATTTTTCTTTTTCTTCTTCTTAATTTAAACTTCTTTTCTCAATGTATTTTTTAGTGTTTAATGATCATACATAACTATGTAAAATAATTTACATTATTAATCAATTATAAATAATTGTTGATATGATTTTTAAGATGATTATCATAATTGTAAAAGTCAACAAATTTGTCGTACATGGTAGTTTGTAACTAGATGATGATGTAAAACTATTTTATCCTATAGCGTGTTGGTATATAACCTATTTTCTCTATTTCTTACTTATTTTCACTCACTAATTTATTTATTTTCTTATTTTTACTCACTCTATATTTTTGTCCTAGCAAACACACCGTTAAATATGTTGGTTGTGGACCTAACTATATAAGTTTGAGCCCGCTCTCTTAAAAGGTTGTTCGAACATTAGCTCCAGGCCCATTAAATTATTATGGACTTTCAAAATCAAAAGCAGGACCACCTCAACCTAGTAACATACTTAGTTACTTATAGTATACATAGATGATGGTGAGTGGTAGGGATAGGGATTTTTGCCTTTTTGGTTATACACGTTGTATTGGTAACACTTGTATGCCAAGGGATTGAAACTACACCAGGTAGGGGAAACGTACAAATCTTTACTGATATTGGTGGCATGTTATTAACTTGGCTGGAGTTGTAATGGTTTCTGGGTACCCCATTCATAATATGTTTTCCTTTAGCTGATAACTTTTTTTTTTACAGAGTTATCGACATAAAACAATTGTCCCATAGATGTGTCCACATGGTCGGACTATGTTTAGGGTCTAGGAATGTATATAGATCAATTTAGTTTGGTTTAAATTTTCAAAATCAAACGAAATTACTCCCATTAAGAATAAGTTGATTCATTATAAGTTATCGAGCTAGCAACTTATATATGATTTCAAAATCCTAATTCAAAATGAAAAATTCAACCTTTATTATACAAATTATATATAAATATGTCCTAAAAGTTTATAACTTTTGAATTTACAATACTAATTAGATAACACTCCATATATATAATTCTGAGATGAACAGCATATGCAGGTGGGATCAGGTGGTGACAATTGTTTTGTAAGGACGTGGAATGGCAAGAGAGCGCCGGGGACAGAGAAAGTGAGGGGGCAATTCAAGATTGAATAGAAAGAAGAAAAATCCAGGGAGGTACCCTTCAGCATAGTACCCATTAGATCAAATATGTTCTAGATTTGATATGGCAACATCAGAATAAGAAAAAGCAAAGCCTAAAGGATCCAAACTTTTCCAAGTTTTTGTTCGGCTAAACAAAGAAATGGCCCAACCACATTCCACTTGGCTAAACAAGGGCTCTCACAACAGACAAATAACTGCCTGGTTCTCCATGTACCTGTTTTTTCTTTTGAAATTTAAGATTATTGATTAAATTGAAATAATTTAATGCACTTATTTGATTCTTACACTTATTTTCTTTTTAAGAATTTGATATTATTATTGAAATAATTTCATATCAACTGATCTACATGCTCAATAATTCTATTTGCCTCTTTAATTAATCGTGTTTTTATTATTGAATGTATATCAATGTTGAGCCTTTGAGATGACAAATAAAATTATCATAGTCTAAGATAATTAATGGCTATTTCTAAACTCTTTTTTTAAAAATCTTATCAATTTTAGAAGAGTTGCTCCAGAAGAAAACGACCAAACTAAATGCTTCTCGTGGGAACACCTATCTTGTTGGTAAAGAAGAAGGATAATGATTCGTTATTATTTGTAAACTAATAAATTATCATTAAAGAAGGATGGGCTCATTTCAGCTTGGTTCTCAAATAGTTCAGTTCAAGTCTTCTCATTAAAATGGTTTGGTTTTTTATGATTTGATTCGATTTTTGAATACAGTAGTTTGTTTGAATTAGTTTTTTTAACACCTCTACTTACTAGTATTCAGAAGTTACTTTGCATGGTATTTTATTGTCCAAATTTCTGATATATGTTGTTATTGTTGAAAAATGCAAAAGTTTAATGATCAGTTTTTCATAAATAAATAAAAAGGAAGTTTTACAAAATAAATGCTCTTCAATTATGTTAGTTAGTGTCATGCAATTATGGCAGATTGTTACACCTATCGCATCCCATCTTGGCAAGGATTCTCAACGCCAAATACTACACGTATAGATCACCACTCAATGCTCCAAATGTCCCTAATCCATGTTATACATGGACAATATGCAGGCAACAAAATGGATAACAAAGGAGGGCTCATATGGAAGACAAGTTAATGTTTTTTTAAGTTTGTTGATATTTCAATGAAATTTTAAGTTATGTAATATGAATTTAAACACGAATGGAATAGAATTAACTTATGCAATGCAATGATAGACTGAATACAGAGTAATCTACAGAAGAGACACAACACAAGCTATATAATTTCATGTATTAAACAAGAAAAATGAAAAAAGCTGAAAACTAATTTGTATTGTGTATTGATGTAATACGATGTGATGATAAATCATCATATGTTTTATCGCGAGCTAGCTATATAATGATAAAAAAAATTACTCAATAAGAAAAAATGTATCAGCAAAAAGTCTTAAAGAATTGTTTATAAACATATTATAAAATACTTTATGTAATGTAATTAACTCTAAGATTACGATGAGGAGACAACAACCTGATTTACATTTTATAAAAAGCAAAATGGTAATTATATCATCTAATTAAACAATTATACTGTTATTATTACAGAAACAAAGTGCAAGCTAAACTTCACATCTATCAATTTCACAAAGATGTTGTATCGGAAAGAAAAATAATAAAAAGGATATAGATGTTGTAGGATTCGGGTGCATTGATTGGTGGAGGAGTTGATCTTCATGCAATTAACGATTTCATGTTCCACTTGACTTAATAATGCAAAGCTTGTTTCTGGCATATCAGATCACTTTAGCGAGGTCAATTTATTAAATCAAAATTATCACCATATGATATGAATAAACGCCACACTTCACTGTGATGACATTATGACGATGACCTTGCATTTGTCTTTTGCTTTTGGATGTTTTTGTGAAATTAATGACCAGCAACAAACGAAACACTTGAACCTTTTTTTTCTTGAAATCAGCAATATGTAGTGTTCAACACTGGTTTAGGAACCTCGATTAGCTCTTCTACTCACCGGAGATTAAACTAAACATTGATGTAGCAGAAGCGAGATAATCAATATGGGAATAACCCATCAATTTGATCCTCAAAATATTATTTTCTTTTTCAAGTAATCTTTAAAGTAATAAATTTTATAAGTATTTTTTCAAGTATTAAAGTTATTTCGATATAGATTTTCTTTAAGATTTAACATGACTTAGTCAGATCATTGAAGTATGTAATATACTAATCTACCTATTTCTCTAATCACATTATTAGGTCTTTATTTTTTTTGTTGTCCTCAATATTAAGGATTTGTAGTTAGCTTTTAGTATCACAAGTAGAACCCTCAGTCCCTCATCCCTTAATCTTTCGAGGTGATAATATGGTATAGTGTGGGATCAGATTTTACGAGATTCTTATTTAAATCGGGTAAATGCGATCATGTCGATGATGAATCTTATCCGAAAGGTACACGATCCTCAAGTCTAAAGCTAAAAAGACAAAGAGACTAAAATAAGATGGATCCTGAGATTGGTTTGTTAATTAGGATACAAATCCTAAGGTAACAAAGGGTATATTCAAATTAAAGTAGAGAAAACATTTTTATGAATTCTAATACACAAAATCAAGAAAAAAGAATTTATTGTTTTTCAAAATAAAAACCCTTCCAAATTCTCCTAATTTAAATTCAATCATAAATTAAATATCCAACAATTTTGTGAATAAGTTTATATATTTTACTAACATTTTGGGACCAATTTATGTGGAGAATTTTAATTTTTTTTATGCTAAGAGCCATTTAAATGGAAGAATAATACTTTAAAAATGAAATTGGGCGGGATCTTCCTTTTATGCAATTTTTTTAACGAATTCGGGATATTTTCTGACCAAAAAGTTGAAGACTGATATTTGAAAAACTAAAAAAAGAGCTGAATGACTGACTTTTCCCATACACAGAATGATCAAACTTCCTATCACTTATTAATCATACTACACAAGTAGTATTTCTTTCATGCAATTGAATTGATAGCAAAAAGTGATTGCTTGCAATGTTGGATATGGCTCATCTTTCGCAGTCAGATGACAACCCTTCTTGGATATAGCAAAAAGTTATGCAGACAACCCTACTGTTAGGGTTTCTTTTTAATCCTATTTATATTCCCCTTGTAAACCGTGTGACTTGTAACGAGTGGCGGTGAGGTGATTATAGTACAGACAAGCTGGACGTAGCCTACATTGGGTGAACCAGGGTAAATTACTGCGTCATATCTCTCTTCCCTATTCTCTTTTCTGTTTTCGATTTGTGTGTGATTGTCGATTTCCAACATGCAAGTGGTGAAGCAGTTTAGGAGTGGCTTTCATGCAATTGAATTAATTTATTGTTATTAGCTAACTCTAGCTCTCTTAGTCAAGATTATTAGTTTTAGATTTTCATAAACAGTGACAAGTAACTTATGTAGCTCATTAGCTCGCCAAATTTGCATCTCCAATACTCGTCAGATCTGGCTAAATTCACAAAGATTTTTTAAGATTTATAATTTTAAACATTTTTTAATAAAAATTTTTAATTATATTTTTAGTTTCTGAAATATGACGTAAATTTATTTTGATCCTTCAAATTGAAAAAAAAAATGATTTTAGTGCCTCAAATTTCAAAAGATGTATTTTTAGTTCCTAAAGTCAGATGACCAACAACACCAAATTTATCTCAAATTTTAGATACTAAAAACATAATTAAGAATTTAAAGTAATATATTTTAAAATAAATTAAAATATTTCAAAAATATATAATATGAAACAGAAAGGTTATTATTTTAAAAAATTATTACTTTAAAAGTTATTTACTAATGAATTATATATTCTATAATATTTTTTATTAATTGTTTTAATAGGAGTATTTTATAAGGAGTAGACAGTAGAGTGGTGAAGTGGGGCAGGTCGACCTAAATCTTTTATTGGTTTGAATTTTTAGGTCCCATTTATTTCTAAATTTATATAATTTTTTAAAAATAAATAATAATAATAATAATAATAATAATAATAATAATATTCGACTAAATAAATCCTTAATTTTGTGGGTCAACATTTTAATTAAAGTCTACCCTGGACTTGTTTAACACATTATTAAGTTGAGCTCACTTGTTCTAAATCCTTTTAGGCCTCTACTCTTACAAGTTAGTGAGATCAACGTTAACCATTCTAATTAACTAGCTGTATGACTCGTACCATTCATAATGTTTCATAATATATTTTTTTTCTCTTTGAATCAATTATTTGATTACATGCAAATAAAATAAATTATTAATTTGAGTAGTATGACATTCTTTTATGTTAGGTTTTAAGTTTAAACTTTATAGATTAGGTTTTAAGTTTAAACTTTATAGATGTAAAAAATATGATTCATAAGATACGAGATTTATTAAAAATAATAAATCATATTTTTGACAAAAAATAATCATAAATTTAATGGGTATTTTGCATCATTGTTATATTTTTTTATCACGTATTTCTGTTTTTAGTTTCTTTTATTTTTCCATACAGTTGTTTTATAAAAAAGAATGTATAAATATTAAATAAAGTAGTAGTAGTAGTATTTAATAGGTTTATCATAGTCGTAGGGGCCTGGCATGGGTTGTCTCTTATTGTGCACTTTAATTTATTTAATACATTTCGAAGTGAGTGTTCTAACGTGCTTCTGAGGAGTCTCCCACTTTAGTTCCACGCCTACATATCTCTCTCACTACCTATCTGCCACTCCATTTCCCTTCAAAAAAATAATAGCACAGAAGCAGAATCAATAGTGGCTATAGCGTAGATGGAAGGAGGAGGAGCATGCAACAACGAAATTAGCGACGGAATGCAATGCATGAACCACCTTCACATAAACAACAACAACAACCCTGGTGGGATCTGCGCCTTGTGTCTCCAAGATAAACTACGAAACCTTCTCTCTTCTTCATCTTCTTCTTCCCCTTCTTTCACTCCACCCCCTCCCACCTCTTCTTCTTCCTCTGTTAAAACCGACCACGACCACGACCACGACCACTACACACGCTCTCGCCTCCCTTTCCTCGTACCCAAGAAAAACATCATCATCAACAACAAAAAACCCTCTTCTACTTCAACCAACATCATTTTCAAACGCAGCAAGTCCACCGCCACACCCAGAAGGAACAACAACCAGTTTCTCGAGGAGGAGGACTTTAGTCCCAGAAAAAGAAACGGTTTTTGGTCTTTTCTCTATCCTTCTTTTTCAAATGGGAAGCACAGAGACAAGAGCTTGGGAAAAAAGAATGATCACGTGATTGTTATGGAAGAGGACACGTGTTTCAGTTCTTCTTCCAAGGTTTCGAGATCTAGATCTATTGGGTGCGGTAGCAGGAGCTTCTCCGGTGATTTCTTCGAGAGGATCTCTTCTGGCCTCGGCGATTGCACTCTCCGGAGAGTGGAGTCTCAGCGTGAAGGAGGAAAACCTAAGGTAACTGCTAATACTATGAACCATTGCATGAAGGAAAGAGTGAGGTGTAGAGGAATATTCGGTGGCTTCGTTATGACTTCGTCTTCGTCAACAACGTCTTCTTCTTCTTCTTCTTCTTCTTTGGTTTCATCTTCTGTGGATGATGGCAGAGGAAGGAGTTGGGGCTGGGCTTTTGCTAGTCCTATGAGAGCATTCACCACCAAAGGGTCTTCTAAGAGAGATGCTTCTGATAAGAACAACGCCACGCCTAACTTATCAGCCATTCCTTCCTTGCTCACTGTTAGAGGCTAAAATCATAAACTATTATTTCGGAGGCTTATGCTCTGTTTATCTTTGTTAATAATAATAATAATGTAATACTTTCAGTTTCCTCTCCTCATTCTTTCTTTTCTTTGTTTATGATAGTGGTTTTTTATTATTATTATTGTTATTATATGGGTGGGTTATTATGATCATTGGCTATTGCCTATGGAATACCCTTCTGAAACCCTTTATTATGGTACCGTAAATGTAGTGGATGGAGAAGGAAATTGAAAAAGAGAGTCTCCATATAATGTGGTTTATTTTATTTTACATGGGCATTTTGGCTGTATCTTTGTGGCTTCTATCTCGTAATGCAATTCACACTTGTGCTACTTCTATAGCAAAGATATATCTAATTTTAGTGTATATATTTTTATTTTGTGTCTGTAAAATCATTGTTTACACAACTCATCTTTGAGTGGTGCAGACACAACGGGAAAACTATCATTTTTAGAGCTTGTTTGAACCAACCTTCACAAAATTAATTTTGTAAAATTAATTTTAAAGTTACATAATATATGTTTGAATATTAATATAAAATAAGTTAAAATTACTTACCCTATTATTTAAAAACTTCTTTATCATGCGAAGGTAAGTGACAGATACAATGGCAAAAAAACCAATAAAATACAAAAAAAATAAAAAATTACAAATATGGGGCAACAAGCAAACTATTTACAAATATGGGGCAACTGGTCATGCCCAGTTCTGGGCGTGACCAGTGTGTATATATGCCCCCCGGTTTGCACTGTTCACTCATATTTCAGCTCTGCCTTCTCTCTAAAAGCTTGTCCCTTCGTTCTCTCTAAAAGGTTCTCTGACTTCTCTCTAGGAGTGCTTTGGGTTTTCAGCAGTGAAGCTCTGCAAACAAGTTAGTTAATTTATTTTTTAATTCTAAATTATATTTAATTTATTATTTTGTTGATTTAAGTGAGTTAATTTATTTATTATTATTTATTTTTGACATGTTATGTTGTTGATTTTTAAAATTGTTAGAGGCATATGATTTATTTTGTGTTGTAGAAAACTGTTAGATTCTTAACCAGTGATATGATTTAGATTAGTTTAGGCTTATAATTTAGTGTTAGGTTAGGAGTTAGATTTTATGGTTAACAGTTTGATTTAGTGTTAGGTTTAGACCCCTAACCATAACCCTAACCTTAACCCTAAATAATAAACGCTAATAGTAGCCCTAACCCTAATCCTTAAGAAGTAACCCTAAACTAAACCCTAACAGTAGCCCTAACCCTAACCATAAGCGTAACGCCAACCCTAACCTTAACCCTAACCCTAACCCTAACCTTAACACTAACAAATAAACCCTAACAGTGGCCCTAACCCTAACCCTAACACTAAACCCATAAACAGTAAACCTAAACAATAAACCACAACAGTAGCCCTACCCTGACCCTAACCCTTAAGCAGTCAACCTCGACCTGTTTCGCTGCCTTTCTGTCTCTCTCACCATTCCAAAATTGCCTTTTGCACCTTGCATTAAAGATAGCATCCGTCTCTGTTGTTAGGTCATAGTTGTTTATTTATTTTCGTTTTTGGGATTGATTTTTTTTAATTATAATACAACCATATAATTTAATTACAATACATTCATTTACTAACTAACAAATTAGTCTCATAGATGGCTGGTTCATCATCTTCGGCATCTTCACGGTCTGGATCGGATGACGAGGGTCAGTCATTGGATCCGACAACCCATGTTGTGCCTACCCCATATAAATGGGGGGTTCTGCGGAGGCGTATCCAGAGATGTCACGTTTCACAGGCTGTGTGGAACGGGGACAAAGATCGTGTGTTGAAGACGCGGCGTGGTAAGATTTTCGGGGGCCCAAACTGTGACGATATTCCTGCAATCGTTTCGGTCATGTTAGGGCAGGCAGGATTCCTACATGTCGCACGCATGCGACATATTCAGGTATACGTTTTGTAATTGGTTAATTGTACATAGAAAGTAATTCCTACAAATGTATTTAATTTATATTTATTTAAACTTCGCTTCAGATCGATCCTCCACTTATCAGTGCTTTGGTTGAGCGGTGGAGACCTGAGACGCATACCTTTCACACGCCACAGGGTGAGATGACCATCACGTTGGAAGACGTGGCTGGTATATTGGGTTTAGGTAGTGAGGGTCGAGTCGTCACCGGAGCTACGTCTGACGAATGGCCTAGCATCATCGAGAACGTATTTGGTCATCCTGCTCTGGAGTCTGAGCTACGAGGAGGATTCCTGCGCCTATCCTACTTTGATAGGAATTACGCGCGGTGGGACGAGGTGGGAGGGGAATTGGCTGACGTGATACGGTTTTCGAAGGCTCACATCGCGCGCATGCTTGGAGGATGGCTTCTATGCGACAGATCCGGCGGAAGCAACATCGGTTGTCGCTATGTCCCTTTGCTGGCAGGGGACATGACAGATATAGCCAGTTATAGCTG
>PYAF01003295.1:37869-81833 GCA_007407185.1 Glycine tomentella
ATACAGGTAATGTTACAAACATTTCAATCCAACAAGTAAAATCATGAAACACCAGGACGTTGAGGACAAGCTCTCCGATTATGTCCAACAGCCTTGCAAATTCCGCATCTGGTGCGTCTTTGACTGGTTTCGACTTCGTCCATTTCGTTGCGAATTCTGGTCGCCTTTGGACGACCCTTTCCACGCAACATTTCACTGTTGGGTATGATAACTGGACCGTCAGTCGGTGGAATGCCACCTTCATGACCAATTGGGCGCCATGGGATTGAATAAGCCTGCACCAAATTACTTGTGAGGAACACGTCATCGACATACTGAAAAGGATTCTGCCGAACATGTAAAGCAGCTGCTGCGGCGTGACTGCATGGGTATCTGAAGGCCTTAAACTTGCCACATTGACAAAACCGTTGTTCAAGGTTCACTGAATATGACCTCTGACAGCCATCATCCACCTCAAATTCTGTTCGCTCAAGATTATAAGTGACTACATGGTGGCCTGTAGCAACGGTCTGGTTATGCCTCATAGCATCAACCACATTTCTGCAATGTCGCGTTGAACCCTCAGCTTGTGAAATAGCCGCCTGACCCCTGGTTACAAAATATTCAACCAATCTGCTGTACGTGTGTTTCACCAAAGCAGTTATAGGCATATTCCTAGCTCCCTTCAACACCCAGTTGACTGATTCAGACAAGTTTGTGGTCATATGGCCAAATCTCCTGCCCTCAATATCATACGCACGTGTCCACTGTTCCTTGGGGATGCTATCAATCCATTCTGCAACCTCAGGACTGCTGTCACGAAATCGTGCTAACGCCGCCTCAAAATCAATCACACTGGGATTATAACCTGCAAAACAATCATCCCATTAACACTAATTTACTTACACCTGAAACATTAAAATATCATGACATAATTGTTAACCATACCTAAACTCATCAACATCTTCTTCAAGCGTTGATTTTTGAAATTTTGGTTAAAATTACTGGCAATATGACGGAGGCAAAACACGTGATGAGCATGAGGGGGTTGCCAACCAGCATGATTCGCCATAGCAGATAGTATGCTGCGGTGCCTGTCTGAAATGAGACAAATGTTTTGCCTTTGAGTAACGTGAAAACGAATGTTAGCCAGAAAGTATGACCAAGCTTCCAAGGTCTCCCCCTCGACTATGGCAAATGCCAGTGGCAGACATTCGTTGTTGTCATCTTGGGTTGTGGCAATCAACAATTTCCCCGTATACTTCCCATACAGATGAGTGCCATCAATCTGAATCATTGGTTTGCAGAAATTAAATGTCTGGCAACACTGTCCAAACGTCCAGAACATGCGATGAAACACACGTTTTCCCCGTACCAGTCGATTGGCCACAACATAATCATTGGTTTGAATATCATAAAAAGCACCTGGTGAAAAACGAAGCATATAGGCACACCACCTGGGCAAAAATGCATATGATTCTTCCCAATTGCCGTAAATCATTGCCATTGCTTTCTGCTTTGCGAACCAGGCCTTACGATATGAAACTCTGAATCCAAACGTATGGGTGATCCTTTCCCGAACCAATGCAATCGACACAGACGGTTCCTCCTTGATCATTCCTAACAATGCAAAAGTAACAGTCACATTAAATTTAACAATTATTCAACACATACTGAGAAAATTTTAAACACACGTACCTACAACAATTGAAGCAATAACATCAGCATCAAGCTGTCTATGACCCTGTGAAATATGGTTGTTAAGGCAGTTGTGATTGCCGCCCCATCTCGAAACAATCCACTTCTCACCGAACGTCGGTTTAGTTACCCTAACCCTCCAGGGGCAACCCTCTTTATGAGCAACACACTTCATGCTAAACTTGTTAGGCTTGCTCTCAACCAAAATTGCCTCTTGATGCTCCTTCATCAGGTTTCGCTTAACTGCGATCTGTGCTTCCTTTTTCGTGGCAAATTGTTGTTGAACAAACAACGGATCCCCTAATTGCCATGGACCCTGCACTGAACCGGAACCGGAACCGGAACCGCTAAACGAATCTTCTTCGCTTGGATGACTTCAATCAATATATGTGTAGTGAGGAATTCCATCCCAAAAAGGAGTCACCTCAGCACCTTCAAAAACAAACATAGTAGAATAAATATAGCATGCACACTAAAATATTAAAACATACAAATATACAAAGTTTACATGACTTTATAATTAATTTGACTAACGTTACATACCTTGAACATCATGTTCTGATTGTGAACCTTCTACGTCGGGATGATGATGCATTCCAAACGACCCCACAGCAGTGTGTGCTTGGAATTCAGTCGCATCCACACCAGCATCGTCATCATTATCCGAAGCACTAGCATACTCTTCAAGAAGCTGATCCTCCATTGCAATGTTTTCATCATCGTCATCATCTTCATTGTCATCCATAACCCAAGTTGGGTCATGTGAATCTTCCGCAGACACGTTTACAACTGGATCAGCATATGACGATGTAGGCTGTGCAGCATTTACAGCAACTGACATAATGGGTAACACATCATCAACCACACCGAAGTCCACGTATAGCTCTATAAAATCTCTTGTTGGCAGTTTAAAAAATTCTTCAATTAACAATTCTAGGTCTTCATCGTCCACAACTTGAAAACCCATGTAACGTTCATGTTGCCATATTCTCCCTGTAAGCTGTATGATACTTTGGCTGTCTTGCAGAGCCAATTTTTGTCGAATCCTCTGATGTAAATCACCCATTGTCGAGCTTCGCTTCAAACGTGTCTGTCGTTTCTCCCCTTCAAAAACAACGCCTTCTCTCCCTTCAAATTTCCTTCCACTATAGTATAGCACAACACGTACAAACTCGTCACCAATTGAACTCATTTCTTCCACTCAACAATAACAAACAGTTCTTCGCAGACCTTCGCTCTACACATAAATTTCAAAAAACTGTATTACAATATCTTCTTAAACCTTAAACCCTAATACTCAACGCTAAACCATTAACCCTAAAACCCACAACCCGAAACCCTAACCCTAAAACCCTACACCCTAATCCAAATTGCGTATAAATCCTAATCCATAAACCCTAATCCCTAAGGCGTATAAATCCAAATCCCTAAATCGTAAACCCTACACGTGTATACTAAACCTTAAATCTTAAACCCTAATACTAAACACTAAACCATTAACCCTAACCCTAAACCCTAGCCACTGACAATTTCATAATACAAAATATTAACTCGTATACACAATTCATCAAATAACTTACTTGTTCGCAAGGCTTTGTCGCAAAATCAGTCACCCCACTTCTACTACTCGAGTCAAGAATGCGCAACAGCCAGCAATGTAGGCAAAGCTGAAATCGGGGGGCATATATACACACTGGTCACGCCTAGAACTGGGCATGACTGGTCACGCCCAGAACCAGGCGTGACTACCCCCCTAGTCACGCCTGGTTCTGGGCGTGACCAGTTGCCCCATATTTGTAAATAGTTTGCCTGTTGCCCCATATTGGTAATTTTTTATTTTTATTGTATTTTATTGGTTTTTTTGCCCAGATACAATATTTTTAATCTTATATATATTGGATTTGAATTTATTATCAACAAGTTATTAAGATACATTTTTATAATAGTATCAGGACTCTTTAATATAAAATAAGTTGATATGTAAAATTCAATATAAAATTTTAAATTTAATGCATAAATTATTCAAATTGTTTTTACCCAATAGTAAGTATAAACTTAGAATTAATTCTATGTTTTTCTAATGTGAAATAAAATTTGTTTAAAATCAATACAACCACGAAGAATTGTTAACATGAAATCATTCAATGCCTATAATTTTTTAATCTCCAATATTTTTCGTTTCTTTATTTATTTTTGCGCAGCGGTTATGTTTCTTGTTTGTGGACAGGAATAGTCTTTTAAATAAATTTTTATTCACAAATGAAATTTGTTGGATATTGCAAAATTCGGTCTTAATTACTCTATTGAATAAATCAATAAGATTTCATATTTAGTTAATAATAAAAGCTTAGTGAGAAAGGATGTTTATTACTATAGATGTTGTTTTTGTGCTCATTAGTTATGTCTGGTTGAAATGAAATATAGAACTGATTTGGAGAGAATTTGGTCAAAGAATCAGAAAATTAGTCAAAATCGCTAATAATGATAATAAAAAAGGTTAATATAGAAGGAAATATCGATGTAAATGCTTACTCAATACAATGTAATTTTTTTAAAATAAAAATATTTATCATTTTTTTATTTTAAATGTAACTTTTCATTATTAATAAATAGTATTATTGTGTATTTTTAAAATTTATACTTAATTATTATGTATTTAATATAATTTTTTGTGTATGCTTTAAAGGTTAAAAATCTATAAATTATATTTTATTTTAAATTTTTTTGTTATACAATTATAATATTAGGACTACCACGGGAGGAAGTATCATTATTTTTACTATATGTCAGCATGTAGTTTTTTTTTTTTAAAAAAAAAAGACATATCAGCATGTAGTTAGTTTTACTTGATATTTTGGTTGTATAATTGTATTCTTGATAGCTTCCATCTTGTAATTCAGTTAACACTATGATTATATGGCAAACATATGTAATTTCTGTACAATCCAATCACATTTCACATGCATTCACGTGTTTGAGTGATATATGCACAACGGAGAAGATATATAGAATTACTCATGACCATGTTGCGGGTGTTTTGTGTTAACTTAATTATAAGCAATGTCAAAAGCAGTTGATTTTCCCCCTTGGATGTGACTCGTGATTGTTATTCTCTTCATATTTTAGTTCATAACTATTTTTTCTTTATATATTTATGAAAGTTTCCTCAATAGTCAAATACATGAACATGGTTGGAGGTGGAGTCTTAGTGGTCCCAAGATTGCATTCACCAACAAGATCTTCCATTCACTGTTTGTAACATTTATTATAGGTTTGTGGCAGTAATGCAATTTGTTTATTTTTTGAACATATTCTCTCGAGTTATCCATCTACACAGCTGTATAGAAAAGCGAATAGTTTTCGGTGATCTGAACGCAAAGTACGAAAAGGAATTTGTGAATTATGTGAAAGGGATCTGATTCATCTGAATGTAAACTTGATTGGTTTTATCAAAAGTTATTGATTTTATCAAAAGTTTTTTTCTTTAATTATTTTTTATGCATGGTTTATTTATTTTAAAATTGAATAAAATTGATTTGCATCGTTAATAGAATTGAAATATGCAGTTAAATTAATTTTATTGATAAATTTTTATTAAAATCTGGTTTTTAGTTAAAATGATAAAAAAAAAAATTCAACTTCAAAACAAACCTTGGTTGTTATTAGAATTTTGTCTTGCAAGTTATTATTTTTAATATTTTGAAAGGAAACTAAAAACATGCTTTTAAAGTCTTTGTTTTTAATTTACACAATTAAATTATAACATTTAAAAAAGTATTTTAATCATGTATGAAAAACATCTCAAAATTAATTATTTGACTGATGTTGAAAGATATTGATGTATCATTTTTACATTTTTATGAATAGCATTTGAAATTATGGTGGTTACTTTTACAACATATCTTTTCAAATAGTTTTTCCAACGATGTTTTTGTTTGTATTAAATTATTTTTAAAAGTGTAAATTATTAACATAATTTTAAAAAAAAAGTAAACATTTAGAAGAAAAAAATGATAATATATTAATTTTATTATTATAAATTCTTTTAAATTGATTCGGAAAACAGTGATGTTGATTGATAATATATAATGAATATCTGGGAAGATAAGATGTGGGGAATTATGATGGAGACAATTGCCTTGATGAAAAAGTACATAAATGGAAGAAGACAGAGAAAAGCTGCTTCAGTGACATATGTTGTTGGTGGACGAAGTTTATAAAGAGATGACCAATCACACCCAAATGGCTTCTTCAAAGCAAGGCCCCTAGCAATGTTGTTATAATGCTTTTCTTTTTATGTATAAAAAAAATTAGGTGACTTAGATACAGGAAGTTTATCAAAATTAGAATGTGCTTCAAAGCTTAGTGACATTTATAGATTATTCATTAATAAAATTCTTATATTAGCAATGAGATTAAAATACATCATTGTAAAATATGAATATGATACTTATCAACTAAATAACCTTTGTTGAGACTCTTGTTATAATCTTGGGTAGTGATATTAATATATGGTCATTTATATATCACATATTTATTTAATATTTTTCATTTATACTTTTTTTTTCAATTATCAAATAACATGAGGTGCCCCTGAATTTTTTTATCCTAGAATCTTGTTTTAAACATTTTGCACCGACTAAATCTATGATATATAATGCTAAAAACCGTGACCCTTCTATCTAAGCCATTTTTATTTTTTTTTATGTTTATATTGCTAAATTTATCCAACTCTCTATTTTGTTTTGGACGGTGTTCTACTGAAAATGATTAGATTGAACACTGAGTGGAATTATATGTGGCACGTCCATGCCTGGTTGATTACCAATGTTGACTCTGGGTATATCATAATTCATAAGTCGTACAGCAGCAGCATTGGGGTTATGCATGGAACCTTGATGAATATTAGACATACTTACGTTACAGTAATAAGGGAAGATTTAATGCTGGTTTTGATGCTTGATGTTGGTTAGATTCTAAAATCATGTATTTAGAATGACTATAGTATTGTTTGCGGGTCCAAATATTCTTAATTTTAATTCTCATGACTGTTTATTTCTATTATATCATATATATGAAGCAAGAGAAAAATATTCTACTATAAGTTACTAATCATATAACATTTATTTTCTTTGTTAAATTATTTGATATTTAATTACCGCATTCATCAATAGTAGCTCACGGAGATTTCCCTGTCTTCATACAATGAGTTATTAAATGACACCCTATATATTAAGTATTAAGTAGTTTATACACACGTACTACTGTACAAGTACTCATCAGGCACAGTGTCATTTTCTCTTTACTAAATCAATTTGTAATTTTGCACTAAATTATGATAGTTTTGGACTAAATTGATTTTCTAATGTTCCATAAAGACTATTTTATTGCTATTAGAAGTTGAAACTTTTAGTACTACTATTTTTTTTATTCTTAGTAATAAAAAATAAATATGACTCTCACACTATTCAATCAACTCCGTTAAATCTCTTTATTTATGGTAGTAAGAAAACTAATCTAAACCCAAAGGATCTCATGATCCCAAATTTACATGTTGCACTAGATATTAATTTGTATATGATAAATAGATTAAGATTCTCCATGCACTAGAATCTAACGCAAAAAACAAGAAACAGAAACGAAGAAGCCCACAAATTGTAAAAAGAAAAAGAAGATAACCACAAAACAAAAACCAAATCTATTTTGTTTCTTTGTTCACTGCTCATGTATGACAAGGATAGATACGAAGAGATAAATTGATAGATAATTCAGAAAAAAAAATTAAAATAAAGATAGATAGATAGATAAGACCACACACACAAAAAAAAAGCAAAATAAACATGATTTGATGGAATAAGGTGTGGGTGTTGGTGCCCCTTTGTCCATCTAGGAGGATGGTGATGATCTGACTTTGTGTTTCAACGGCATCTTTCGAAGCTCCACCGGGTCAATCTCATTGGTTTGATTGATGGGCCTGTAGTAACCTCTGATTGGGTCCGGGGCCCAAACTGATGAGACCCCCGATGGGCCCGAACTGTTTTTTGTCACACCCTTCTCCATTGCACTAATGCTATCCAATCCCCCTCTCATCGAAGGAGAAGCATCAGACGCCACTGCGTACCCTCGCCTGTAAATTACCATAGCACATGAATATATATACCAAAACATATTATAATTATAAATATAAACCATATGCCACACAAATGTTACACCCAAATTAATTGCATTATATAGTAAGAACAACAATTGTGATGGTAGGGTGATGAAAATTAATTCTCTATTTCATTTTAAAATATTTTTGACAGATTTAAAAATATATAAATTAACAACCGTATAAATTGCTAGCTTTATTTTATATATGTATATCATGGTGGAATTTATTGGTGGAATTTATTGGGATGACACAACCGTATAACGGTGCAAAGTTCACTTGTGTTCACATGTTAAGAAACTATATAAATCCAGTGGTTAACAAACAACCGAGGTAAGCGCCAGAACAAAAAAAAAAAGAAAGAAGAATATCATTAGGGGGGGACATGTGATGCTAACTGAACATAACATGTTAGTGAAATTGTGGCATGCAAGAAAGAGAATAAGGGCGTTTTGCATGAAGATGGAATGGAAATAACCGGTGAAGGGCAAGGGCAAGGGCGCGTTTGGCTGGCGAGAAAGAATGTGCCATCTGACGAGGTTGAATTTGAATCGATGGTGCTGGTGCTGCTGCTGCGAAAGCTATAATTGGCTGCAGAATGCTTCGCAGCAGCTACTACCACCTCCCAACTTTCTGTGTGTATTTGTGGGGAGGCGCACCACACGTTAGGGTTTGAGAGGCACTTCTTTATATAAGACTTTTCGTGTTCAATATTTTAAACGTGTCAAGAATTAAAAATATGGTAAAATATTTTCTAACGGATGATTTTTTTTATATACATATATATATTTTTTATTTCTACAAAACAAAGGTGCTGTGTTACAATATATTCTTTATTTAAATTAGATGTATTTCTGGAGACTTTCTTATTTTAGGTGAATTGGATCTTATTGTTGAAAATAAAATTTGAATTTGAATTATTATTTTTTAATTTGAATTGTTGTTTCTTAATATTGTACTCAGGTTGTTAACATTACTTATTAAGAGAGGTGAGATGATGAATGTGTGAGTAAATGAATGAATTGAATGAATAAATAAGGAATTATTATTCTAATTTATGAGTATTTGATTTTTGACATATTATCAGAGCCATGACACCTTCTATGAATAAGAGTTATGTTTTTTTCATTGCCACTAAAATCTTTTTCTTCCCCATTTTATATCTAAATTATCTTTCTTCTTCATATTCCTAAACTTACATATCCAATAATTTTCTCATATAAGTAATTGTATTCCACTTTTATTTCTCTCAAATCTCTAACTCCCTTTCTTGATTACTGATTTTAATTCTGAAATACCCAACTATCTACCTCTTCTTTAACCTTCATCTTCTCTGATTCATCTACAAATTATGATTATTATTATCATGAACTCCATCTTTGCCTCACATAACCTTCATCTTCTTTATTTTCTTATTATCTGAATGTTTTTCATAGTTAAAAAATAAAAGGAAAAACAGAAAATGTATATAGTTTTTATTTATTTTGTTTTTTAATTTCAAAATAATTAAATTGGAAATGTTTTTGTAAAATAATTTTAAAAAGTTATTCAAGCTATTATTTTGAGAGAGAGAGAGTAGATTTTGCCAGTAGTATTTTTTCCCTGTTTTTTTATGCAAATTAATATCCAGTCACTTCGACGGAAAAGCAAAAATTTAAATTAACAATTTAAAAAAAATCGATGTTTTTACTGTACGAAAGGCCTACTAAACTGGGTACATTGAAGAGAGGCAAGTCCCAGAGTGAAATTGTTTTATATAATTTTTTTTTTTTTGTATAACAAAGAAACAAAACAGGAAAAGCTAGAAGAGGAAAAAATATGTAAGATGGTTGATGTGATCTACAGCGATAGAGAGAAAAAATAATATTATAAAAATATTGTAAAAAAATGGTTTAAAAACAATATAATTCAATTCCAAAATGGATAAAAAGAATTTTTTTAGTGTGCCGTTGAACCAAATGGCCAAGAAATTTCGGAATACTTATAACATTACACGTCTTTTTCTTCTTCTGTATATGCACACACATAATTTTTGATAAACATACAAAATGTAGATTGAACAACAATAGCTTTTACATTATTTTTTAAGCCTTCATTTGGTAGAATTAAAATATTAATAAATTTTAAATTAGACATCACTTTTGAGATTGTTTTCTAAAAAATATGTTTAAATTTCTCCACTAGTCTGGGTAATAATTATCCGGAAAACAGGAACTCACACTAATTAGGTAGATTTTTCTTTCTTTCTACATAGCAGCAAATCATATTGATATCAACTAACGTTTGCATTGGTCATCATTTCGTAATGGTTGATCGATAATAACAAGTGGATTTTTATTTGGTTTGCATATCAATCTTCAACAATGCGCAATCATGATAAGGATTAAAAGTAACTGAGCCACCTTACTTATTTGCGCATATATCCATCATAGGATTCATTTGGTGCATGAATTTAAATTATAATAAAAATTTGTAATTTTAATTTTTAATTAAAAATACTTTTAGTATTTAAGTTCTACAAATTAATAATGGAGTGAGCACAACAGTCACATGATTGTTTCAATTTAACCAGCTCTTATTAGATCGAATTTTAAGTATATAAATATGTTAAATAAACATACAGAAAAATTTAATATTTATAATAATTTAATTTGACTTAAGTAATTAATTTAAGTAAAAATTGATCTTTATCAAAAATGTTCTACAAATGATTAATGTGTAAAATTATATTTCCAAGGGTGACAGCCCCTAATATTAGTAATGATGGTGGAGGCACGAATTGGTATGCTTGAGAATGGTAATAGATAATGATGATAGTGATAATAATTAATAATAGTGGTGTGGAACGAACAATATTAACAAAGAGTGATAGGAGTTAATTAGCTAGGAATTGAAAATCATTAGTCTTAGTTTAATATATTCCATAAAATTGAATCTTATCAGCTATTCTAAATTTAAAAGTGTTTCTAAACATTATAATTAAAACTCTAATGTCTAAGAGCATTTTTTAGTATTCGTTGTAAACTAACTGAACATCCGTTAAAAGAAACAATTCGTTTGTATCTTTGGAATTCAAGGTATTATACGTTCAGGGGTTCGGAAACGATTTTCCAAACATAAGCAATCAACTCATTATATATTTTTTAATCCTTTGTCTTTGAAAATGAGACACTTTTAGTAACTTCATGGTTATCTTAGAACGTGGGATTTAGGTTTTTGCCAATACATCTTCTCACCTATAATATTTTTGGACATGATATATGGATAATATAGTGGGTTGTCCATTAATGAATTTAGAATAAATTCTGATATCATATTAAAAAATGAATTTAAATCTAATTCAACTTCAAAAATTAATTCATAGAATGAGAATTATTCCTCACTTATATACATTATCTCTGTCTCTAGTAGTTGATGTAAGACTTTTTTTCCAATAGATTCTTCAATACAAAGTCGTCATATCAACTTTTCTAAATTCCATGAAATTTGTTCCCTCTCTTAATCAAATTTGAGTGTGCATTTCATACTTTATTATTATCATTATTTATTTGGTGTACTTCACGTTTTCTCAATAGGTCGAGTGGTGTGCATTATTGGTCATATATTTGATGTGATGTGCTCTCCTATTTAGGATCAACAACATAGAACGATGGGAAACTAAAAGAAAAAAAAAGAGGAGTAAAAGCATAAACACTTATTTTAGTCACACGGATGACATCTATTAAATTATCCAAACGCCAATTAATTTAGATAAAGCAGGCGTGGCAATTTCAAGTAGTACAATAATAAGACAAGACATTGCATGACTTATTTCATAATAATTTTATCATGCATGCTATAACTATATATTTCCATCTTGTAATGCTTAAATGGAGGGCAAGAAATGAAACCCTGATGGAATAATGTTAGCAATGGTTTGAGTGCCAACACTAGTGATCCCAGCAAAGTTTAGGGTTGAAATGAGACCCCCAGTAAAAGGAAGCTTGGCATTGCAGTTCGAGAGAGGAGTGACAACCACTAAGTTGCAACCACTGAGCAGTGAAGCAAGATCCAATAGCAATGGATCCATCATAATGGAAAATGTTCCATCATCATTAGTTTTAGCATTAGAAAGCTCCTTTCCTCCACAAACCAGTTGCACTTGAGCATCTGAAATATTATCATATAATATATAGCATTATCACTAGTGAGACCTAGCTATAAAGGCTGTTGTACTTATTTGAAGAATTAATAAGCATTGTATCTTGCATGTATAATAGGTAAGATTCATTCACATTAATCTAAGTAGGAGTAAGACTAGTAAAAGTTCTCACATACATATTTATAATTCCTTTATAGGTAACTGCTCAATTCATTTTACAGTGCTAATACAAGTTGTGAATATTTCATTAAACTCTTAATTTCTTCAAAATCCATTGTTCTTGTTCATTATACAATCCAAATACAATTATTAAACTAGTATGTTGGCAAACTTGATGAAAAATTCGAAGAAGCCATTTCAGGATTATATATGATGGATTATATAATCCAAATACAATTGTTCTTGTTCATTATATAATCCATTGTTCTTGTTCATTATACAATCCAAATACTCTTCCATCTCACATCTTTAGGATTATATATGATGGAAGAGTTTTACTATTTTTCCTCTGAAATATTTTTTTTAATATTTATCACCATTACTAGTACTTAATTTATTATTGGTACTTCAAATTTCATATTTGTTATGACTAGACCAGATTGTTGGTTAGACCACGAGAACCAGGCAACCAGCCTAATAACTGGTTTGTTAATTTAGACTTACTTAAAATTAGTTTTAATAAAAAAATTAATACTTTGATGATTATTTATACAATTCTATTGCTTCATATTGTGATAATTGGTACGTAGTTATATCAATAATATCAATTTAGTTTCTATATTTATAGTTGCTAATAAGTTTTATTATATTTGTTAAACTTGAACATTTTATATGTTATGTTTTTTTTTGTTAAATAAATTTAGAGGGAGATCAGAGAAATTAATTGATCTTCCGGTCTAAGGTAAAAAAAAGTCTTTGAACTCAAAGAAAATTTATATTTATCTCATTACAAAAAGGCAAATGAAGACTTGAACATGAATCTAATCATATACGTGACCTTGTCTCGTTAGTTTGACCAAGTTCTTAATTGAATGCTATAACATATTTAACTAAAATATTATTTGGAAATATAAGATTGGCTCAATGCTTGGAAGTGAGGCTTAAGTGTGAAAGGAGAAAAAAGGAGAGTTGTAAGTTCAATTTTTTACACTAAATTTTTTTAATAAAACTAACAAATTAATATTTAACCCTAAAAAAATTAAATATTATTTAACTCTTCACACAATATATATTTTCCTGAAAAACAAGTCAGTTTTTTTTTTTTTTTTGTTATTGTTGGGATAGGGGAATTCTTATCTGCTTGCAAAAGTCATAACTTTGCAAAATGAATGCAAATAACAATGAATTGTGGCCTTACTTGGAAAAACAGGGATTGAGGCACCTTTGAGTCCCATATTGTCCTTGGAAGTGCAAAACACAGTTCCTTGAATATTACTAACCGAACCAAGGAGACCACTGAGAATTCCAAGCTGAGCTTTGGTTTGTGGAATATTAATTGCCATTGCAGCAATTAGGAGAAATGTGATAAAATATTGCAAGGTCATGATGATTCTTAGATAGGATAATCTTAAGTTGTATAAGTATTTCTTGCAACAAGTTAGATGTGAAGATGAACAATTTATACTACAGTGAAGTGCCAAGTTACGTGATTCAACATTATTACCCCCCACCAAAATGGAATTTGCGTATGCGTGTGATAACCTACATAGCATGCGGTTTACTACAAATTGATAATATTCTTTCTCATTTTCATTGTTGTCTTCCACAATGGAATTTGATAAGTGAAATTACAGGTAATTGAATTGTTTACATTATTTTTTTTTGTCCGTGAGAAATTATTAACAGTTGGCATTCTTTCAATACCGAAATGTCAACGGTTGATTCTATATAAAGCCAATGCTGTGTGCACCATTCGTATCATAAAATAAGCAATTCGTGTTCCCTTGTGCAAGCTATGTGATCTTCTGAAGAGGTCCAGTGAATTCCCACTAACTGAAAATTTGATATGCAATCATGATTCGCAATATCGCATATCATATCAAATACCGTTTGTTTGTTTCCATCTTTTTCAGTGGAGTGAGTAAAATTACACTACACATCATATCTAATTTGGTCCACTAGTGCCTGAGATAATATTTAGCTTAGATTTTAAAAGAATAGTAAGTTGTTGCTTTATTTTATGAATATTTTGATTCAAATAAGATTTATAAAAAAACTAATATTAATAATAATGAATATTAGTATTAGATGAAAATAAATTAAAGAAGTGTGACTGTTAAAATTAAGGGGGAATTTTAAAATAAAAAATATCTTTATTGAAATAGAGTCTTAAAATTTAAAATAATTTAGATTACAATAACTTTAAATTTTTTTTCTAAAAATAAAGATATTTAATTTGATACATTATGAGATTTTAAACTAAAATTAAGAAATAATATTTTAAAATAATAAAAAGTTAAAATTAAACACATGTAAGACAAGACAATTTTTTAAACATATGGCCTTGATTTGCGTTCATGTGAAAGACTCTTTAGCATTGATAATTGCAAGGTTAAAAGAATAAATTAACACAATTTCTTATTGTTGAGAAACTAAATTAATGTTAATGTTTCATAATTGAGAGGGTGAGTTGATTAATGTTTTAAGGAAAAATGTGAATGTTTTAGAAGACTAAATAGACATATATCTAGCCTCTAGGGTGAGGGCAAACAGAAGGAATTCATATATGCTCAAATTATGTTGTTCATTTGCTTTCTAAATGGTTGTTAGTGGGGGAGATTGTTGGAATGTAGCAAGATCTAAGGATTGAGGTGAACGATGACACCTTAAAAAATTCTTATACACTCAAATTAGTAATAACTTAATTTGGTATTAATATAAGTTCGAGTATGATCTTAGAGGGTGAATAACGTTGGTATCTATAAACATAAGTTTAATGGGGACATTAGGTGTGAGGTGAAACACACCTACCTTGGTCAAATTGTCTCCTTGGCATTAATTAGTTTTCAACGAGGAAATCATGGAACACTTAAATGACTATAATATTTGGGCAGGATAAACAAATAGAGAGTGTATTATATTCTTTACTGGTAGGGGAATGTGACTCTTAAGGTTATGTTATGTTAGTTATCTTTGTTTAAAGGCAATTCTATTTAAGTTACTATTGAATATTAAGTACATGTTTGGATCTTCGATGATTTTGTTACAACATGAAGTACATGACAACTTCAACATAAAAGTTAAGAAGATAATGTTTCTTGGAAACAAACACTACTTGAGGACATAGAGAGGTTTGTATTAACAATCCAAATATACTCTAAATATGTACACATCTCTCAATGTAATTAAATATATTAGTAGTCCATGTTAAATAGTATTAGTCAATTAGTCTAATCTGCTTGTGTTGACTAACTAACCAACATAGAATATAATTTTACATTTTTACAAACAAGTCTTTTTATGAAAGCATTTTTCTAAGAATTTAAAACAATTTAATGATAATTTAATTCTTAAACTTAAAATTTTAATATCAAATTGGTTCTAAAAAAATATAATTTGTTAAATTAATCTTTCAACAATTTAAAGTCAAAATAATCTCACAAATTTAACGACAATAATAACTTATCGCATTTTTTGTATATTCAAGAATTAAATTGTATTTTTTACCTTTCAAAGTCTAATTTGTCACAGCATAGGAGCAATTTGACTTTTATTCGATAAATATTTTTCAAATAATAAATAGTTATTTTCATCCTTAAAAGTGTATAATATTAACAAATCTATACTTAAAAGATGAAAAAAATAAAATTTATTCACATTACATTTTTTATTTTTTCATCTTCAAAAAATGAATTTACCAGCGTCACACTTTGAGGATGAAAATTGTTATTACCTATCCTCTTTTTTTCGGCAAAAGAACCTAAATAATATTTTTATTAAAAAATTATTAATTTGGGATTGTTTTGAAACATATTACCAATTAATAATATTAAATGATATTTTACGTCAAAAATTAAAACACGCCAATTTTGGTATTTATTTCAGTTACTAACAGTTTTTATGACAAAATATTATGGTCGCAAACATAAAAAAATAAAAATCACAATATTTTGTCGAAAAACTATTAGAAACCGAATTAACGACAGATTTAGTCACGCCCAATTTAAAAGTGATTAAGGGATTAACACTTCCAAATTCGACTTAGAAGTGTTTAACTGTCCTATAGTGATAATATATTTCAAAACAAGTTTAAATTAATAATATTTTAATAAAAAATATTATTTAAGTTCTTTTGCCTCTTTAAAAAAAAAAAAAGAAATAAATAAAAAACCAACTAGAGATGAAGCTCACAAGTTTGGTAGTTTTGGTAATTCATGGACCAATGTTCATCCTTCCTTCCATTCCCTCTCATATTCATTCTCAACTAAAGGTACCACACACAATCACTGTTTTTCTCAATTCACACTTTGAACTTGAAGGGCACACACAAAATTGAATCTTTTTCATTGCAAAACACTTCATTTCCTCGATTTTGTTCTTTTGCCAGATCCCACTGTACTGCATAGAGTTCTCGAACGCTGTAGAGTCTGTACGGATTTAAAAACCGCCACTAAAACCCATGCAAGATTTGTTGTACTTGGCTTTTCAACTTACCCTTCTCTCGTGGCATCTCTCATATCAACCTATGCCCAATGCCATCAACCCCACATTGCCCTTCACGTTTTCTCCAGCGTTTTGGACCTATTCAGCATGAATTTGGTGATAGAGATTTTAATGAAAGGTGGGCAATGCGACAATGCCAAGAAGGTGTTTGGAAAAATGTCTGTTAGAAATGTGGTCACGTGCAACTCCATGATTGGAGGTTACCTAAGAAACTCGCGCTTCTTCGATGCATTGAGTATTTTCCGGAGGATGCTGAGAGCCAAGGTTGAACCTGATGGGTTCACCTTTGCTTAGTTGGTTGCTGCATGTGCGCGCCTTGGAGCTCTTGGCAATGCCAAGTGGGTGCATGGTTTGATGGTAGAGAAAAGGATTGAGCTGAATTATATTTTGAGTGCTGCATTGATTGACATGTATGCTAAGTGTGGTAGGATTGATGTATTGATGTTTCAAGACAGGTTTTTGAAGAGGATGCGCGTGATCATGTGTCAGTTTGGAATGCTATGATTAGTGGGTTGGCAATTCATGGGCTTGCAATGGATGCGACCATGGTGTTTTTGAGGATGGAGATGGAGCATGTTTTGCCAGATTCTATTACTTTTATTGGGATTTTAACTGCTTGTAGTCACTATGGATTGGTTGAAGAAGGTCGCAAGTATTTTGGTATGATGCAGAACCGCTTCATGATTCAGCCGCAGCTTGAGCATTATGGAACCATGGTTGATCTCTTGGGACGAGCAGGGCTCATGGAAGAGGCCTATGCTGTGATTAAGGAGATGCCTATGGAACCTGATATTGTTATCTGGAGAGCACCTTTGAGTGCTTGTAGAATCCACAGTAAGAAAGAACTTTGTGAAGTTGCAATTGCTAATATATCTAGCTTAGAGAGTGGAGATTTTGTGTTGTCAAATATTTATTTCTCTTTAAACAACTGGGATGGTGCCGAGAGAGTGAGACGGATGATGGAAACTGGAGGGGTTCGGAAAAGCAGTGGTAAGAGTTGGGTTGAATTGGGGGACGGCATTCACCAATTCAATGCAGCTTATCAGTCTCATGCTGAAATGAAATCAATTTACAGAGTGCTGGAAGATTTGGCCCAAAGGGCCAAGTTGGACTGTTGGAGGGATTTACACCCTTGACAGATATGGTTTTGATTGATGTTTCCGAAGAGGAAAAGGAGGAAAATTTAATGTTTCATAGTGAGAAGTTGGCCATGGCCTATGCGGTCCTGAAAACTAGCCCTGGAACAAAAATCAGGATTTCCAAAAACCTGCGTATCTGTTTAGATTGTCATAATTGGATTAAAATTGTGTCAAAAATATTAAACAGAAAGATAGTCTTGAGGGATCGGATCCGTTTTCACCAATTTGAAGGCGGTGTTTGCTCTTGCAGAGACTACTGGTAGACATAAGAATTAGTTCTTGGTTGCATTGTTGAATGGCTCTTAGCTTATGCACCAACTGATTGAGAAGAAACTGTCTAAGATGTGCGTGACGGGATGGACACCAAGTCCTTATGCATCAAAGTATGAGCCAGACCTCTCTACGAAGTACAAACACCAATATGCTATCCTAAATGTTGGGAGAAAAATATCTATCTTGTGTGTGTTTATGATCTTCAATGAAGATTAATCACTGCTTTTGACAGGACTACTTCGTACTAATAGCATGGTTAGAAAAAAAAAAGTTTTAATAGATTTTTAGTAACTGGTTGGTATGTTCTAACGAGTTAATAATTTTAAGGATTTTGTAGAAATTTAAAGACTGCGACTTGTCTAAGGGTTACGAATATATTTCATTTTTTATTGGTTGATGAGATAGGCAAGTGACCAGGTAAGTCGTTAACTTAGGTGAATGAGTTAGGCAGCTAGGTAGCTTAAATAGCTAATTACGAAAGAGGTTATAAGGTCATTTATATTGGGTTACCCGAATCAATACGATCCTAGACTCTCAAGTTCAACCTTGTTTGCTACTAACATTCACATTTTTGTTGTACACATCCTGAGATTCACACTTTAGGGGGGGAATCCCTTCTTATTGCGTGACAAGATGTTACCGTGCACAACGCCATTATTTAGGCACACACTAAAAGAATGTCATGCTCAGCTCCAACCACATTTTCCTTTTCCCACTTTTTCATGCCAAACCATATATCATGACAATCTCCTCACTCATAACTCCATATAATAATATCACCACATAAAAGATAACCCCATATGCCTAAAACCAAACCACTAGCCAAAACAAATTAACTTAAAACTTCTTACAAAATGGAACCTCACAGCCTTTGTTCCTCACTGGAAACATTGACACAACATATCAACACAATCATAGACCTTATTTCCTCACTTTATCATCATTGTTTCACACTGCTTTTGGTTGCTTGTCTAGCAGCAACCCTTTTCTTTGCATGCAGAAGAAAAGCACCAATTACTTGATAGACTTCACCTGCTACTGTCCACCAAGTTCCTGTAGGCTACCACTGTCCATGTTTGAAGAGCATCAACTTTATGACAACATGGATCCTCAGGCTGTTGCTTTCCAATGCAAGATCATGGCCAAATCAGGATTCAGTGAGCAAACATCCATTTATCCATCTCTTGCTCAGATACCAAAAATAAAAGCTATCTCCTTTGCCCTTGAGGAAGCTGAAACCATAATGTGTTCAGTAATCAAAGACTTGTTTGAGAAACAGAACATCAACCCAAAAGCCATTGACATACTCATCACTAATAGTAGTGTCTTCTGCCCCACACCGTCTCTCAGCGCCGTGGTCGTTAACAAGTTCAGAATGAGGGACAACATCATGAGCTTCAACCTATCAGGTATGGGATGCAGTGCTGGAATCATATCAATGAGTCTAGCTAAGGACTTGTTGAGAGTTCATAGGAACTCATTGGCTTTAATAGTAAGCACAGAAACTTAGTCTTAATTGGTACACTGGTAAAGTCCCTTCTATGCTGTTATCTAACTGTCTATTCAGAATGGGTGGAGCAGCTATATTGATGTCTAGTAGAGTCCAAGATATGCATAAGGCAAAGTATAAACTTCAGCATATTGTTAGAACAATCAGTGCACAGGATGATCAATCTCATGGATGTGTCTACCATCGAGTTGATCCAGAGAACAAGGAAGGTATATCCATCTCAAAGAACATCGTAAATGTGTCTGGAGATGCATTGAAGAAAAACATAGCTTCTCTAGGACCATTGGTTCTGCCTCTGAGGGAGCAATTCTTGTACTTGTTTTCGATTATATGGCCCAAAATTTGGAGTGCAAAGAGGATAATATGGCCCAAAATTTGGAGTGCAAGGAGGATAAGCATCTACACTCCGAATTTCAACCATGCTTTTGAGCATTTCTGCATACATTCAGGTGGGAGAGCCATCCTTCAAGCTGTTGAAAGAAACTTGAGGCTTAGGAAACAGGACGTGGAGCCATCAACCATGACTCTTTACAGGTTTGGAAACATTTCGTCTTCTTCGATTTGGTATGAGCTGAGCTATATAGAAGCAAAAGGGTGGATGAAATGTGGTGATAGGGTGTGGCAAATTGCATTTGGAAGTGGATTCAAGTGTAACAGCGCTGTGTGGAAGTGTGTTTGTCATGTGAAGCCAGACACTGCCACTGCATGGAGGGATACAATTCACTCATACCCTGTGGATATTGTGAGAACAAATTGAGGATACTGATCATTGGGGATTTGAGTCTAACTTTCAAGCTCCAACATCTTATATTCCTCTTCCCAAATGTAATATTTAATTTAAAAAAAAAAAAAATTTATAACCATGGTAGTTGCAGTTGGATTAAAGGTGTTGTTGATGTTGAGTGTAGTTGCAGTTGGGTAACCAATCTATTTATTCACTTTGTTAAACAATAACTATAATTGAGAATTGTTTTAAATGGTGTAATTTTGTGTGCAAGAGTCATTTTCGTATTTACAGGTGCTAAAAAATAGCAATAGGACTTCAATTACAAAGCTCAATGTATACTACATAATGAACCGAGTGATAGATTTAAAAAGAAAAAACTAATCAAGCTCAAAAGAGATTTTTATAAATGTTTTTCACCAATATAATGCTCAGGGTGCTTCAACTGCCTTGTAGCAGGCTGGTGGCATACAAAGTTGCAATACTCTCCCCTTGACTCTTTCTAGATTAAATTAATATATAAACCCTATATTTAAAAGAAAATAGATACATGTATCTAGTTTGATTTAGTTTAAAAAATATTAACACATTTAAAATGTTTAAGAATGAAAACTTACAATTTAATGACCTTTAAAAAATTACTCATTAATAACCTTAAAAATAAACCCGACTAGTCAAGCAGTTTGAACTCTATTTTCTCATTTTAGATAGGTAAATACCTTTACATTAGTACAAACACAGTCATAATACATGGATAATACTATCTCCCATCTTATATATAAAAGATAGTTACCTAATTTATGAAAACCAATAAAAAATTAGTTGAAATTGATTAATGTCATTAATTTTATTTTTATTCCAGTATCTTATTTTGTTGATAAGTCAATAACTCACTTTTTGGAAAAATGAATGTATATAATTAATAGATTACACAATTAATTAAGGATAAAATAAAAATTTAAAAGATTATGGCATTATATCAAACACGGTATTAAGGTCATCCTAGACTACAAAAATAAAAACAGATTTAAAAAAAAAACAAAAAAATTAGGACATAAGCTTTTCAATAAATATTAAAAATAATAAAATACATCAAACTTCTTCAATAAGTTAAAATCAGAGTTTATATGCTTCAAATTCTTCTAAAGCTCTCATTTAACTTCTCCAAAACTAAAATACGTCATTCTATTCAATTCTAGTCAACTGAAATGCAAAGCTATTGAGACACACGAACCATGTAGGAATAATCTTACAAGCAATCCAATAATACACAGAGAAGTGTTACACACTCTTTAACACATACTTTCTGACACCACACTCTCCTACTAGTTGAAAATTATCGGAAAATACAAAATTAGCAGGTTCATTAAATGGAGCATCCACCAATTTGTGATTTTCAATAAATTTCAATCAATAAGAAAGAATGTGTTCAAAAGAGTGTTTGAGAGTATATTCCTAACATTTCTCGTGATACAAAAATGACGATAAAAGCCTGTTAAGAAGAGAACTGTGAATTCCCAACAAGTAAATTTACACCAAGCCCTCCAGATAGCACACATCCACTCTGTATTGCCAGAATAAGTTGCCTGAGATATATGAGGAGCATGTCTAGAATCGACGGATGTCTTTAGGAGGCCTGAAGTTAAGGGGATGGGTTTCTGGAGTGGCATTCTCATCTTCTTTCCACATTTTTATCGTCTTGTCAGCTTCGCAGGTTATAAGCCTTGAACCAGTAAGATCATAGGTACAAGCATAAATACCAGCTTCACTGTCCAGTGAACCTGTAGGAGGGAGGTCGAGGAAAGAGGAAAGCAAATAGAGTAATTATACTTGTCATCTCGTGGGTATGATAGAACTAAGTGGCAAATAACTAAACATCCTAAGAGCATACCAGGCTGGACAATTGTTTGGGATTGCTGGAAATTGTGACCACTCTTCCAATCCCAGAACCACATGCTGCCATTGTCACCTTCAACCAGGATAAAAAAGGGCATAAGGTTTAATGCAAGAGACAAATAATATCCATATCAAATTCTTCAGTATGACACAAATCACACAATAAGTCAGGATTGGGGAGGCATTAATCCTGATCACATGCCCAAGAAATATTGGGACACGGATTAGTTGAATTTATTCCACAAACTTATTTCCTGATAGTGTTTTGATAGTGTTTTAATTTGTTTCCATACCTCCAGTAACCATCACACCCTCCTCATTGACAGCCATTGCATTGATGATAGTTTTCTGTTGAGAGCTGCACATTAAGCAGAATAATAAAAAGACATCAATTATTGGAGAAATATCTTTCCAACCATATCTTTCTACTTCAAGCAGTATAATTTGAAATTGAATATTAGGTACAGACAAATCATAATTGGCGTTTTGTCCCCCAGGAAAAATCCAACCATTCATTAATGATTCCCTAATCACATAAATTTGGTAAAAATAAGTTTATGAACTCACAGCATATTGTGGCAAAATTCTCCTTTTGGAAGGGTGAACTTTTTAATATTGTCAGCTGAAGCAGATGCAAAAGCTTGCCTGCAGCCAACAAAAAACCAGAGAGGGCGATAAGACAAAATAGAATTAACAAATTTAACTAACCAACCATATTATATAATTCCACAAGTAATAATCAATTGATATCAAAACACATACTCTTTGGGATGCTGGGCCATTGCTCGAACAGATTTTTTATGGTTTGTAAGAGTTGACATCGTTTTACCTGAATGAAAATGAATGCATCATGTGTCAGATTGTGCATATAATCACTACACTGAAGATAGGAAAAAATAAAACCATAAATTACCATATCTAAGGTCCCACATCTTGATGGTAGTGTCATGAGAACCTGTAACAACTTGGGGATCCTGTAAACAAAATAAGAGCAGGGAAATAAAGGTTTAAAAAAATAGAACAAATTATGACGTGTTTCAAAGCTGCATTTAAAATGACAGTCTGTTTTCACATTTATCATATTAAAGAGCAGGGGACTAAATAAATCTGATAATCTGCACACCAGTCTAACAGATATTAGTAAGTCGGAGGACAAATGCATGTATATAGACTATGCAATATTGTGGCACAACTGAATATCAAGAAAAAAAAAATTGATATAGACAGCAGTGGAATCTGGCATACCGTCGGCCGCGTAAACACAGAACAGACAGTGTTATCATGACCTGAAAGAGCATGAATCTGCATTTTACTTCGTATATCCCAAACCTGAAAATTTAGCATCACCAAAGTATGAATTTTGCATTTCTATTCCTTAATAAGAAATTTGAAAATATTCGGAATTATTTGCCAGAAAGGATCACATTCATCTAATTATACAATAATAAAACTATATCAGTAAAATCCATACCCGGCAGACAGAATCACGTCCTCCAGTTAGTAAAACGTCAATTGTCGGATGAAGAGCCAAGCAATAAACACCACTCAGATGACCATGATAAGACCTAATAACCTAAATACAATATCATGTATTTTAGTAGCCTGTTATTTGATGGAGTTCCAGTAACTGCTGAAATATTCAGTCCAAAACAATTAATGAAATGGAGATCTGACCTTATTCTGTTCAAGATCCCAACATTTAACTTGTTTATCGTCACCAGCAGAGAACATGTAAGTATGTCTGTTGCTAACAGCAAGACCTGTTAAGAAAGCACATTGTTATTATTAACCTGCTTCACAATTGCTACCACCACCAATAATACCTTGGCATCATACCTCTAACTTGTTCAATGTGGCCTGTTAATGTGAGCTTCAATACTCCACTTGCCAAGTCCCATATCTGCCCAAAGGAACAACTTAAGCAAAAAAACCAACTAGAGTTTTGAATAGAGGAGAAAAAAATTATACATTTGGCATGATAAGTTCATAAACTTTCAAAATTTTTAGCTCCAATTTATAGCAAGTACATGGTAATAACACACCAATATTTTTAATAAATAAAAGATTAACATATTGCGTAAAGATAACCCTAGGAAGAGAGCAACCTCACAAGGTCAAAATAATTTTGCAAAGGCACTAAATATCCTATAATCACCAAAAAAAATATGCAGCAGATAAAAAGTTGAATCTGGAAATATTTATAAAAACACAGGGTTGTTTAGATTAAATCATAAAGAAAAGTAACCCATAGAATCAACAGTTCAACATGGCCAACTAAATTTTGTTCTTATAAACATGCCTTCTCATAACAAGCAACTATGAGATGCATTTTGTGATCAAATACCTTGATAGTTCGATCTGCAGAACCAGTACAAAACCATGTGTTACTGGGATCAACTGCAACAGATCTCACCCATCCCAAGTGACCGCTGATGACCTACAGAAAACGTATCAAGGTTCAAATCACTCAACTAAAACTATATCAAAAGTGTTACAATTTAAAACGCCTCTGAAAATTATGTAGGTCAGACCTCATTAGAACAAAAGACTACAAGAATCAAGACAATAGCATAGAAATCAATTATTTTAGTTATTATGTCACAGTTTGAATGGCCGAGATTCAAAATTGAAATTTGCTAAGTTGAATAGAACCACAAAATCTTGAGAAATTGCATTCCTGCTAGCTAAAGATCCTATGCTTTAAATAAATTTAAAAAATTATCCTCTTTTAGTGCATGCATGCTAATCTAAGAACGAAGGGTGGTCTATAAGAGCAACCAACATTACAACAAAACACATCCCAATCTATAATGAATTGAACAAATAAATGGGTTTCTGTGCTGTATAACCCTAGGAAACTGAGCTAGGGTAAAGTTTTGTTTGTCTTTCATCTTCAGACTTCTCTCATCCCAAAATACTATCAATAGATTTGATCTTGTGAATTTGAAGTAGATAAAGAATATGCTTGAAAGACTAATAAAAAGATCATGAGGTATGGGTTAACTACTACATTTACAACTCACATTAAAATTGTTGAACTAATCACAGTCATAATTGGGTGCTAAAAAAATAGACTTTGCTGATTACTTTCACCAAAAGACTTTGAACCATTTTAAGATATATTTATTTAAAACTTTAACTAAATTCAAGTGAGTATTGATAAATAAATAAAAAAAAAAAAACAAGTGAGCACATCATCATAGCTATATTCTGTTCAGAAAAAACAAAAATGTTAAATAATCAAAGCAAAGCAGCAAATAAGCTCTAAGATTCCCTCAACATTTGGGGTTGTCCAACAGAACATTTATATAAATTAGAATTTTCTATGTACTACTCTACTTTATCTGAGCATGTAAATCCAAGGTAACCTTACACTAATTGTAAGAAAATGGCAACAGTATGATGGAACTAAGCTGAGGTCTTTCTCAGCTAAACTACTAGGTACTGCACCAAACAAGCCCAATTAAATTTGTTTTGGTTCACACAATCTGAGAATGAAAAATAAAAAAAATACTAATGCCGCTTATCCTTCATTAAATATAATTAAAAAAAGGGATGAGGTTGTACCCTGTAGTTCTTCCATGGTGCGTGCCATACAGGACGTGGCCATTTACTAGGCATTCTTTCCATCAAAGCAGATGTTGATAAATTTCTGAAATGTAGAAATCATAGCAGTTCAGTCAAAACTAAATACAATATCACAATTAGTGTACAGAACCAACAAATGACCATTATGCTCTTAGAAAAATATATGCAACAAGGACAGCTACAAGTCACAAATCATCTATCTCGGAATCTCTTTAGACAATAAAAAGAATCAAGAGAAAGCCTGAACCTTTCAGATGAACCAGAGGCTGAAACAACCGCTGTACTTTTGCTCTGAAAACGAGTATCATTCCTGTAAAGGAACAAAAACATAAAAAGCAACAGTCTTCGATAACAGCTATTTGAAACTTAGCATACTGCGTGACACAGGTCATGCTTCAATGAATGTCATAACCTATGGCTTTCTTTCTACAATGCACAGATTTTTAATACATGTGACTTCAAGAAATAACATTAAAATATTTTAATACAAGCAAGAATCAAAATGAAAGAAAAGGCAAATGGAACAGCATACTTCCCAATGCATGGAATCCCACTTATTTTTTTCTTTTGAAAACAAAATGTCACAAATCAGCAAAATTCCATCATTTTTCACAAGATAAACAGTTTCTTATTATATTGAAAACATAATAGGTTCTTCAAACAATATTTTAGGCTACTGAATACTAAATGATCCGTTATTAAACTTTTGCAAGCAGAATATAATTTGGATATTAACTGTTATATAGGCTAATATTTCAGAACATAAATTTTTAAACAACCCAAGAACCATAAAGAAAAAAAACCTGATAAGCATGAGCCAAAACTCCCCTGGTCTAGATGCACAACGTTCATGAAAAATGAAGGAACATATACTTACGGTGTTGTGGATGGGATAGTTGGACCAACAACCAAGGCATTTTGGGGTCCTCCTTTCTGAGAATCCTTGGAATCTCCGGGACCTGTTAAATAATAAGAAACAATATCAACATGATGAGCACTAACAACTTGGTTCTCTTAATTGTTGAGGAATAATTGCATGGAAAAATGCTGAAAACACTACAGAAAGCAAGCCCAAATTTCAAATAAGAGAGGGGGTACATTTTGGGGAAGGGCAGAGTTGTAAGGAACATCATATGCTAGAGGGCATATCAACCTCTTGCTATCAATGTCAAAAGCGTGTATATCATAATATCATTACACACACAAGGGGGAAAAGAAAAGCATTGGTTCAAGAATTAAAAGTTATGTAAAGGCACATACAACAGGAGTTGGCATTCACTAAATACAGAATCCTAAATGATCTATTTTTCATCAACATTTTTTTAACAGTGATTACAACAAGGACACCAATTTCAAATCTGTAACCTTGTCCTCTACAAATCTTCTTATGGACAAAGGAGTTTCCCCAACTCCCGAGACTTAAGGTCAGCATATACCTATATATTTCACCCTCAAAAGTCAAAATCCTATACTAAACTACCAAAAAAAAAAAAAAAGTTATACAGAACTTACTTTGCTACAGCATTGAGAAAAAACACACAGAAACACTATACTCACACCGATGTAATAAAGACAATAGCAATGCCGCAAGAAGCTATATAAGTTAATGACATACACCAAAAAGATGGCTGAGAAATTGTAACCACTCTCAAATCAATTTCAATAACTTTCCTATAACAAAATAATCAATCCATACCATACCCTCACACCAATAAGGTACCTGGAAGAGCAAGAGTGTTAGAGGGCCCTGGATCCTGGGTGGCAGAACTAACTTGACGAGGAGGAGGTTGATTAGCAGTGCTTTTGATTCCACCATACTCCACGCTCACCTAATTTCCATTCCAAAAACCACACAGCACAACTACCTCAGTTCATAATCCAAATATCCAAAAACCTTGAAAGCACTCACAAAAATCCAAAGTCCATTCAATCTTGCCATTTAGGGTTTTAGGAGAAAAATCCAACGGCAACAAGAATACTACTAATTCAAAACTAAACAAAACTCGCAAGCATTATAAAGATTAGGAATTTGAGATAACTAACCTTGTGGCTAGTGCGTATTTTCTTGCTGCACGAGAAAATCAAAATCAGAATCATCAGTCAGCGAATAACTTAGAGAGTGAGGAAAAGGGGAAAAGAAGCGAAACCTTTCGGCATCGGGAGTAGCGAGGTGTCCGTGGATGGGAGAGAAGAGATCGAGAGCGCGCTTCAGAGACTTGAAGCTTAGCTTCTTCAGCGACTGTGGCTCCACGGGCTCCACCTCCATTTACGTCGTCGTTTCTTTCTAGGGTTTCACGGCAACGACGCTTTCGGACGACGGCGTGATATAAGGCGCGGCGCAAAAACCTTCACCCGCTAGCTGCTACCACAGCTCGTCTGTGTTAAACAGAACATGCTCTCTTTAACACACTATACTCTTCTTGGCCAATTCAAAGATGAGTGTCTTAAAAAATTAAAAAAGTATATATTTTAATAATTTTCATATCATAATTATGATATTTTTTTATTAATTAAGAATATCGGCAAATCAACCAAATTCCACTAGAACTGACAAGTAATAATAGTTTATATTTTTTAATTAAGTGATTTTCGATAAAGATGGGTTAATGTATTTGATAGAAATAACTTCATATCAATAAAAAAAAAATCAACTAAGTTCGAGCATAATTAAAAAATAAGTACAATTTGGAGGATTCAATTTAAAAAGGTTTAAAAACCTAATTAAAAATTACAAATAATTTAAGGACTTAATTAAAAATTATCATGTGAGTATAAGGGGTCCTGTAGAGGTGAGATAAGAGATTAGCAGGGAAAAGTTAACAATTTTTAATTAAGTCTTTTTTTAGGCATTTAATTAAGTCTTTTAAACTATTAACAATTTTTAATTAAGTCTTTAATTTTTTAATTGGATTCTTGAACTTGTATTTGTTTTTTTAATTAGGTCATCTCATTAACAATAGAGACCGAATTAAAAATATATATACAAATACATTAATTTAATTGAAAAATAATAATTTAAAGACCTAATTAAAAATTATCAAATAATTAATCCTGAGATTAACTAAACTTTTAGAAAAAAAAGGGAATAAAAATCATTGGTTTTAAAAGTTCATAAAACCAAAATTTGGTAATTTTCAACATACTAAAAATATCATTAATCTTATAATTTGACATGTAAATATATGTTAATTAAAATTTATAGTAAGTAAATAGCTTTGAATATTTTTAAATTTATAATAAATAATTTCTATTGTGATAAAAGATTATTTTAATTATTGAAATCTTTTTAAACACTGCTTAAATTTAATTTAAAGTATAGATTGAATGATAGCTAAGAAAATCTAGTAAATAGATAGATGAAAGGATAGTAGATAAAGATAGTTGAAAGATTTGATTTCTTTTTACTAATTGAGGGAATAATGTATAAAATGCACAATTTCTATCAGACATTAAACTATCTATCAAACTATTGGAAATTGGTCACGAGCAACTTGACATTACATCTTAATCCAAAATCTTAAAGAATTATATTTGTGGATCTTTTTCAATTATATGTTGATTAACTTTTTCATTTCTATCCCATGTGTGACTTCAATTTCACACTTTACTCCAACAATAACAAATAAATAGACATAGAGATTATATGTTTTGGAATATTATCTTGCTTCAGATTTGCAAACTCATGGTTGAAAGGAATAATATCACCTTGATATTTGATATACAACATTTCCTGTAGACTGAAGACAACCAAAACTATTCACATCGGTCTTCAGTCAAAATGTATATTTATATATTTACTATAGTAATCCTTGATGCAAAATTTGTACTTAAGCTAAGCCTTTGCCTTTTGCAGTCTTCAAGGCATCACAGGGTGTTTTGGCAATGGCATCACAGCATGACTACAGGACAGGCTCTTTGTTGTAATACTTAGCCAAAGCGTTGGAACTTGAAGGGATATGTATGTACAACTACAAACCGGAAGTTGCTCTTTCTACAGAGGGATCCAGCCCTGTTCATTATATGATTGAAGAATTAGGATGAGAGCAATGTCACATATAGACATTGTTTTTATTAAAATAAATAGGTAGAAAGAGGTTAGAGTGTTGCCTTACCTTGATTAGTCCCGTCTCAGTACCACAAAAAATGATGTCATTGGCTGCGAGGATGCTTGTTATCTTGCTTCCTGCTGATATTCTCCCCAACTTTTTTGGTGCCCCCCTCAACCATATCTGGTTTAGGAAGTTAATTTCAGGTAAAGAAGTTAACTTGCTGCCTTTTATTTAAATTTGGATATAGGGTAAAAAGGAAGGTGAAAATTTAATGGATCAATTCTATTGGTAATATTGACCATGTTGTAAGAGAAGAAAATAATACGGTAAAATGAATTGAGATTCTTCCGTAAGTTAAAATCAACTTATGCACCTAAGCTTTTGAAGAAGTTAGATGAAAGAGTTCCTATAAAAATTAAGTGCATAAGTTGCTTAACTTTTTACCTTTTTTATTTTGTTATTGCATTCAGACAAGGTCATTGTATAGAATTGATCCGTGCATTTCTTACCTTAACTTTTACACCATACCTTATGGCCTTGAGCGTAAATTAACAGAATTTATTATATGTTCCATTTAACTATATTAATGCAAATGGTCCAACATATATACTTGTGTAGTTGTGTGCAAGATTTGATACTAGTTGTGGAGCCTATCAGGTCTTCTTATATATCCAGTGTTTAAATTGATATTTTTTCATTATATACTTTTGGCTACCTGAATGTTGTTTGGTGAAGAGCTGGAGATTAGGTACAAGAAGTCTTCTACCACTTCCATGGCCGCCACATTATCTCCTTTGTCCGTAAGAATTGAAACTTTTGGTTTCTTAGTTCTTTTCCATTCCTATATAATCCATCCATGTTAGGAGAAAGCAATTTTTTTCCCTTTAAGCTGAAGCTATAATTCTCACCTTGAATGTTGTGCCTTCCACATACTTATTTGCACTATAGAGCCAGTCTCTATATGCTACTACTGCATTGATGGGCTTACTTTGCTTCCGCCAACTCCTTGTAGGGGGTTTGATTTCTAGTTCACGGTTCTGTGTTGTGGAATACTCCTGAAACAAAGTATCAAGTCATGCTTGTACTTTGTTGGTACTAGAAATCTAGAATGCATGTCAAACAACAAAACACTAACCTTTATGCTTGAATCTGTGCATCCAATATATAACTTTCCTTGAGCCACTGTCATGCACTTCACATGCTTACCTTTCAAAATATCTTTGGTCACTCTTGATTCATTAACTAGCTGCAAATGGTTAAAAAGATAAATGAATCTATTACAGTAGCCTCAACTTTGATAGCACGTTATAGAGAGGATTTAGTGGTATATATGTTTGTGTGATTTTGTTTTCTTCAGTGTAACATGTCACAAATCATGGCAAGTTTTGAAGCATCACCTTTAATCCGTGGCTTTCGCTAATTGCAAAAATTGTTTCACCATGTGCACGCAAATGATGAATTGGTTCCTTCAAAGCTATAACTTCAACACATTCCAGCTTTCTCTGGATCATTTTCCACACCTATTTTATGCATGAAATTATAAGATAATCAGTTCATTTTTGTTGCTAGAGAGCTTGGTAGAGAAATAGAAAGTGGTGACCATGAATTAAGTTTAAATTTACCCTTATGGTTTTATCAGTGGAACCGCTTAAAAGGCTGTCTGATGGCTCATAAAGTGAAAAGCATGTCACAGACTTCTTGTGCTCTTTAATGTCCCATACAAGACTGGCTGAGTGCCCCCTAATATCCCAGACCTATATAACTCAGAATGTCATAACATGATTTAGCATGAAGTCCATATATATGAAAAAAAGTGCAACTCTGTAAGAATCATATCATGTGTTCCTTGCCTTGATTGATCCATCTGAATATCCACTGAACAACAATCCCTTGAAATATATGAGGGAGCAAACTGCTAAGCTTAAGCCACAACCTGCCTCGAGGATTTGTGTGTGAACACAAGAAATACGCTGCTCTTACCACCACGATGATTTGAGTGATGTCACAAAATAAATCAGTAAGTGATAGTTATGCTAAATATATAAGCAGCAAAACGGCAAGAAGCTCAAGAATAAGCTCCTAAGAGCCATATCATAAATCAGTTACTTTTATGGTAGTCATTTTTTAACCCTTGCTATTTTTATTTTGCCCCACAGTTGGTTTAATTTAACCTTAAGCTTGTTCTTTATATCCAATGCCTGACCACTTTTTATCTTTTACTTAAATGATGCATCCTTAAGTTATTCCTTTATTAGCTTCAAAAGCCCATATATTTCCAGTTAAAATGGTCTGACCATGAAAATTCTCCCATCACGGTTTGCTGGCTTACATATTTTAGGCACCAAAGAAGTCCTCAAAATGTCATGATATTCATGCAATGAATTAAAGCTCTTGGTTACTAAACCAATGGTGGAGCATCAATCATGTTAATTATGGGAAATTTACATAAGTTCTTATATAATATTCATGTAAGTGTTTCAACTTAAGTACATGAATGATTACTCACTGATATGTTTGGCAGCAAGAAATCGGCTACTCTGTGTAATTCCTCAGCCATCCAAATTACATTTGAAAGGCGTCTTAGTGATTCCTTTACTCCTTCTGAGAAATGCATTAGTTTTTGCTTTCCTACATGAAAACGATGTCTGACTTAGTTGAGGAAATTGATCATTCTTGATCAAGAAGTACTCTTTCATTCATTCTAAGATTTTGTTTAAAAGAGAATAGGTGATTTTCTTTTTTCTCAAGTCAATCCTCTGACAGAATGCTCACAGGACTGCTTTAAACTTCTACATAACTTGAATGCCATTTGAATGAGAGACAAAGCAAAAAATCATATTTGTAATAAACATGTACAGAATTTCTTTGTAACTAACCATTTTGTGTTTATTAATAGTGTATGACATAAAAAATGTTAAGGAAAATACCTTTCCCAGAGGCATAATTAAACATGCACATGCATGCTAGAAGCCTTTCCTCCAACTCTATCCCAGGATGCAGAAACTTCTCAATTCCACTTAGTATAACCTCAGATGCAGAAGAACTTATGCTATCAGGGCTTTTTGATATTTGACAACCAAGCCATGAAATGGCTATAAGGCAGTCTCTAGAAACCCACTTTATCTTGCTTCTTAGCACCCTCTCTAAAGTATGGAAGACAGAATCCCCATGTCTTATGATACATTTGGCAATTTTACTGCACCACAAATCTGTGCTGCTATCCTGCATGTAATGAAATTTATTCATCTCCTTAAACATGCTACGCAGCACGGCTCATGCATATACTTTGAACTTGATGACACACAAACCCTTTTGGAAGCTTACCTGTAGACTCTGATCCGGCCAGTTGAACTTTCTTATCATATTCTGGTGATAGGGAGAGGTCAAGCCTGTCTTTCTCAGCAACCATGCAGCTGTGTATGGTTCTCCTGTCCAAGCATATGTACCAGCAAGATTCGATATAATGGATGTAGATAATATCTGTTCTGAGCTTTCTTCAGATGTCATTGCTCTGAGAAGGATCTGCACTGCTTCTTCTCTGAAGATGCCTTTATCAGGGAAGTTCTGCATGATAATTTTGTTTTGTTAGTAATTAATGGGTTCAACTTTCACATATTATCTTGCCAAAGTCATTTGGTCAAATTATATATATCCAAGTCTAAGATTTTCATGAAAAAAAGTTCAATGGCTTTATGCAAAATGTATTATTTAGTGAGTTCATATACAATGTTTACAAACTTCTAATATGTTAGACCCACATGATATCTCCTTTTCATAAATATTATTATTGCTTATTATTAATTATGAAACTCATGTAAAAGAAATGGAATGAAATTTTCCTGTATACTGACTTAATATCTTTGTTCCTTTGTAGGAGTTTAATGATTGAAATTCATGAACTGTAGACATATTTTTCTGAATTTAATACCAGTATATCTAACTGAAGTAAAATATTTGCTGCTAAAAGCTGGTGATCAGGTTGTAACTGATGTGCACAATGCAATAGTATCTGCATGATATTGATGCTGCTTTCTTGCTGTATACGCTGCAGCAGACTAATAGCTGATGATCTGAAAGAAATGCATCACATTTACAGAAAACTCTTTAGACAAGGATTACAACAAATATTTGGCTACAAATTCTACTCAGTTATATTCAAATAAAATGCAAACTAAATATTTGGCTGCATAGTTATATACCGTGGTATGCAAAGGATTTCATGGAAAAATTCAAGAGCCGTGCATTTGGCGCGGGTGTTTTCTGATTGCAGAAGGTGGATAAATGGAGCAAGAGGAGTAAATTGTGACACGTACTTTCTGCACTGGGCATCATACTGCATGCATTTTATAAGAATAGTAGTTAAAGAGAAAAATTCTTCTAGATTATCATTCCTGGCAACTTCTAAAAATCCGCTGAGAACATGAGGAGAACTGATGGTGGCCAAATGCATGTTATTTGTGGCATAGTCAAATGAAATTACAAGTTCTTCGATGATCATCAATGATGCTGCATGAGGTGTCAAAACAAGTGACTCTTGCTTATTCTTGTAACTATTTGAAGTGCATACAATCTCCACTAATATTGGCAGAAGTTCCAATGTTTTTATATCTATAGGTGAAGGATTTATTAAATAGATTAGAATTGCTGCCTCATGGACATTTTGTTTTAGAGCACTTGCCAGATCACACAACCTTTAAACCTTTCTTCTTGACATCTTCTATAATTGACT
The DNA here is from genome assembly GCA_007407185.1 of Glycine tomentella. NCBI lineage: Eukaryota > Viridiplantae > Streptophyta > Magnoliopsida > Fabales > Fabaceae > Glycine > Glycine tomentella. The sequence continues at coordinate 72,409 of PYAF01003295.1, forward strand.
TGTTCCTTGAAATTATTGTTGTCAGAATAGATACTGATGCCCTTATTTTTCTTGCTTCTTTGGAAGTAGAGATAGCTATTAGCAGCTCATCCAACATCACATCCTTTAAGGAAGCATAAGTAGCGCCCGATGAACTAATCAAGCTCTCATAAATTGATGCAATGTCTACAGTATATTCTTCATCACATTTTCCTAATACCTCTGAATGATGTAGTTCTGAAATTCTCCTTTCAGTCAGTTCTGACAAGTCCTGCAGGGAATATCTTCTTAAGTTTGAACAAACTTCATTAAACTTTCCTAGGCTATATAATCTTTGTATCTCAGAACTTTCTTCATGATTTTTCTGGCTTGGCCTATGTTTGCAAGCAGATTAAACGTTACATGATCAAACAATTTTTTTGGCTGCGATGCATCCTCATCTAATTCCTCCTCTACACGACAATTTAAGAGAGTATTTCCTGTTTTATCTCTGTATTTTGAGATAGATAAGGTAAAATCTTCTATGGACCTGTTGAATCTGCTAGAATCAAGCTTAATTATGTTTCTTTTGTCCAACTGTTCTTGCAATGGATGTTGATGAGCTTGAGGCAAACCAGAGTGTTGTTGTAGCTTCCTGTGAAAGTCAAATATATGAAATTCCATGAGACAATTATAAACTATAGTGTAGAGTTAGCTTCTGTAGGATTAGATTAGAGATGAAGTTTGAGAAAAACAAACAAAATGCAGTTGATAAGACTGTTAAGGAGTTAAACCCGTTGTAGATTTCTGGTGGTAGATCATCTGCTTTTGTTATTGTGGTTTGTATATATAATTTTCTGTCATCCACCTTTTCCTGAAATGAACAGAGATGAGTTAACAACTTAGTATCCACTTTCAGATTCCTGTATAGTTGTCTTGCTTATAAGATCAAAATTTGACAAACAGACATATTTTCAGGGGGTTGTGTCAACAAGAAATCTTTTGAATTGTTACCAAGTCCTTTCTGTCTCTAAAATCCTTATAGCTTGCATCCCCTGATACCAGTGTTTTAGAGTGTGCTTCTATCATCATATCTTTGAAGCATTTGAGGCTTGAAATTGTTTGGTCCTCTTTGCCGTGATACTGCACTGCCTTCAGTTGGGCTTTCTTGTGACTTTCATATTCAGCAATATCCATGAATTGTTTTGACTCATGTTCCATTGTATGCATCACATTTTGAGAATCAAGTGGATGAACCTTTTCATACTGCATACTCATATCTCAGAATTTAGGGGAAATGAAAGGGGAACAAGAAAGAGAAGTTGCTGAAGCATCTATGATCTAACATTGTAGGTTTCCAATTGTATACTATAAAGTATGGAAGCGTTTAAATGAAATATTTTGTTATGTTATTGTCAGTAATAGAAATAGATAAGAACAAAGCTTACCATATTGCAACTTTTCAATCTTGGTTCATGTTGAATTGAAGTTGAAGAAACACAGCTAGTATTTGGTACATCCCTGTTCACAATAGTAACTTTTAGATGATACAGTAACATTCTAAAAATCCATTGTCTTACTTCAACAAATCAAACAGTATCTTATGTCAGTCATGTGTTTCTTGCCAATGATATCACTACGTTCTCCTCTTATCTGTATTTTGTCATTAATTATTAGAAAAAACAACTATGGATTATGACTGAACTTATTTTATTATATTCACTAATGTTTAACATATTCCAACCTAATTCACCATTAAAATTAACTGCAATTTTATTGTTACTCTTCAAACCTAACCATTTGTCTTTGGAATAGTATTGTTAAAAAGATGCTTTTAGATGGAACTGTTATATTAATTACCTAATGGTGAGTGGAATGGAATAGAGTCATCATTCAATTGTTTCGACATTTTTGCAATGGAATGAAAAAAAAAAGTGGTTTCATTCCATACCCCCAAATTGGAGAGCAAGAAAAGAGGTATTAGATGAAATGAAATTCCATTACATTCCATCCTATTTTAAGCAATTCAAACAATTGAACCTAGTATCATTATATTCCACCCCTTTCCATCAATCCTAACATAGCCCCAAAGTCTAGCTCTCAAGTTCTAGAACTTCATGTGGTTTACATTTTTACTCCATACTTTTTGCCTGTTTTAGCTGAAATGTGTGAGAGAATCTCTTTGTTTTTGGAACTCTTATTCTCATAATTGAGTTAACATGAGTGAGTGTTTACCAGCATTACTTTGGCTACAAGTCCCCCTCAAATAGAAACTTGAAATTTGCTAAATGCCTAAAGGGCTAAATCTAATCATTTATCTGTCACAGAAAACAACATTGCATTTTCTGGTTTTAGTTTTAATTTCTTCCTCAAACCATGGAACTTCAGAACACACAAGGTTCCACTTCTTGATCATAATGTGAAGGTATGTTGAACAGCAAGGTTTATTCTTACACAGACCATGGTGATTGTTTGCTGCAATAACTGCGCCACCATGGAGTCTCTCCATAAAGCATGACCTGGTAATACACAAGACACTCCTTGTACCTCCTTGCCACCTCCCTAATTGCTTCATCCATTTCATCCTCAGAAGACACAGATTCCAAACTTCTAGTGCTGCTGTTTCTCTGCATCATGGTGATGCTTGATTGTGGGAAAAGACTTTCACAAAGTTGTGATGCAAATTCTGTCCAAACAAGTTTTGGTGAGACCAAAACTGCTTGAAGAAAATGTAGTACTGCCTGCCACTCATCTCCCTGGAGCTTCCTAACCACCGAGAGGTAAAAGTAGGAGCAGCACACCAAGTAACGGTTTGGAATTGTGGCGGTGACCTCTTCCTCGTCAAGCATTGCTGGTACCTGGAGATATAAGGTTGGTTGGATGGTGAAGGGAGAAGGGAAAGGAGAAAAAGGTCGCAGTTTCGATCTCCTCTCCTAACAAAACTAACATTCTAGCAAACTAACATTTGCCGATCAAAAAAATAAAATTGCTAGCACCTGAAGCATTTGTTCTGAGTTCCTTAGCCTGAAGGTTCTTTCTTCTGGCTGTTTAGCTTGAATTGCAGCTTCAATGCTGTCAATACCCCAGTAGAGATTGGACAACACTGATTGCTCAGAGAATTCAAAGAATTCCTGCTTCTGAATCCTCAACTTGGAGGTGCATCTTAATTTTAGACCATTTCTGGTTTTCTAATCTTCCAAGGTATCTTGAATGAACCTGTTGATTGAAACAAGCACCCATATGTATTTGAGGTCTAACATCTCGTATCGCGTGTTTGGAAACTCGTTCAGAAGTAAGATATCACGCTCGAGACGTGAAATCTATAATAACTATTAGTTTCTTAAAATCACATCGAAACGTGAAACCAAACACCCTAATAATAATGGTCTTGAGATTATATATATCAATGAGGGAGATGAATTGAATTGAAGAGGAAGTTGGAGGCTTGTGATGATTGGAAATGTTGATATTGTTGAGTTTGAGTACTTTGGTGTTGAATAATGCGAGAGAGTAGTTAACGCAAGTTGTGTATGTGATTATAGATTAGAGGTAGAGAGGTTTAACATCTGGTAGCAGTTTCCTCCGGTGACTGTTTTTAACAAGATTCCAAATTTCGTTGGCCCTTTAATCTTGTATTGCTTTCAGACAAAAAAGAGACCGTTGTCTTTCCTTTGAGAGGGAAAAAGCTCCAAAACATTAAAACCATTATAGTGCTCCACTTCACGTGTACATTATCACTATGGCTTTTTTCTTTCTCTTTACGTTTTTACATTGCCGACTCTACATAATGCTAAATGCTCATAGATACTCTTGTTTATTTATATATCTCTTAACATTTATAAATATAAGTGTATGTATAAATTAGCTTGTGTTCTATCATTTATGTGCTGTGCAGTAGACAGATATCACAGGAAAGAGATGAAATCTAGTACACGCTAAGAATATTGTAGTTGTAGGGGTAATTAGGATGTCGTCTTAGGTTAATTATTTGCTACCACTAGTGGTTCATTTGATGATCACACATGCACAAACTATGTGCTACAGGCCTTGAAAGTTAAAATATTCAATTCACATTTACAAGCACTTTTTTTTTAACATACATTTACATGCATTTTGAAATTGCTTTCTAAATATTCATGGCCTAAGGGGAAAACATTTCTTATACATTCTTTGTTGCTTCAATTTGAAAAGCACTTTTGTTAAACAGTTTTTCATTATCTTTATTTTTCGCAAACTGATAAATCCTTTGAGATGACACTACGGTAAGATTTTGCGGGAGATATAATGTTGATCCATTGTTAGGAAAGGTAGAAGGGAGGGGGAAGAGGTAGCGGGTTCCATCATCCAACTAACATTTCTATAAAAAAAAAAAAAACTGACATTTTCAAATAAAAAAATATTGAAAGATTGGACTTCTGCAAATCTCTTCAGAGAAAATTTTCTGTACCTTTCTTTACCTGTGGTCCTGGGAACATTGAAATGTTAGGAAAAACTGTAATATGTCAAAGTTAGAGTCACAAGCTTAATTGGGTACTGAAAGTAAATTAGGTCCAAACTGTAAAAAGTAATTATCTAAATTAAAACTTAAAAGTCTATTAAAAAAAATATAATATGAATCTGCAGAAAGTAAAAAAAGACACTGAAAGTAAATTAGGTCCAAATACTGTAAACATAGCATATAATCTCCTTCTCTCTCCTTCTCTTCGCCGCTGCCTCCTCTTCGCTGCTGTGCTGTTTTTCTTTCTAGTTTCCATTCCTGTTCTTATGAGCTGTTTTCATCCAAATCAGTTGCCTCCCAAGTTGCAGCGGTTTTCGGAAGAGTGTGGTGACTGCCGGAGAAGAAAACATTCGCCGGAGAAGAAGAAAGGGCCGCCGGACAAGATCGCGGCCGCTCCCTCCGCAGTCGCGGCCGCTCCGTGAATCCCACGTCGCGCCCGCTCCGCCTATCCCGGCCGCTCCAACTGCGATTGGTAACCTAGCTTCTGAGCATATATTATTTTATGCCCTTTATGCTATTCTAATTCTGGTGCTGTCGCTTTTTAAAAGAATTGATTTTTTTTTCTTAGTGCTGTTTCCTGGTGTGGAAAACTGCATGCTATAGCTTGTGCTTCTGAAACGTGTGCAAGGATTCCAAGGATAGTTTTATCCCATGGTCATGTTTCCTGGGTGAAAATCTTTGATTATGTCTTTAAAATATGACTATTGGTTTGGATAACTGAAAGTTGATGGAAAATTTAAGAGCAAAAAAACAGATTAGATTATTTTGAGGGTCCATTGAATTTTAGATTTATGGATAAATTACCTACGTTATATTATTAATCATACCATGATTCTGATATATTTTTTTTAAGATAGCATGAATATAAAAAAAGTCATATTATTTTTTAATTTTAGTCAAATGCAGAGGCAAGGTGGAGCGGGGAAAACCTGAACCTCAGCGGGGGTGGAGATGGGGTACGAATTTTAAGACAAACAGAGATCGAGGGCGGGGTCGGGAACGGTTTCTGAGTCAGGATCGGGAACGGGGAATGCAATACCCGCTCCTGTCCCCCTGTTGCTAGGGGTGTTCACAGGTACGGGTCACCCGTGAATCCGAACCGATCAAAACTGTTCATGTATGAGTTGGATCATGGGTTTAGATTTATAGATCCGTTGATCCGATTACTCGATTCGTGAACCCGTAATAATAACATAAATTTTACTACTTATATATGTATATATTAAAAATTAAAAAAAATTGATAATAAAAAAAAAGGTAAGATATCTTAAATGTTTAAGATTGTATTCAAAAATAAGATAGGATATTTTTTATATTGCATTAAAAATAGGATATAATATTTTTAAGATTGCATTGCATAATATAATAGAATATCTTTAAGATTATATTGGATAATATGATAGAATATATTTAGGATTGCATTCAAAAATTGGTTAAAATCATATCTTTAAATTAGTATAAATAGAAACATATTTTAGTGTTCATGTTTGCATTGCATTCCAAATGATATTAGAGTATTGGAGAATTTATGTTTGCATCATTGAGAGAATTGTTGTGAGATTATATAGAAACGTTTGACAAGTTTGATTCTTCAACTCTCAATCAGGATTTAAATACCTATTTGCTTAAGGAATATAAACGTAAATGTAATTATTTTATTGTATTCTTCTTCTTGACTTTGAAAAAGATCACAGCTGGGAACTAGGATACCAGTTTTGTCTCTATTCATGATAAATTGTAACATGCAACTTCTGGCTGGAAAATTAGGATACCAGTCAGATTGAGAAACAAGAATATCATTCTATCTCTATTCTTGGTGAATTTAGACTAGAACTTTTTGCTGGGGGATAGTTATTGTGTAAGGGTAGACTATTATAGTAAATATTATTCACAAATCTTTTGTTTTAATATATATTATAAGTTTATTTTATAATATTATGTTGGTGGTATTTAATGAATCAATTTTACTACTTTCATACCTTTGATATTATTGTGTTAATTATATGAGATATTTGAAAGAATCGTGATAAAATAGTAATTCTAAAAAAAAAATCAAATGGGTAACCAAGTGATCCAAACCGAACCGAACTGTTCATGAACGGGTTGAATTTCAATTTTTTTTTCTGAAAATTAAACCGAATCGAACTAATCAAATTTGATTGGATTGGATCCTAAATTTGACCAAAATCGATCCGAACCGATCCGCGAACACCCCTAGCTATTTCCATTTTTATTGGAAACATTATTATTTAAAGTTAAGCCCTGGGACGACATCCCTCAGCATTATAAATATAAACGTAAAACCCCATTCGGTTCTGCTTCAACCGAGACATCGTTTCTGCGACCAACAGATACAACAAATATGTTTCCCCAATACGCTTCTGCGCCAATGGTTACTCTGTTCTTCACTTTTTGACCTGTTTCTAATCTCTGTTTTTGGCACACACAAGTTAAGATTCGTTTTTTGTCTATTTAGTCAATCGTAGAACACCTTATGAATTATTATTTGGATGCATTATGCTGATTTTTAGAATTTGACAAAATAAGATGTTATGTGATTACATTGACTTATTCATCATCCCTCAGTTTTTCCCAACTCCGATCTAATTGAAGAAGATGACTCGCGGCATAAAACACAGTCAGAAAGCCAAGAGCACGAACAAGGTTCAATCTCGTACCCTGTTCAATGTTTCCTATTATAACCTTACTTCATTAAGGTTTTTTGTTGGCACCTCTCATTTTTTTAAAATTTTGTTTAAATTTATGGGGAAAAAAATCAGGGCTCGAAGAAAGAGGGTGGTTCTTCTTCATCTTTGGCGCCAGAAATTCCGGCAAAGGTGTGGCAACCGGGCATGGATAAGTTGGAGGAAGGTGAAGAGCTTCAGTGTGATCCTTCTGCTTACAATTCTCTTCATGCCTTTCACATTGGATGGCCATGTTTGAGGTATTTTTATTCATGCCTCTTTTTTTCTTCTTGTCATTTGTTTTTCGCTTTTCTATTTGGCTCCCCAGGAAGAGAACAAAACTTTGAGCTTTTTTCGATAAACAAACCAGATTGTTTTTGCTGGTTTTGTTAGTGTTAATAAGATAGAATCATAGGTTGTTATTGTTATGCACTTATGTGAAGTTCCTTTGGCATTGGCATTTCAATTCTGTGGAGAATTTTAGCCACCTTTATTGGGAACTTGCTTTATTTCTGCTTAATATCAGTAATCTTCAAGTTTCTAAAAATACGTTTTGTGGCTTTTGACAGCTTTGATATTTTACGTGACTCTTTGGGCTTGGTTCGAACAGAATTTCCCCACACAGTATATTTCATGGCAGGGACTCAGGTCTGTGTTGTTTCATTTTATTTTGTTTGAGGATTGTTCGTTAAATCAAATCGGATGTGGTTCGTGCCTTAGTGGTTACATTCATGAGCAATGGTAATGAATATTAGGCTTTGTAGACAAATATTCACTAGAGAAATTTCCCTTTAAAGGGATTTTGAGTCTTGAATACAAATTTATTTCCTTTTTTATTATAAACAGTAATTATCTCAAGAAAAGTTAACACCTAGCAACTCATAGTTATGTTGTCCACTTGCTTTGCTTCCTTTGTCTTTTTTCCATTTTACTTCTTTTGATCAACAAAGTCATGTTATGGCAATGCATGTGCATGTGCCACAGGCAGAGAAACCTTCTTGGAATTCTATTGGAATTTTTAAAGTATCAAATATTACTGGAAAGAGACGTGAGCTGGTGCCTAAACTTGGAACTGATGACACTGAAATGGATGGTGGGGATAGTGACACTGACGATGATAGTGAGGATGAAGACGAAGGTGGTGCTCAGGGTCCCAGTTTGCAGGCAACTTCCTCTTCATTTGAGTTTTTATTGTTTGATTTCTTGACTGCTTCAAATTTGATAGTACTAAGTACTAACATTTTGATTCTTTTCGCATCTACAGTTGCGGAAGGTTGCTCACCAAGGATGTGTCAACCGTATACGCTCCATGCCACAAAATCCTCATATATGTGCAGCTTGGGCCGATACCGGTCATGTACAGGTCAGACTTTTCAACCATTTGATTTCATTTTCTCATTTGACATGAATTTCAAAACCTTAGGATTAATCAAGTGTCCCCTTAAATTGATCAGGTGTCCCCTTACGACCTTACAGGGGAGGGGGGGACCTCTAAGGTTGGGAGGTTATGATTTTATAAAAAAAGACAACATCTATTTATTTTGACCATATATTACTTGAGGTTAGCGGATGCCAGAATGTGTAAAGATCAAAGTGTCCATAAAATGGGGTGGAAAATAGTTAAATACATGATTGTGGCTGACTTTTACTTTATTATTTATTTATTATTATGCTCTTACACGTTGCAGACATTAAATTTTAAACATATAGAATCATTAAACGTTGGCTTGACTTCGTAAATTAATGTTTTTTTCAAGGCCTTATATTGCTTAGTGTTTGTTGAATAAATTAATTAGGATTTCTGTGGCTCTATGTCAGTTTGGGCTATAATACTTCTGATAAAACTTCAATTGAGTAACTGGTAGGATTAGATAAGATAAATTGTAGCTCAGGTATAGTTTACTCTTAGAGACAGATGTGGTTACCCGGTTCTAAGCATTGTAACATATTTTTCTGAAATTCTTAAATTATTAGCAGAGGCTAAGTTTAAACATTGTGGGGTGTATTTTTCTTCATCTTATCTTTCATTCGTAAAAATTGAGTACTGTTCTAAGCCATGCCTTCTATTTAGTATCCAGTCTGATAGTTGAGAATCAATTTGTAGGTCTGGGACCTAAGCTCTCACCTCAATGCTCTAGCTGAGACTGAAACAGAAGGTGTCCAAGGAGTTACTGCAGTTTTTAATCAGGACCCATTGTATAAATTTAATCACAAAGATGAAGGTTATGCTATAGACTGGAGTCCTTTTGTTCTTGGAAAGCTTGCATCTGGTAATCTTTAGTTAT
>PYAF01003295.1:81933-112527 GCA_007407185.1 Glycine tomentella
TGTAGGTCTGGGACCTAAGCTCTCACCTCAATGCTCTAGCTGAGACTGAAACAGAAGGTGTCCAAGGAGTTACTGCAGTTTTTAATCAGGACCCATTGTATAAATTTAATCACAAAGATGAAGGTTATGCTATAGACTGGAGTCCTTTTGTTCTTGGAAAGCTTGCATCTGGTAATCTTTAGTTATATGTTTTCAGTTTAGCTATGTTTTCCTCTGGCATGTCTCCATATTTAGTGATCACAGATATATGAAGCTTGACAATGATCTTCATTTTTGAAGGGGATTGCAATAATTGTATTTATCTGTGGGAGCCTACATCTGCTGGAACGTGGAAAGTTGAAAATGCTCCATATATTGGACATACTGCTAGTGTTGAAGATCTGCAAGTATGTTTACTAATATGCAAAGCGATAGTTGTTCTTCACTCCATCTTGTAGTTTCAGTACAGTTAGTACATTTTGTTCTGTACACTCTCCATTATGACTAGTTTATCCTTATTTTTGAATCTAATTAGATTTGTAATGTTCAATTAATCCCTGCAGTGGAGCCCTACAGAACGTGACATTTTTGCTTCTTGTTCCGTGGATGGAAACATTGCAATATGGGATATCCGTTCAGGGAAGTCACCATATGAATCTTTTAAGGCACATAATGCTGATGTGAATGTAATATCATGGAACAGGTATTAATACATTAATTCTATGGTGTTCCATCAATTGCTATTCTAGATCTCTTCATCAATTTGTTCTATATTTTACTGAGCAGGTTGGCTAGTTGTATGTTGGCCTCGGGGAGTGATGATGGGACTATTTCTATTCGTGATCTCAGACTGCTCAAGGTATAGGTAGCCTGACTTCATCAAGAATAAAACGATAGTAAACATTTATAACAGGAAGGTTACTGTGTGCATGTGATGTTCTCTCATGTTAATTTTGTTTCAAGTTATGTCATATGCAACTTCAATTTTTTTTATCATTCTTTTTTCCTGGTGTCCCAGTAGGCATATTTCATCGTTATTTGTAAAGCTGTCTGATATGACTTTTTTTTTCCCTTGTTGCATTATCGCATCCTTCTTTTACAATTCATCTTGTACATGCAAATCAAGTGCCTGTAAATCCATGTAAAAAGGAACTTCTAGATGCATTATGGTGAAGAACCATTATTGCATTATTATGATTTAGAAAGTAACTTTCACATTGTCTGATTTTTTTCTGCTTATTTACTTTTGTTACAAAAGCTGATCTGAAAAGTGCATTATTTTGGGCAGAAAGGAGATTCTTTGGTAGCACATTTCGAATATCACAAGCACCCAATCACATCGATTGAGTGGAGTCCACATGAAGACTATTCACTAGCAGTTTCTTCATCTGATAATCAGCTTACGTAAGTAAAGGATATTGATAGCATTATCTGCTGAATCATTTTTTGCTTTTATACTGTTAGTGGTAAAAGGTCTATCTTTACACTCATTCATGACACTGACATTATGGCATCTTCTGATCCAAATAGTGAACCTGCCAGGTGGGAAAAGGCTTAGTTGTAGGTTTTTTTTTTTTTCTTTACTTCTTTGGGTCTGACCCTTCCCAAGAACTTACATTCACCACTGCCCCTTTCTTATTTGTTTTATATATGGGATTTAACAAGTTATGTAACCTTTCACCACAGAATATGGGACCTTTCTTTAGAAAAGGATGAGGAAGAGGAGGCTGAATTTAAAGCTAAAACTAAAGAACAAGTCAATGCTCCTGAAGATCTGCCTCCCCAACTATTGTTTATTCATCAGGTATGTCCAATTGCTCCACTTTATTTTTCTGAATGGTCAAATTAAATTTCCCGTGTAATTGTGTTCATTTTGCCTTGAAATTAAAATAGGGACAGAAACACCTGAAGGAACTACATTGGCACACACAGATTCCTGGAATGATTGTATCTACCGCTGAAGATGGATTCAACGTCCTTATGCCTGCAAATATTCAGAGCACACTGCCATCAGATGGTGCTTTATAGACGCACCCCTGGTAAGTTTTCAAGCTATAAGCTGCTTCTGGTTATGATCATCGTCAATCTACTTGAATGTTGTTGAGGAAAGTTTCTTATTGTAACTTATTTTGTTTTTGGTTCCTTTTGTTTTCTTCTTGGCCGGTGCTTCAAGTTTTGTGGATTATCTGGTTAGCTTGGTATTCTTCCCTTGATTTTGAATGCAATTTTCGTGTATGCCGCCTAAACAAGTCATGTAGACCAAAAGTAAAGTGGAAACATAAAGGCTAGTTTAGCCGAAAATTTATTTATATGCTCGTCATAATTTCATTATATTGGAATCACTTAGCTAATCAATCGTCGGAAATTTATTAACTAGGGTGTTTACCATTCATTGGATTTTAAATTTTAATGTCAGTTTTCGTAATTCATATTGTATTGTAAAAAACCCAGGTTAGTTGAATGTTTCAATTCTGTTAGTTCAAATAACTTCACCAATATTGTTTGTATATTGTTATTAAGTACTGCTCATAAACGAATAATATATTGGATCTTGTGTATGGACTCTCCGTAATGAGTTAAGCCTAGTCTCGTACAGATTTATTCTTTAAAACATGGACTCAACTCTAACCGTTGCAGTTGCAGATCATCTAACTTCTTTAGTCACAATACGGTGTTACTTGTAGATTGCTACAGATGTATGTTTGGTGGTCGAATAAATCGTTTAGTGTATTATTACCTCTTAGTTCTTTTATAAGAAACAAGAGATAATGTAAAATATAACTTATTTTTTATATAAAAGACTGAAGGTAGTAATATTTTTTAGTGTATCATTTTTTAATTTTATAAAATTATTATTTTTACAAATGTCGTAGTCTATTACTCTAATACTACTAGTCATTTTAGAAAGAAAAAAAATATAACATCAAAGTCCATCCCTCATAGCAATTAATATTTTATAAATGTCTTAGGTATTATTATAAGAGAATTTTTAGTTCAAGATTTTGAGTAAGGATCTTGAGTTTAAAATCTTGTCTTTATTAGATCTTTCAATAGAGGTGAATAGATTTTCAATATGGAAAATGAGTTCTTGTAAAAGAATCCTTAAGACTTGTAGAATGTTAAAAAAAGAATATTTGTTTCCTCTCTCAGATCTTAAAATGAAATCTATCACTAAAGAAAAAATGAAAGAGATTTTGATAGATCTTCAGTCATCTATGAGATCTATCAAAAATTAGTCTAGGTAAGGAACTAAAAAGAATAAAATAATTATTATAGAAATAAAGGAGAACTTATAAAACATTATGTGTAATGCAATTTTTTGTCTTCTAATAAAAAGATTAATTAAGTTTTTAGTTTTCTAACTTTTTCATATTCTAATTTTTAGTCCTTTAAAATCGATAACATACTTACAACATCAATTTTGGAATACCCGATGTTGGATTAAATATCACATTGGCTTGAAAGACTAGATGTAGAATTATCTTTTTTACATCAATTTTTTCAATAACTAATGTTGTGATGCTCTATCACATCGGTTCTTCCAGACCGATATAAATGACATACTTTTAATGTCTTTATTATAACCAATGTTAAAAACATTCAAAAACCAGATTGATAAAAACATTGACTGATGCATTATTAAGTGAAATGCGATTAAATCACTATTGAATTTGTAGAAGTAAAGATAATTTATTTATAAATCAATATAAATGAATAAATTGTATTTTATAATAAATTAAAACATAATAATTAAAAAATCATTGATATTTATATTTAATCCTCAAAAAATTAAAAAGATTAAAAAAAATGATAAAAGAAAATAACATTTTTTTAAAAAAAATTCTAATTCAAATTCATTTTTTGCATCGGTTTTTTCTCGCTTATCACTCACTAGTTTGATCATCCTATTTTTCACATCCCAATCATTAGAAAGTTTCATATATTGAAAAGAAAATAGATCCAGCAAGGGGAATCACACGTAATTGAAACTGTATGAGTAAGCAAGATGCATTAGATTATTGTTTTGCCATTTTTTTTAACCGTAAAATGGTGTCACCAGAGTCCAACATTTAATCACCAATCAAGTAGTACTCTTACCAGACAGGAAAGGAAAATTCACAAACCTGGTAAAAAAACAAATTCAGTCAGATGATTACATGGCTTTCTTAACTGATGTAACAGTAATTCACTTGAATGAAGCAATAGGTTGCTTTCCTTTTATCTCATATGCCTACAACAACTATATATATATATATATATATATAACCTGTTACCCTCGAGTAATACAGAAAACTCAGATAGTGAGCTTGTATTCAAATACCCAACTGCTGATATTTATGACTACGACTTGAGTAATTATTTGCTGCCATGTTCTGCATCTATTATAATCGTATATAGCATAATAGATAATCCCATCCATATATCCCTCAAACAATACCAACACATTTTTAAGCATATTTATCAGAGACTTCTCACAGCAAGAAGTGTACAGCACTAGACTGGCAGCTACTCAGTTAGCATACAGCCTGTAATAAGAGCCACTCCCACGGATATATTAGATACCCTGAAGAATAAAATGTGCACAAAAGCTCAGCAACTGATACAAGACTACCTTAAGCCAAGGAAAAAACTATCCATGTAGCCACTTTTGCTGCAAGGGAAGGACAGAAGAACTGAGAAAAAGTACAGCAAAAAGTGCCATCCTGAACATTTTAATAATTATTAGAATAGAGTCTTTGATGGATGGATTTGAACGGAGGGATTTTCTCATTCGTGACTTTACCCCTTTAATGTTATTGACCTTAACATAAATATCATCACCATTTAAAATATATCAACATACTAACAAAAGAACCAAATTGTAAAGAAACACAGCAGTCATATAGTAATTATTTTCATTTTTATTTGTTTATCAAATAAATAATGTTTGAACCATTTTTAGTTTGTAATTCAATCAATCCTGAAAGAAGAATCACAACTATTCCCTCCCTTTTTCTATTAATCTCCAATTAAGCACTTTTATTTTCCTTATACTTGACACCAAATAAAGCATTACTAAATAGCAATGAAAATAGAAGTGTGAAAACAAACTTTTGAGAGTAATTGTGCATTAGATTCAACCCGTAACATCTATCTATATTATACAACCGGAAAAAAATCCAGCTCATTTAAGACTATTTAGATCATAAGACCCCTAAAAAGAGTCATAGTAAAATCTAATATTGCACCCCCAAGGACTCCACCTGAAACCCACTAAGCTCACAGCTTGTATCATAAAAGCAAAATTTAATGTAAAGGATGCAAAAAATGACATAGATGAAGTGGTAACATAGTAAAATGGAGAAATTTAAGCAATACTAAAGAGGCAACATGGTAAAAAATGATGGTTGCAATGATGCACAACCAGGTAAAAGAAAAAAGATGGCTGAAACGATACATAGCCATGCATGAGTAATAGACTTCTAGAATGATAAAAACCATATCTGGCTTAACTTGAGTCCGCTTGATCACAGCTTCCCACTAGAAGATAACAGCAATAAAACAAGGCCAAGAGGTAAGAACACAATGTCCGATGAAGAAATAGGAAAGGAAACAGCCCCAACATAGGCATACAGTAGCCAAAGAGAAAAAATGAGTCAAAGAAAGATGAGCAGAGAAATCTCACATAGGAACAAGGCCAACCAGAGAAGGAATAAAACCAAACAGGGGAATTGTGGTGGAGACACAGTCAGGCAGTTCCAAGGATGACAGAGGAGTGATTGAAACCTAAACATCTGCAGTAACCAGTAAGGAGTCAGACTCTGTGTTGATCACCTGGAAAGGCGAGGCTTAAGCTCCTCCATATGCCAGAGCATGGCAAAAAGGCAACAAGACAACAGAGGATCATGGCTGAGATTTTCTGCTGAGACTTCAGTGCTCACAGATCACTGCCCTTCAATTCCATTGATGGGGTTAGTGTGTCAATTGGAGACCAACAAAGAAGGTGGAGAACCAAAGACAGAAACCACTAGCAGAGGAAAAATACAGTGGAAAAGTGAGCAAAGTCACTAATGTGCACAGCCAATGTGAAAGAGAATCATGGACACATGAGGGGACAAGAGTTCAAGATTATTAGAAACTCGAAAGCAGAATAGTAATGATATTAGACCATGAAGGATGGTAATGCTTTAACAACTTATTGAAACAATGTATTAGAGAAAAATTTTGTCTAAAATAATAAAATTTACTAGATGTCAAGATACAAACCATTAACGCCCTCATGTGTGAATGTAAGCAAATAAGACTGCAAACGTCATAATAAGACCACTGAAGCACTAATGATATATTTGGACAGTGGGGTTACAAAGGAAAGGGTCGGGAAGGATAAGTTCCATTCCTATATTGAGAGAATTTCAAAATGTTTACACGAAATGTAAATGAATTAGGAATGATTCAAAGGATACATAATAATCTCATTTTATTCCTCCCATTATAAAATCCCACCAGGTAAGGAGAATGTTTACTCAAATTGAAAAAAAAAAAATATACTTCTCTCCCTTAACCTCCATCCAACAAAACACAATACTTCATTTGTTTCAGTTGAGTTGGGAGGGAGTAAAATGAGAGGGATACAAAATACTTTATCCGTTTGGTTGTTAGGGATGAGAAATGTTAAAATTTGTTGGATCCCATCTATTTGTCTTTCTTTTCCTACTGTCAAAAGCATAAAACAGAGGAAATATCACAGGAACTTCTTGGTTCCTTACTTGCCTTTCTTTACTGTTGATAGCTGCAACCGAGATTGCGACTTCTCAAGTATACAGGCAATTCAGGCACCAAAATTATAAACCCTCTGAAAAAGCTGAATGTCTTTGGCAGCCTCATATTCCACCTCCTCTTCCTCCTCCACCTCACAGGAGGAAGATAAAGGGACAGGACAAAAAGGGGTCATAAGGGTAGGGGGAACTGATAAGAGTCACAGGAGGAAGAGGGCTCTCCCACATACAGAACAGGTAAGGGGATATAGTGATAAGGGTAAAGGGGGAGATTATGTTTGCTTTAATTGTTCCATTTCTGGAATATATGAAAATAAAACTTGTTGACCATAACGTAGTTCTTTTGTATGGTTTTATATGGCTTTTAATAATTAAAAATAGCCTTTTTTGTTGGGTGTCCAATTGTTTAATTTGGAAAATTTTGGATTTTGATTGATACCCATGATGAATTCTTGTGTGAACAGCTTGAACATGTTCACTTTTGTTGCATTTGGTGTCAGCTTGCATGGATGGCTTGGAAATGTTTTCTATTTGTTCATTGTTACTTTGGGTGCCCACTTATTTTATTTGGACAGTGCATGCACCAATTGAAATTGTTGTGTTTGTTTCTTCTGATTGATTCACTTATGTTGCTTTTGAAGGATTGATGGTTTTGTCATCTCTGGCTCCCAACTTGGTCTGAAATACTAATCAGTTTGTCATAGATACTCTTGGTCCTTGTAAATAATCCAAGATTGGTTGGGTTGTGTATAAGTGGGGTTTTATGGTTTCTTCGGGCGTATGCATTGATTCTGTGCTTAATCGCTAGGAGATACGATCCTCCACTCTTTGGTTGTAAAACTCAATAATGGGATTTCTTGCTGCTGTTCAGCGTATCCCCAAATATTCTTTGTTTTGGTTATAAGACATTTTTTATTGGACCTTTTTGAAAAGGGTAAATAGTCTTTTTTTTATTACTTTATTATTTCTTTCATTCACTTTTCAAAATAACCAAACAACTGAAAACAAATTAGCTCAACTCATTCCTTCCTTAAATCCAATCCACAACACATTTGCCACTTAAAATCCATTTTAATTTCTATACTCTCTTTTTCTTTCCTCTCGATTTCATACATATGCAAACAAAGTGTGAGTTTCTAATATCCTAACAAAAAGTCAACTAGGGGAGCAGGGCATTAATCTTGTTATCTAATTGTTAAATAACCAAACTAGACCTGGTTGAAGAATGCCATATTTGCAGACTTGAACAACGTTCCTTAACAAAAATCTAGATTGCCAAATGAACTCCAATCTTTGAAGCTAAATTTCACGACCACATCATTTGCATACAGCCTAATTACAGTTTTAAATATGCAGATCAACAAAGAATACCACACCGCAGAAATGAGTGCAACATAAATCTAAAAAACCTGGACAACAAGCATCAAATCTACTTATCTCATCTCAACCTCAGAAAACTCCCCTCACACTACCAATTAGTCTTTCAAGCAGCAATATACCAAGCAATAATGGCTGTACAAAAACTACTTTTAACTCCAAAACAATCACCATCCAACATAAAACAGCAAAAAGCAAACCTATTCCAATCCATCAGTGAAACCAAACCAATTCCAGCACACCCTGCACAAAAACAAAAACAAAAAAGAACAGACAAGAAAAGGTTACCTTCATGCCATCACTGCAAAGTTCTGCAGCTTATCACAGTGAGGAGCAGGCAGATTCCTATTCCAGCTCCGTCTCTGCATCTCCACCTGACAGTATCTTCTCAGCATACTCCTATAATCCTTTATTACACTCTCCTCAACCGCCTCACGAGCATCACTCCCGGGCGGATAATTCACATCAAACGCCGCCGACTTCACGAAGAACTGAACCCCGTGCCGATCCGTGGTCCTCGGAATCTGGTAGCTGTAATGTTTGTGCAAGGAATACTCGGGCTCCGAAAACGGCAAGTACGCGAGCAGCACAATAATCAAAAACGGCAAGAGCTGAATCAGAAGCATCACATTGTGATGCCTCCCTCCCGATCCTCCAGCGTTGAATTCATTCCTATGCTGATTATTCGGATTCCTCATCCCGCCGCGGGTTCGGTAAACGTGGTTGTTTCTTCCGAACACATCGGAGTGTCCGAAGAACGCCCTGAATATCTCGTCGGGATCGAACTCGTCTTCGAAGAAATCGCGCGTCGTCGCCGTTCTTCTTCTTCTTCGCCTGCTCTCGAAATCGTCGGCGGCGGTTCCGGTTTGGTCGTACATCCTTCTGGAACCGTCATCGCTCAAACACTTGAAAGCCTTGGAAACCTTCTTGAACGCGTCTTCGGAGCCTGGAGCTTTGTTCTTATCGGGATGAACCTTCAGAGAGAGCTTCCGATACGCTTTCCGAATCTCTTCCACGGAGCAACTCTTCTCTAATCCTAGAATCGCGTAGTAATCACTCTTTCCTTTGATTTCCCTAATTAACTGCACGTTTTCCTCCGTGTAACTTCTTTCTACGTTTAAACCCTCGCGACGCGGAGAGTGTCCGTTCGCCGGAGAGGCGCCGCTGCCGCCTGCGGCGGCGGCGGCGGTGTGAGAATCGAGGCGGTTGCACTTGTCGAGCAGGGATTGGAGGGGCAAATCGCGGTTGAGACGTTGCGCGATTTTGAGGAATTTGAGGGCGCGGTCTTTGTTTCTCGACGCTATTGCTTCTTCGGCGATGCGAAGGCAGCGTAATGCTTCGTCCTTGTTACCTTCCATGGCGGAAAGAACTAACAAATTAACTAACTAGGAATTTGAGTGAACATGGTTGGTTAGTTGGTTGGTCTCAGTGTATTATTGTGTGACTTTTGGGATAGAAGGGAATTAGGGATTGGAGGGAGGACCCAACTACTTATACAAAAACCCTTTTGTCTATGAACTTTCTGTTTCAAACTACTGCCATGGTTTTCGCATTTGCAACTAGCCAACTAGTAGGGGTTTTATTAGTATTTTCGAAAATCATTACTGCAACTTTTTTTGTATGTTTTTTTCTCTCATAAAACAGGTTATTTTATAACTGGAGTTAGATTTAAACAAAAATTAAAAATATCATATTTAATACCGATTATATATATAATTAATATAAAAATCACATTTATATAGTATAATTAATGTAAAAAGATTATCATCCTCTTATTTATATAATATAATCAATGTAAAAAAATTATCATCCTTTGTACGGGGAAAAAATGATAAATTTTAATTTTTTAAAAATGAATTTCAAATATTTTTATATTTATAAAGACAAAAAAATACATTTTACCTTTCTGTTATTAATAGAAATTGAAAATGATATAAAAAATTTATAACACTCGTTTAGTCTATTTAATCAATTAAACTAGATTTATTTAGTAGTTTTAACACACATTGGGTATTAAAGGGAAATAATAAATAAATAAAGCAAAAGTCAAACACGCATTAAGGAATTTTTTTTAACAAACATCCTGCTAAAAAATATTTATTATTATTCTTTTTTTAATAAAAACATCTTTAGTGATAGATCTTAAATTGGAATTTTAGATCACTCTTTAGTGAATTCTATAAAGATCTCTCAAAATCTCTCTAATTTTTTTCTTTAACGATAGATCTCATTTAGAGATCTTAGGGAGAGAGAAAGAGAAAAAAAATTTATTCTTTTTAAATAATGTGCACATCTTGAGGGATCTTGTACAAGAATTCATTATTTATATTAAAGATCTCTTTAACTTTTTTATTGAAAGATCTAATAAAAATCAAATCTTGAACTCAAAATCTAGTACTAAAGATGCTTTAGGAATTTTCCACGAATCTGTTACCTTTTACTAGTATTCTTTTACTAGGCTCAATCACGATTTTTTTAAAACTTATTTCTCTAAATAACTTACTAAATATTTTGTTTTTTACTCACCCTTTTTTGGCTTCTACTAATTTTATATAGAAAAGATTAAAATAAGTATTCAATGGTTGTATTATCCTATAAAGACCAACTTATTAGTTGAAATTATAGTCTACAACTTAGGACACAGGATAAATTGTTACAGAGAGCTCAAGAAAGTTTAGTTCCGAATCAAAAAATCAGAATTCAAACGTTTCAACGATGATAATAGCTTTTGAAGTCAACCATGACAATGCTTATTATCCCTGTAAACTAGTAATATTTTGTTTATAACTTTTGTATAACACTTTACTAGGAAATAAGTTAATATAGACAGCTCACAGTAATACTTTTTAAGCTTTTATTGTACTCCAATCTATATTGATGCTGCTATTATTATGGAAAATGGTACAAGTATGTTTCTATAAATAAATAAAAATTAACACTTCGGACAATTTTTTGGTAATGCAATATTTTTACTAATGCTAGAAATGTTATTTCATCAATTAAAATAAGCACTAAGCAGATGATGAAGCATCTGGGTCATATTGAAATCATATTTTTTGTGCATTTCATTAAGATTTCGACCACATATATATGATATAGATCTTAACACGCTCCCCCCCCCCCCCCCCCCCCCCCCCCCAATAACTTTTCATATTATTATTTTACATTATTGAGAATATGGGTATTATTGTTATAAGTTGTAATTAATTTGTATATTTGCAGTACCATTGATTAAATTGTGCAGTTGTTTTTGTGTGTATGCTTTGTTTGTTTGTGTATGAGTTTTCGTCTATGGTTGGTTGGTTTGCAGCAATTAAGTGTTGCTTGCTGATCCTGTACGGGGTTATTTGTGGTCCTATAAGATGTTCAGCTTGTGTGATGTGTCGTAGATTATTTTTAATGTTACCACTGTAGTACTGAACTGATTACCCCTTCTAAATGGTGTTTCATGTAGGCATCATCATACATGTGGGTATATTGGAAAAAAGGAAAGTGCACAAGGACAAAAAAAAATAATTTCAGTACTGATATTATATTGTGATTTATGATAGATTGTTTGCGTTATCTTTTGTGGAACTCATGCAAAATTGCAAGAAACAAAAACAACTGTCATTGTACTTATATTTTTTTCCCCAGGTGATACTTGATACTCGTAATAATAATTTTTTGAGTTAATAAATAATATAGTCCATAACACTATAATAAGCTCCTATAATTAACAAAATGGCAAAATAGAATATGAAACTATAAATTATTGATCAATCAAATTATAATAATTGATCAAATTAGCCTCTCTCTTTTTTTAAGGAGATCAAATTAGTCTTCAAAATTAAAAAAAAAATGATAAAATGATCTCTGGAATTGAAAATCATCAATCAATTTAATCTCATTGATTAGTTGATATCATCTATAACATCATTAAAAAGGTTCATTTGTCGTATTAAATGCCCAAGTTACAACCAATGAGGCACATGCTAAATGGCCGAATCCTATTATTGTGGACTTACGGAGCTTGTTGGTTTGGTTAGATGTTACTTATGAATTATGACCGATCAATGCCTTGGTTTATGTTGCAAATTAGTAGATTTACACGTTGCTTGTAAGCATTCTGCCACTACTATTGTTGTTTGTTGGTTTGGTTGTATAGAATGTTTAGTACTTTAGTGTAAATCAAGATAGACGAATAAATTGATAATAATTTATGGTTTGCTGTTCTGGTGTAAATCATGATTGCTCTTTCGACTTTGGTTTTACAAGTCCAGCAGGATAGTACTAGAACCATGGATCAGCGATAACACCATCATCACTCAATGGACCATACTCGCAACAGTTAATGCTATATTCTCTTGGTTTACCCTCCATCAGCACCATATCAACATGTTCAGGATGGTTGATTGACATTTGACACGAAACTAAGATTTTAATGTTAACCTAGCGTCAAGGAAGTTTTTTTTTTTTTTTTTTAACTAGATGGGGTGAAGTGTTTTTCCCCGTGAATTTCATGGTACCTGATGTATGATATTTCTATTAATGTAATTTAATTATCTATTTTATTATTATTATTAGAGAATCTTAACAAAATTCAGGGTCCAAGAAAATGGGCAGAGAAAACAATCTCCAATTCAAAATTCATTCTAATAATCTAAATTATTATATTTTACTGATATAACATGAGAGAAAGGTGGTATTAAAACTGCTTTAATTTCAACAGAATCAGCAGACAATAGAGACCAGTAAAAATAAAAGGAAACACATTTTAATCCATTAAGAAAAACTAATCAATTCGTACAACAGAAAATTGCTTGGATTCACTGAAATACCGATAGGCAAGAGTTAAAGTTATCTTCAGGCTTGCTATTCCAAAGTTTTTGTAGCTTTTCAGTCAGGAACAAGCATGAAGCATATTCCTATTTGCTAGCCCAAATATATTTCTGAACTCTATTTTAACATAACCACTAAGCATTTGCCTAGAATCCTTTTCTTCCAATTGCTTTTATCAGTAAAAATCAGTTCTTATCAAGTTGCCATTATATTTACATTAACATACTTGTCTGGAAAGTTAGGTCTTTCAGGCTCCAAGCCTCCAATGCCACATAAAACTATGTGATTTTGGAATGCTAAAATTCAAAATACATTTTGATATTAGTTTTCTTCATCAGAATCGAAAGACTGTCTTTTTCTTATAGATTGTATGATATCCATGCGCTTATCTTTGGAATGACACATACCAGTACAAGACTTGACTTTAGGAACACTCAAAGAACTCAGTGATGGTGTACCCGTCCCCTTGTTTATTTCCCTGAGCACAGTACGGGCTGTTGCTGCAGCTGCTGCATCTGCCATTGCTGAAGCAACTCTTGAATCACTTGGAAGCTCATTACTGCTTTGTCCAACTGTTTGTCCTTGTGTCTTGGTCTGATTCTTATAAGCATCAGGTGATTGATTTGAAACTGATTTTGGTTTGGTGCCCACAGCCTCAGCAACTGTTGCTTTAGCTTTTGCTGCTTCATATTTTTTAATATCATAAATAAGCTCTTTTTGCAGCTGCTTATCAGCTACCAATATCTCATCAATCTCATTCTTGTAGTCCTTTAGAATAATGCGGAGGCACTCCATGAGAGAACCTATGAGGGGACTATTCTTGGTTTCCAATAAACGTTTCAACTCTATGAAGATGGGGACTGTATTTTGGATAAGACCCTTCTTGACTGCCTGAGTTATAGCCTTTCCTCTAGCTGCAGATCCACTTTCTCCCCCTTCCTCCTCTACATCTGCTGACTCAGATGATGCACGAGTGGATAAAATGCGTATCTCTTTACAGCCGAGAATTTGAAAAGCATCCTGATCACACAATTAATGTTATAATTAGAAGGCTTAAATAAGTTTTTCTTCCTACAAAACAGTTTTTTTTATTATTATAATTAGTCATAGTTTTAAAAAACTCTTAGATCAATGATTGAATCACTAAGCCAGTTATTAATTTATATGACCCGGTCTTTATTAACAAAAATTAAAAAAATATAACCTATATTAAATAAAATAAAAGAATCACTTCACAGATTAGTATAACATTTTATTATTACTTGCAATATTTTAGTTGAATATAAAATCTGTATGATATATTAAATTAATAATTTAAATAATTTTCTATAATATATATATAAAATTTGGCAAAAATATATTAACTAGATTGTGCAAATTTAGTAATTTAATTGTATTGCTCCCTACGTTTATATTTAGTTTTCGCGCATATGTACTAAGAAATTGTTGTAGCACACATGGTAATCCCGTTCCGACTCCGACTGGTCATTCGATCATTTAAAGATTTTTTTTTCTTGATTTTAATCATTTAAAGATTTTATTTTTTTGTGTTAGTCCTTACTGTCAATTAACAAAAAGGTAAATGATAATGTAAGAACGACGTTGACTTATCACGTCATCAAGTCTAAGTCTAATAGGACAGTCACACGTAATTCTTTTTTGGTAAACTGTTATAAAATTCTCATCTATTCAAATCAATTGATGACATTAGACTACTTGATAAGGGAT
Source organism: Glycine tomentella (assembly GCA_007407185.1). Lineage (NCBI taxonomy): Eukaryota > Viridiplantae > Streptophyta > Magnoliopsida > Fabales > Fabaceae > Glycine > Glycine tomentella. The sequence goes on from PYAF01003295.1 coordinate 96,594, forward strand.
TTGAAAATAGTTTACCAAAAAAATTACATGTGCCTGTCAGACTCCATAAGTCAATAAAGTGTCCAAACCACTTGATGACATTAAACTACTTGACGAGGGATTTAAAAATAGTTTACCACAAAATTACATGTGACTGTGAGACTCCATAAGTCAATAAACTGTCAAGCTGGTACTTGGCAACAAGGACAAAAACCAAAAAAATTAAATCTTTAAAGGACTAAAAATAATAAAGCTTAAAAGGACTAAAATCAAAACCCCCTATTTTATTGGGACAAAAAACTCATTTAAGCCTGATTAGAACATAAATTACATGATATAAGACAGTATTAAAGGGATTGTTGTCTCCCTTCATATTCCAATATGTATGCATATATATATATATATATATATATATATATATATATGCTGATAATTAATGACAACCTGGTGACCATGGTTGATACAGATTAATACCTGTAGAACAGACTGTCCAGTTGCATCTTCTATATTGAGCATACCATCAGAAGCTGCGGCTAGAATTTCTGCACATAACTTGGCAAAGGTTGCTAGAAGATGCTCAGGAGCCATTTGTTTTAGTAAAGAAACATAAATGTGCATTCTTTTAGACCTTGACTCTTCATCAGTACCCCTGCGAAGAACAATGCAGACTTGATATCAGTGCAATATCTCAAATAATTAACTTTCTTGCCAATTGCTAATTTTGGGTCCCATTACCTTATGGAAAAGATTTGGCTTTCCTTTCGTGATCCTTGAGACTCACGATGCCCATTATGGACATGACAGTCGTTCAGAACAAAAACAGCCTCAACAAAACTATTGTATGCTAAAAGAGGAGACTTGACTGGTGAGGAAAACACAATAGTTAAAGTCCAATGACAAACATATTTTTCAATTTATATACAATGGCAAGTATAACTATGAACTATCAAGATAAAGCTGCAGACCTTTCAAAATATTTCCAAAGAGAAAATCCGCTAACTGCCTTATCTTTTCTGATTCATCAACAAGTGACAAAAGGAACCGAAGGAATAGCACTCCTCTCCATTTCACATAGTCCCTCTAGATAAAAGAAAATCATATTTTAGCAAACAGTACAATTTTCCCTTCACCTTTTAGAAGAGATAATGAAAACAAGCTGTAAAATAGAAGCAGTTGATTCATAAAAAGTACCTGCAGCAATCTGGAAAGCAATATGAACGTTTGCCTTCTCACAAGTTCACAAGGATCTAAGAGACACCTTGTGATCTTTGTTATGTAACTGATAACTTCCATGAAAAAGAAGTTAGAATAGCAAGGAGAATATTTGCTGACATTCAATTTATACATTTTGCATACTATAAATTTTGGATTTCTGCCACAGCACAAAACAAAAATTACTCCTTTTTATGTTATTATTATACAATCTGCTATGTGTTTATCAATATGTACAAGAACACAACATTATTTCCTTACAAAATTATACCTTTGCAAATTCAAATTCACTTAAATGCAATATTAACCAGGCTTACCAATCAACTAGAGCAGTGAACCGGACACAAAAGTCTGCCATCATGATCACAATGTTGTTGCGAAGAGCTGCAGATTTGCTCTTTTCAAGCTCCTGCATATTTTGAAACAGAATATGTTTTGATTAGGAGGTGAGAAAATATCACAGTCCATGAGGCATATCATGAACAGTCAAAGCCACAGGCCCAACCTGTACAAACAGAGGAATATAATTCTTAGCTAGCTTCCCATCAGCAAGGCAAAGCTTGCCCATAGCTAGCCACCCTTGAATATAAAAAGAAGGAGCTTCCTGTTGTAAAGAAGTTGAAGGACCAGGTAGTTTATTTAATTTAGGACCAGAACTCCCAGAAGTGATGATTGTATGCAATAGAGGAACTACATTGCTCATATCAGCAGATGGGCAAACAATAACTACAGACCCAACTGTATAAATCGCTGTAACTGCTTTAGACAATGACTTGGACTTTGCTACTGATTTCCTGCCTTTGCTAGTCCCACTTCTAGGTGGGGTGAAGAAGCTACCTTCTGCGTTTTGTTCTGAATTCTCTGAAATGAATTTTTCTATTATTCCAGAAGCCCTGGAGAGAACTTGGTGGACCCATTTCAAGACTAATGCTTCTGCCTCTTTGAGATTTGAAGCTTTCCGCTTGCATAATGTTTTTAGTGCTTTTAAATGAGCATCAACCTATCGAGCAAAAGTAACAAGTCAATAGGGTATATTATTTAAATCTGTATAATTATAATGTTCTCAGCCATTATCATTCTGTTCTACCTCTATACCTCTCAGTTTAACTTGCCCACCTTTCAGTCCAGATTTATCAACTAAAATACCAGCTAACATTATTTCTATGAAAATAGTTGTTCCATTAACAATTAATAACAAATTTAGTATCACAACACTGTTTAATATATAAGTCTAGATAGCTTGGCTAATTGCTTAAGAAACTAAGATGGTCATGGAACTAATATTTGTTTATTAAATGATGCTGTATAGAGTGTCCAGTTTTCTTCATTGTGTGGGGGCAGTAGAGTAAACAAGATAAATGCTTAAGCTTCAGATGGAATAAAATTCCCATGACCTGGCATAAGACAAAAAATAGAACTGAGAAGAAGACATGTACACATCTTAAAACTTAAAAGACCATTCAGAAGTGTTAATTTCAAGGCAACCTTCAGTCCAGTCCACTTCACAAGATATTGGCATCATTAATAGACAGATTTGTTACCATATATTTTAAGTGTTAAGAAATTATAATATATGATGCAAAAGATGATATCAGGACAACGAAGCATCCCATGAAAAGCATTATGAAATTCTAAATCTGGTGGATAAATAAACCCGTGTTTAACAATGGTAGAATATCACACATTCACACAATCCAGATAGACATTGAAGAATAATACAAGAAGCAAGTGTTAGAAGCCACTATTGAGTTCGATCAATAAGACTACTTAATGATTACCTCTGTTGAATGCATGTTGAATTGTTCAACCCGTTTGAGCAAGTTATGAGCCAAATCAGCTGCAGGTTCAGGGGGCAGCTCCACAGAAACATTAGAAATTGTTTGTAAGAGGAAAACTCGGTCACTGGCCCAGGCAACATGATTGCATTCTATGCTTTCTTCCTCTGCAGATGCATTTCTTTGTACATATGGGCTTTTGAACTCACCTTCCACTTCATGTTTGTCAAGAAGTTGCCAATGATGATGAAGAAACTCCCAGTCTACTACTTTTGAAAGGAATGTTGATACCTCTGACAAAAGAAACCAAGCACCTGGTGGGGCAGTCCACTTTTCTATTGGCATGGAGTGACTCAGCCAGATAGACTCTGACATCCTGATTATATTTTGAAGTGCAGTAACAACTTTGTGATTTATATGATTCTTTTTGCCCAGATTTGTGCAAATTTTCTTCACCCAAGGGTTCACCTCCCCATGGCAAATCTCTCTCAGAAGATACAGAGTTCCATTGGGAAAAAGCATCTCCATATCATTGTCTAAACCTTTTCCTTTCATCTTTCTATTAGACAAAGGCTCACTATATGAAGAGGTAGCAGTTGCAGCTCTAGATATCCGGTCCAAAACAAGTTCTTTAAACATGTTCTCACATTCTTCTTGGATGCTTGATTCATTGTCAGTTATTAAATGCGGAACTGAATGTAGCCACTCAGTAATTACTGTTTCAGCAGAGAATGTTCTGAAAGCCTACATTTTTTTAAGTAAATTTCATAAATTAATCATGTGTTTTATTTATATTAGCAATTAGTAAAAGGGAACCAAGAAAAAGAGAAGAAATTTTAAAGGACCAATGAGATTCATAACTTCTCACGTATAGTACGATTATAGAAATAACATCAAGTTCTCCAAATCATTTCAGGCAGAATCTGATAAACACTGCACAAGCTAAGCAACTATCTAAAGTATACTTAACAGTTTGTTTGACATTTAAAACCATTATTTTAATGCAATAAGGGATTATTAACATAAGTACTTCACGCAGAAAAATATAGTGCGAGCATTTATTTAGTCATATCGAACAAACTTATCACAACAGATTGATTGATATTATGTTATGCTCTCCATATGGATTCCATGTATAGATATAACATTTTTCTATTTTTTCTTTCATAAGCAACAATGTAACTCAATTGTATCTACTCAACTCAAAGGCAGAAATAGTTAGTAGAGAACACAACATATAAAAGCAGTCCAACAGAAGAAAATTTCCGGCATTGTAGTTTTTCTATTCAAATCCATTTCCTGGAAAACTAGATGCCAACAACAACACAACAGACCAAAACAAACCCTACAGTTATCATGACAACATATTCTTCTGTAACTACTCATGTAAAATGAAAGCCTTTACCCACATCATATCTTATATTTTCATGTTAAGTCACAAAATTTTGCAAAAAATTCTCATTTGTCTCATACATTATACAGCAAAAACATTATAACTCATAAATAGTAAATAAACTACCTCCGACAGAGCTGTAATTGCCGCTTTCCGCATACTGACAAGTGGATCCGAACAAGCCATCCCCATTGTCTTGAGCACCACTTCATCAATCGTGCCTCCAAGAAGAGAAGTCAAGTTAGTAACCAAAAGTAATGCAGCTTTCCTCACAGCTGCCTTATCATCCATACACCTTCTCCTCAGCATGTCATTCATTCCACCTTCAACATTCCCATCACCAACCTTTCCAAACCCCATAAACTCCTTCAGAACCACACTAGTCCTCTCACAGCGAGACAAAAACCCTACCAGCTGGGCCAAATTCGACAAAGCTCTCGCTCGAATCGCGCCACTCACATCAGAACACCTTTTCAACAACGCCTCCAAGCACAAAATCCCCCACACCTCACTCTCTTCACTATCCACGCCCAACGGATCCTTCAATGACATCACCAGATTCAAAATGAGATCAACCGCCAACAGCCGAAGATTGGACTTCCCCTGAGCCATCTGCACAACATACTTCACAAACGCAATTTGATCATCAAAATCCATCACTTTAACAACCTCCATGATGGAGTCCACAGCCAATGCTCTCGGCTCGGCCTTCTCCGGTGCCTTCTTCGCCAAATACCTGGGAAAATTAACCAGCGCCTTTTTCACACCATCACATTGATTACCAAGACTCGTGACAAATCCAAGAGCAAAAGTCCTCGCCTGCGACTTCGCCATGAGAATAAGCGAACACAGCGATTTCAAAACCTCAGCAGCAGTGTTGGAAGGTTCACCGTGCTCGGATTTGAGAACTTCCTTCAGCACGTGCGAGCACAGGCTAAGCAGTCTGCTATACACCGCCGCGTTCCCGAACGTGTCGAGCGTGGTCACGGGGATTTCAGCAACGGTTTGGATCAGCGACTTCAGAGTCTCGGGGAAGCGGTTAAGGTGGATTAAACCCATCCCTTCGACTAGCTTCTCCAGCACGCAGAGGAGCACCCTGGGGTCGTGATGGGAACTAGTGTCGGGCGAATCGTCGTCGTTTTGGGGATTTTTCGAGCGACTGCGGCCCGGGCGCTTTCGTTTACGATTCTGCGAGTTGTCTCTGGCCGGGCCGGGGTGGGAGTGGGCCTTGCAGGAGCGGCGGAGGGAGCGGAGGAAGGAAAGAAACGAAATTGGTGTAAAGAGTGTAAAAACGGGTGCGTTCGGAGCGAGGAGAAGCGACAGGAAGACGTCGGAAGCGAGAAGAGAGTGGTGCGGAGGGGAAGAGTCCATTGCGGAAGCAATGGGAGGAATGAGAGAAGACGGAGAGAGATTCTTCGATGGAAGCTCATCGTAGAGAGACTCTGAAAGAGAGTGTTTGAGGAGAAATTGAAGATCCGTTAGGGTTTGTTCGGAGAGTGGTGGTGGTTGAGGGTTTCCACGGAGATCCTCTAGCTCGGAGATTACGCGAGACACCGTTTCCTCCATTTCCGTCATGCTGTGTCTCTGTGTGTCTTCTTCCTCCACACATTCCACCACGCTCTCTATTCAATTTCAAATTCCCGCTTTTTCAATTACGGGCCTATTATTCTATGGGCCGAAATAGAAGCCCAATAGGAGAACTGGAGAAGGGGTTCTTTTGGTAATTTCAGTGGGTGGAACTAGAAACTAGAAACCCTGGACTATAAATAAGAGTTGCACACAGGTTTTGCAGTCCCTCTTGCTCTCGCGTCGCTCCGTACCCGTTTCACCGCACGAAAATCTTGTTGTTTGGAGCGATCCGAGAAAAACTATTGAAACATGTTGGTTTACCAGGACCTCCTTACAGGTAAACTAAACTAATCTCTATTTCTTTTTCTTGTTGATCTATTGCCATAGGTTTTGATTTCGCTTCTGTGTTTAGATCTGTTTTGATTGCGTCTGATTTTGATTTTAGAGTATTGAACTTTCCTCGATGTTTGGATCTGGGTTTTTTTTCGATGTAATTTGATTCGTCCGTTGTGGACATGCGTTCATTTCACGCGTATTTGATTATTTGATTATTTTATTTTTTTTTGTTAATTATAGCTAGGTTATTGATTTGATTAACGCAAAACGTTTTGATTTTCAATAGTTTATGAGTAGTATTGTCTATGATTCGAGTGAAACGAGTGATAATTTAGAGCTAGGTTAATGGTCTGCTTGCTTTACAAATTTAGCTGTAGTGTATAAAATATTTATGAAGGAATTTTGTTTTTTTTTTCCATTCTTCGAATTTATTTTTTTTTTGTGTTTCTGTCTCGCCACTGTTTTATCTTTTTAAATGATTCTGTTGAGCATGTAACATTGACTGTGTGCTGCCTTGTGTAGGTGATGAACTTCTCTCTGACTCCTTCCCTTACAAGGAAATTGAGAATGGAATGCTGTGGGAAGTTGAGGGGAAGGTTAGTTGATTGTTGTGAATTTCTGCAGATTTTTATTGTTTGTGTGTTGAGTGTAATATTCTAAGCACCGCTACTTCATTTTTTACAAGATTGCTTGGATATATTAGTGAAACAGTTTGGTTTCACATGGGTGACAAGCTAAAACTATTTCTTTTTGGTGAGTGCAGTGGGTTGTTAAGGGAGCAGTTGATGTAGACATTGGTGCAAACCCGTCTGCTGAGGGTGGAGGAGAAGATGAGGGAGTTGATGACACAGCTGTTAAGGTTGTTGACATTGTTGACACATTCAGACTTCAGGTTCGGGCAAACTTGCACCTCTTCTTATATCCTTGATGGACTTCTTTTGTCATGATTTTATCTTGACTCAAGTTCAGATGATAATTATATAGTTACCATATTTCTGTAGGAGCAACCCGCTTTCGATAAGAAGCAGTTTGTTACCTTCATGAAGAGGTTTATCAAAAATTTGACTCCCAAGCTCGATGCAGAGAAACAGGAGTTGTTTAAGAAGCACATTGAGGGAGCAACTAAATACCTGCTCTCTAAGATTAAGGATTTCCAATTGTAAGTGCGATTTTTATTACACACATAGATGGATTGATTGCTTTTCAGAGTTTTGTATGGTGTCATCAATTAATATAATTTGAAGTTAGTGCTTACGACTTAGGAGAATAAATACCCATTGACTTGAAATCTTTCATGTGCAGTTTTGTTGGTGAGAGCATGGGTGATGATGCTTGCTTGGTCTTTGCCTACTACAAGGACGGTGCTGCTGATCCAACATTCCTGTACTTTGCATCTGCCTTAAAGGAGGTCAAGTGCTAAGTGACTTAATGTACCAAGCTATCTACTCATTTATCTAGTTTTTTTTTTACATTCTGTCCTAAGTTACTTGAAACTTTGACCTGGTATTTTGATTTTAATGGTGAGACGTGTGCTACTGCTACATCATAATTCCCATCCAATTTAATTATCAATGGGTTAGAATTTCATTAATTTATGATTTTGGTCGTGCTAGATTCCTGGAAGTTTCTTTTGAAGAATTTTGGGTGTACTAGAAATATTTTAATTTATGTTCATGGTTTTATTGATAAGGATTTGAGTACGAGTTGGGAATTTAATATGCGATCAAAATTTTTAATTCAATTTCAGATCTTTCCCTATTCTCTTGAACATTGTTGTTAAAACGTAGTTTCGAAACGGTTGAAACGCACGATTTAACGTTTTAACAGGCAAAATCGTGTTGAAACGGGCGTTGAAACAGAATTTGGGTGAAACAGGTTGAAACGGCGAGTCAACTTGGTAAATTCGGTTGACTAGGCGAGTTTGCCGAGTTGACTCAGTGCTTATATTAAAAAAAAAATCCCCTTCAGCTTATTCTACCCGAGACTAACCACTGAGTGACACCCTTAGGCCTTAGGGTTCTTCATTCTCTCTTGCTTTGCTTCCCCAACCTTGTGCTGTGGCCGGCCAACAAGTTCGTGGCTCTGCTGTTCCGGGCTTCCGGCTGTTTCATTCTCTTCCTTTCCCTTCCCTGTTCTGACACTTCCTTTCCTTCTCTCTCGGTCTGCTGCTGCTGAATCAAGAGGCCAGGTAGGTGGAGAAAAGAGAAGGAGAAAAGATGATAAACAGCACTGCAATCAGGATAGGAGAGACACGGCGCAGCGGAGAAAAGAAGAATATAGGCTAGGGTTTCCTTGGGTCTAATTTTCTTTCTGCACCCACCTTTTTTCTTTCTGCAGTTCCATATTATTTTTTTTTAGATAGTCTCTATTTACAGCCTTTTTTTTTATTAATACACTTTACTTATTTAATGATGACTAAGTTTGAACTTATTTTATTTCCTTAGTGTTTGGACTTAAATTTGTGATAACTTGTGTATTGGTGTGTTTTAGTTATATATATATATTGAATATTTATTTATTTTTATATATGTAATAAACTCTTACGTTTCGTTTACGTTTCACGTTTTTACATTTTTACTCACCCTCACCATTTCTGCTTTGACACTACGTTTTAACAACACTGTCCATGTTCAGACTTCAATTTGTAGATTGGTGTGATTAGCTCACGGTACCATAGAATTTAGAAGAAAGCCAAAGAACCTTCATGCTGATGCATGATGGAATTCTTCTAATAAGTTTAATATGAGAATACTAATAAATAGTGTTGTAAATATTTCAACCCGCCCCTGATACGTGTATGGAAACATTTCTGTCTTGTTTACGTAAAATTTGAAACATAACCAGACAGACCATATCTGTTATTAGATTCGAGGCAAAATTATTTGCTTTATGCGTAAATGTGTCCTATTTATTGGTTTTAGACTTAATAGTATAAAATATCTTAAGACGGCATTTTAAATATTTATGTTGTGTTTGTTAGAAGGGAATGAGAGAAATTGAAAAGATATATAGCGTAGTTGTATGTAGATTTCACACTTTCTACATATTTAATTATCATAAAAAATCTAGGGAGAGATTGTAACATTGATTATATGGCTTAATATGATTTTAGCCCTAACCATTTTTTTTTATTTATGAACGAAAGTCTTTGAAAAGTTATTTCTAGTACTAACTTGTAAGTGCCACCTTTAAAAATTATTTTAAGAATAATTTTTTAAAAAGTTACAAAAATTATAATTTATAATTATCTTTTGAATAAAATGTGTAGTCTTTTTCAAATTTGTAAAATATTAAATTCATTTTAATAAAAATTGAAAAATATTTTACTATTTAATGAAGTTATTATCGAAGATTAAAAAAATTATAGCAATTAAATTAATAAAAAATTATAACAATGAAATTAATATTTTTAAATTGTAATGATCCATAACATATTTAATCCTTATCTTTTTCTCACTATCTTAGTATTTAAAGTTGACAAAAATGAGAGTTAAGGATCTTTAGCCTCGTATTCTTTTACCTCCACTTTCCATTGGAAATGACGATTTTCAACATATTCTCCAAGAATCTTTCATATCTTCGTCATTGAATTACTTTAAATGGGAGACTTTGAAAAAATATTATATAATGTTCCTCCAAAGTTCTTTTAGGATAAAATTGTAAATTTCTTTTATTTTAAATATTTTAATTCCAATCATTTCAATTTCAAACACTTAGCAAGGAATACACTTTTTAGTTAAAAATATATGGTCTGAAAATTAATATTTGTTCTTTGTATATTAATGGAATTTGTTCACTATTCGGTGCACATGTGCATGGCCCAACAACAATCATCCTGCATATTGCAGAATAAGGTATTAGGTATAGGTATACTACATTTTTGGCAGTTTCTATATAAGGGGTTAAATAATAAATATCGACAATTATGTCGCAACCGCAAATTACCAGTAATTGTCTAAATCCCAGTTAATTTATGGGAAAAAAATAAAATAAAAACTATTTTTTTCAGCCTTTCCATCCTTCTTTGTCTTTTCCTCTCTTTTGAATGCCCTTAGTCCTACTCCTACTTATTGCGGCCAAACAATCAAATAAAGGTATTTTATTCACTTATTATTAATTAGGGGTATATTTCAAATAAATTATAAAAAAGGATAAATCGTAACTAGTATTATGAGTTGGAAATTGTAATATTAGTTACAATTTTTAACTTTTTTATTTTACTTAGCCGAAGTTGTAAATTTTATTTTTAAAAAAATTTACAACCTTAAAGTTGTACTATTAGAATATTTTTTATGACTTTCAGTTAAGTTTTTTTTTTAATTTGCGACTTCAACTTAAAGTTTTTTACGACTTTGAAGTTGTATAACTTTTTTAAATAATAAAATTTGTTTTTTCAATTTTCATTTAAATATTGTAAATAATTTTTTAATTTAATTATTTAATAAATAAATATATTTACTTTTTTTAGTTTTATTTAATATTTTGTATATATTTTTATTTAATATTTTTTATTTTTAATATTGTATTATTTAATTAAAATTTTTTATATGGTTTTAGTTATTATTTTAGTGTATTTTTCATAATTTATTATTTTATTTAATATAATTTCTATATATTTTATTAATGTTTACATTATTAATTTAAAAAATTGAAAAAAAAAATTATACAACTTCAAAGTTATAAAAAACTTTACCGACTTCAAACTAAAATCATAAATTATAAAAAAAAATAAGATGAAGTCATAAAATAATTTACGACTTCAGTTAAAAAAAAAGTTATAATTAATATTACGACTTCTAATTTAAAATAGTACTTATCTCTTTTCTATAATTTATTTGAAATGCATCCCCAATTAATCATAAGTGAAAAAAATACCCATATTTGATATTTTGCCACCAAATGCATCGTCTTTTATTAGTATGAAAAATGCACAGTGGTTGCTTCGCTAACCCTCTCTTGCCAATTTCGAATTTCCCATTAACAACATCACTGGATTCTTTCGTCTAAAAAAAATCACTGGATTCCTTGGTTTTTTTCATTGATTACTTTACTAACAATGCAATTAAGTAATCACTATCTGTGCATCTATGTCAGTCACACAAAAGCGCACTTTTTTTACACTCATTTTTATATTGGTCTTTGCCTTTCTCTTTATTTTTCCTAAATAAATATCCCATCATAAGTTTTCAGTACAATTTTTTGATGGGTGTATATAGTAGGTGCAAATTGAGAGTGTCAAACAGTCTACCCTTAAATCAACGAAGGAAAGTGTCATCCCGTCCGTAGATCAACTAGCATATATTATTTAATTTAACCAATAGTCTCAAATTTGAGTCTTGTTACGTATATAGGACATTAAATATTCAAAAAATGAATTTTATCTTCTATAATAATCTTACTTAATTCGGGGAAAATTATCTTTAATAAAAAAATACTTGTTATCTATAAATAAAAAAAGTGTTGGGATCAATACATATACATGTAATACATTTTAGTTGTGGGAGTACTGTTGCACTGTTACTTGATAGTAATTTACACAAGTCTTCTTGAAAAATCCTACAAAGCATTTAAACAGTCTCAAATTTGGATTGTGTATGATTGGTATTGAAGTACAATTGTACAAGTACAAATACACCAAAATAATGAACATAAAGTCATATTTATATCGGACATGAATATGCTGAAAATATTAGTTACCTCTATATTCTCAGCATACCAAACTCACATTGCATTTGCTTCACTCTAAAACTTTCCCTGGTCGATCATCGGAGGAGATGTATGCTGAGAAAAGTCATGGCACCAAAGGACAGGGTAGGATGCAACAACAGTAATAATGGTCACACTAGCTAGTAGCTAGCATTGAACATAAAGAAGAAATAGGTAGTGGCACCTCTAAAGTTGAGGCAAGAAATAAGGAACAATTAATAATAGGTACAAGACAATTAATGAAAAGTCTATACATTTGTTATTGTTCATTTTAATTATTTGATTCATCAAAGATTTTTTTTATATTGGAATAGTATGTCCATTTAAATAATATAAAAAATAATAATAAAATGGTTCAAACTTCAAATTTTTGATGGGATTTTGACATGGCTAAAGTTGGTGGAGCATTAACTTCTTACTCAGTTTGTGTTTCTTAGATTTGGATTGTTTAAAAATTACTTTCTCCCCCAGTAACTAATGTGTAAGAAAAAAATAAGGCACAAAATAATTGTTATTAATTTTAGTTTTTCAATATCATATTAATTACTTTTTTACCAATAAATCATTAGTTCAAATAGTATTGATTTAAGTTTTTTAAAGGAAGGTCTCGGATTTGAGTCTTATAAATGAAAAAAACATAATTGAAAAGAAAAATCACACTAAAAATGACCTAATCAAGTCGAATACATTGAGATGATAACCAAGAACTTTAGCACCCCTCCCTCGAACTTTTTTTATTTTTTTATGAATAAAAATATTATTAATAATAATATACTACTTCTAGTAAAAATAATAATATATACTGAATAATAAATCTGATAATTAATACCACTAATTATATATTAATCTTTTTAATAATATATTGTTACTAATTATAATTTAACTCAAAAAATAATATATATATATATATATATATATATACACACACTTATTAACATATCTTATTTCGATATGATTTTTCATCGATTATGATCTAGACTAATTATGTTTTGTGCATTATTGTAAGTTTCATTTATCTATTTATATATCAAATTATCAACATTAATTATTACTAACGTTATATAACATATTTATATATTATATTAATTGTTATAAAATTTAATGATTTTTTGTTATTATTACATTTGATGTGTTTGTTCCTTTTTTATTGTGAGTGTTGTTTGTTTGTTATTGTGCTTGTGACACTAAAGTGTCTTTTAAAACTTGAAAAATTGTATGAGTTTTAAATACATGTATTTTTTTCTTGTATACTTTGAAGTGAAAATAAATTTTAATTTTATGTGTAAAACTAATAATAATTTTTAAAAGTTGTTATTTATTAAATATTTCTTTGTTAGAAGTTATATATTTAAATAGTTAAAGTACCAAAAAAAAAAATCTATCCCCCTTCAATGGTTTAATGGATTAATCCCTCATAGTTAAGTTTTTAATGGAGATTAATCATTAACGAAACTAGCGGATATACTATGCATCAATGTGGTAGTAACATAAAAATATATTAATTATTATTTTTCACTTATATCCTTTATAATATGATAAACAATATTTTTAAATGTTGCCAAAAACTTTTTGCACCATTTTTCATAAGTGTTTGACAAAAATTGTGAAAGGTCACATGTGTAGTAGTGCACGACATCCATCAAAAGATTCAAATATTTTGTTCTTAATTAATGGCTCTCAAACCGGCAAAATGTATCAAACTTTGTAAGTTTTATTCATTTCTCTTCTCTCCAACGAGATTTTGACTGTATGGATTTTTGTTTAAATTGCGATGCACAAATTTCAAAATAAATCTAATGATCAATAAACTTAGTTTTAGAAAAGAAAATTTGTTGATGCTTTTGAAATCTCATTTTATCTCAAAAATTTGTTTGTAACAATAAAACAAATATGCACTTAGTTGCTATCAAACAAAGGGATAGAGAGTAAAATTGAGGAGATATTTTATAAAGAGTTTGGTGCAAGTTTAGTCCCTATGTTTGGGTAAGCTTTTTTAAAGTACTTCTAAAAGAAGAAAATGAGAAGAAAAAATGAGATGAACTTTTTCATAAGTAAAAATAAATTATCCATTAACTAATTTTTAGAAGCTCACAAATATAACTTCTCTAAAAGATGAGATAATATCTACAAATTAGCTAATGGAAAATTTATTTTAACTTATGGAAAAACTTATTTCATTTTTTTCTTCTTCTTACTTTTTTTTCTTCTAAAAGTGTTTCTAAAGAAGCTTATATCCAAACTGACTATAAATCATTCATTAATTAAGTAGTTTTTGTAGATTCATTAACGTCCAATTGCAAATTAAATGAGTTTAGAAACAAAAGCACATGAAAAGGAACTGATGCAGAGGGCCAGGTCACCAACTTCGATTGTCGAAAAATGAGGTGTTGGATGTACATTTAGAAATGATAGAACAGCTAATTTGTTCAAGAAAATGAAAACAGTGATGGATCCATCTTTAATTCAAATTTGTGCTCCTAATTAATCGTTGCTTCTTTAACCTCACATGCTTTAAGCAAAAGCAAAGACTTTTTTTGTTAAACAGCAATAATCAAGGTATGGCAACAAGTTAGGGATAATTGAATATATATAATTCCTTTTTTTTTCCTCTTTTGAAGAATAAAGAAAAAAGGCTGGCCCCTTTGAAATTCATGTGCGTCATCCTCCTTCATTCATATCATATGGGTCACAATTGTGACCAAAACAAGACACCCTTTTCTGTGTTGTTTCTTTATTTCCTTGTTTGAGAATAAAATAAAATATATATAAAAAAAAACAACCAAATTGTATGTAAAAGTGACAACACGTGCGTCATCCAAGAAGGCTTTCATGGGTATTTTATAATACTATCGATTTCTTAGCTTTCTCTTTTGACATACTACAATTTAGAAGAAGAAAAAAAATATCAAACTAGAGATCTTAATAATTCACAATGACCACCCACCAAAAAAGAACAACATTAATTATATTTATTAACAATGTAGTACTGTACTACTGTTGTCATGATCAATTGCGGGACACTATCAATGCTTAGGTAATTAATCGTATTTGAAATGCTTTAAAGTTTTAAGTGTATCTTGCTCATGCAATTGGTTAAAATGTCCAATTTGGTATTTGTGGAAACACCTACTTGTACCAAATGTTAATAAATGCATGTAAGTAATTTGTGGTAAAAATCTAGGTTCTGACCTTAGGATTACGTAGCCTTTAACCTTTATGGCATACTAATAACCACATTTATTGCGTTCAGGATAATTCGAATACAGACACAGTAGATAGTGATGAGATCATAGGCGTACGTATGAACAACATGTTTAGACTTCAGACACGTTTAGTGCAAATTCTTGCATCAATTTTCTATGTTTGTATGTTAAATATAATCTTATAATCTCTCAGAATAACACACACAATAGATAATAAATTCTTAGATACATATATATGTAACTAATTATTGAATAATCTCGAATATATATATATATATATATATATTTAAATCAATTTTTAAAATTTTCAGAATTTCTTATATTTTTTATTTTTCCTTTTATCCTTTGCTTAGAGTAGCATTCGTGTTTGTTGGATATGGCTCATCTTTCGCAGTCAGATGACAACCCTTCTTGTTGGCGGGGTCAGCAGAAAGCCAACTGGGGTCCCGCTCCCAGGTGAGCGGGTGGGGGTCCGGGGAAGCCGCCCCGGCGGGGGTCCGGGGGGCAGCGCCCTCAGGCCCGTAGAGGCTATGTACTGTTGTGGGCCTCTGATTCTTTGTATTATTTTACTTTTATTAGTAGTTTGGGCTAGGGCCCATGAATAGCTACTGTTAGGGTTTCTTTTAATCCTATTTATATTCCCCTTGTAAACCGAGTGACTTGTAACGAGTGGCGGTGAGGAGATTATAGTACAGACAAGCTGGACGTAGCCTACATTGGGTGAACCAGGGTAAAATACTGTGTCATATTTCTCTTCCCTA
>PYAF01003295.1:112627-150361 GCA_007407185.1 Glycine tomentella
GTGCTGATTTTCTGACCAAGGCAGTAAGTTCAGAGAAGTTTGAATGGTGCACAGTTGCTTTGGGAATGAAGGAGCTTGCGAAGCATTCGCCAAGTGGGAGAATGTTGGATATGGCTCATCTTTCGCAGTCAGATGACAACCCTTCTTGTTGGCGGGGTCAGCAGAAAGCCAACTGGGGTCCCGCTCCCAGGTGAGCGGGTGGGGGTCCGGGGAAGCCGCCCCGGCGGGGGTCCGGGGGGCAGCGCCCTCAGGCCCGTAGAGGCTATGTACTGTTGTGGGCCTCTGATTCTTTGTATTATTTTACTTTTATTAGTAGTTTGGGCTAGGGCCCATGAATAGCTACTGTTAGGATTTCTTTTAATCCTATTTATATTCCCCTTGTAAACCGAGTGACTTGTAACGAGTGGCGGTGAGGAGATTATAGTACAGACAAGCTGGACGTAGCCTACATTGGGTGAACCAGGGTAAAATACTGTGTCATATTTCTCTTCCCTATTCTCTTTTCTGTTTTTCGAATTGTGTGTGATTGTCGATTTTCAACAGTGTTCACATGATTTTCAGGACCAGCGAGATAACAAAAGAGGAAACATGCACATTTCTTTTATACACCAAAGCGTGTGCCTTTGCCAAAATATTATAATAGAACTGAACAACGTGAACAATAATTATGTTGTATGCATGCATCTTGAGACATTTCACTCATCCAACTTCATGCCCTGTCTATTGTCTCCCCATGAGTGAATGAACATTACGTTACATTATCAAAATCACATTAAAAATATAAGTTAGTGTGATTTTAGATATATATATATATATATATACATGTTTCATTTTATAAAGAATTGATTATAATGAGTATAAAATTAACTTTGAGTTGAATATAATATTTTTATGTAGTTTGTATTTTTAAAATGAAACATTTAAACGTAAATCATGTTACTTTATAATTAATTTTAATAAAATCAGCCATGTAAAATCAATACATTCTTGTTTGATTAAGCTTATATATAAGTACTTCCACGTGATATCAAGTGTACGTCACTTCCCGCAACACGAAAAGGAGGAGCAAATGATGGAGTGTGTGGGTAGCAGTAATATTGACAATCTCTGGAAACTCAGAAATGGAATCTTGTTCAATCAAAAGGAGAAAGATGAAGAAGATGTATTGGAGATGATAAAGTACACAACTTAATTGGTCATAGATGAAGGCAAGTGCATGTATGAGGTTTTTCAGCTACATACTAGGAATTAATGGATCGATTAGCCGATGATGAGTATGTGAATTGGTGCAATTTAAACTCAAAACTAGTATGCTTGGGCTGCATGGTTCTCTTTCTATCAAATCACAGTCACATGTCCCTGGTTAATTGTAACTTGTAATTGATTTGAGTGAAAATTTCATTTTTGGATGTTTTTTGTTATTGGTTAGAATTTATTGAAAATCATCAATTTTTACTAAATTCAAGAGAGAAACATTAATTGAGAAACAAAATATATCAAAATTGGTGATTTTTAATAAAAATTAATAATAAAAAATATCCAAAAGAATGTGTAAAAAAGTGTTAACATTCTTCATATTATATATATATATATATATATATATATATATAGACGTGTTGGTTGTGCGACGACTATATAGGGGTATTATTAGATTAAATCTTGCTTTGTATAAATTGTTTGGCAATAGATATGTTGGTGGGTAAGAGGAGAAGAACACTGTTAATGTGTCTTTATTTTGTTTCGTGGACTACACATGGGGGTTGGGGGAGTTGTCTTAAAACAAAGGTATCTACTTGCCTCCGTACGTTATGTTAAATATGTATGTTGACATGAAAAGGGTATCACTTCGTTTTTTAGATGTGTTTTTCAACTTATTGAATGAAAGATTAATTTTATTGACAGTGTATGTATATGACTCTTGTTAGATTAAAAAATATTTATATATAAAAAGAATCAATATGGTGGGAATAATAATAATGAAATGATGATAATGACAATAATAATAGAATAAATTAATGACGATCATAATGACAATGTCAATAAAAATGTAAAAAAGAATTAATAACAATGATGGTGATATCAGTGCAATTATGATAATGATAACATAATAATAATAATAGTTGTAATAGAATGATGTAGTATTAGTGGTAGAGGTGACAACAATAATTGTAGAGATGACATGTAATGGTAGTGAGATGGTGGTGGAAAGATAATGATAATGAAAATGTGTTTTTTAAAAAAATTAAAAACTAAATTCATAAAAAATAATTCTTGATTTTGAAAATGAATATAAATTTACTTTCAAATTAATTGAGTTAAAAAATCATTTCAAATTTATTTTTATTAAATGTTTTTTTACTTTTTTTTTTATGGTTGAAGTACATTTTGTTAGATTTTAAATGAAAATGAAAAATAGATAAATTGTGATACGTAATAGAGGAAAAGGAGATTTGGACAACTTTAAATTAGGTTGAGTTTATTCCCATCATAAAAATCATGTGACACCCATATGTACTTTCACAGGACGTAACATCTTTGTATCCGAAGATTACCATAACATCAAATTATAATAAGACATAAAATAGTACATTTGTCATCAGCAAAACAAAGGACTTTTGTCCAATGAGTATGAAATTCCTCAAAAAACCACTTGCCTAATGTTAGCCTCAATGAACAAAATTTATATCACTACTTAATTATCCGTTAGAAAAATAAAAATGAGTGTCAAAAGTAAGTGTCACGAGTTCTTGATATAAATGTCTTGCTCTAATAAGATAAAAGAAAGGAAAATTTAAAAATATATTCTAATATAGTTTAGGTAGACGAATAGAAGGAGGGATAAAAGAAGAAGAAGAAGACAAAAATTAATGAATATGATGAATTATTAAATAAAAAGTAAAGAGGAAATAAGAAAAAAAGAGATAAATTTATATATGATAATAATTCAATATGTAAAATCAATAATTACGTGAATAAAATAACGTATGTAAATAAAGAAGTCGCGTACTCTTTTAATACTCCATGTTATCAAGAGATTAATTATTGACTGTGAACATACATCTGGCTTAATGTCGAATTAAGAAACAATGAAAAATTAATTAAAAAGTAAAACAAAAGAAATTTTATGTAAAATAGTTATTGATGTATTAGTGAGGAGCAAGTTTGATAAGTTGAATTATCTAATTTAGTTTATTATTTATAACAAATTAGATGAATTGATTTAGCATGTTTAACTCGATTTATTATTCTTGTTATTTTTTTTTTATCATAGATCAAATATCATGAGTGTCGATATATTTTTATTCACTAAATTAATTAATCTCATTCGTAATTTATGACAGTCACTAACTTAAAAGAATTTTAAAAAAAATTAAACACAAATTTTTTAACTAAACAAATCATTATCTCATATATAAACAAATTAATATTTTATACCCTGCCCCAACCCTTTAGGTTACCACCCTTGTTAATATGAAATAAAGTACCCACTAGCCAAAAAGAAAATAAAAAAGGCATGGTAAAGTTAGATGGTTGCGGTGCGGTTTGTATGATTCATAATGTCCAATTATGCAGGGAGGTAATAATTAAATGGAGGGAGCGATATGCAAGGGCATATCAGACATTTCTTAACCTTTCGGTAAAAGTACCACGAGGAGCGAATTAGTTCAACGTAGCCGTTTTATAAATTTGAAAATTAGACGATTATGAATTTATGATAATAATAATAATAAAAATTATTATTATATTATGATGTATTTAACGTTTAATTAATCTCCAAAATTTGTATTCAGAGGGTTTCTCTCTCTTCTTCTTGTCGCGGATTCTCGTTCTTCTGCCATAATCAACCAAAAACCATTTCGTTGCGGTCACTCCTTCGAAGAACTCGGTTTCAGATCTGAATCGCAATCGTCTGGGAGATCCACAGTAGCTGCATTCTCCGTTCAATTCTCGCACCTTTCATGCTCTTCTCGTGAGCCTCGTTGTTTTCACTTTTGTGATTTTCGTTTCACTTTGCTTTTTTTTTTTTGCGGTCCTAATTTTGATGATTTTGTTTGGTGCGAAGCGCGTGCGAACAGATCTTGAAAATTGGCGCCTCAACGACGTTCGCAGCGCCACGCGAGTGGCCAGATGCCGCAGGGCAATGCCGCCGCCGCCGCAGCGCTTCTGGACCACTGCGGCGATGCCGGCGACGCCGTCATGGCTCGGTGGCTGCAGTCCGCCGGCCTGCAGCATCTCGCCTCTCCCCTCGCTTCCACCGCCATCGATCATCGCCTCCTCCCCAACCTTCTCATGCAGGTATCGCATTATCGTAACATCAACCTCTTTGATTTTTGCAATTTCTCAACTTTTCCTTTTGTTGATGTTATTCTTCGTATAAATAATAATTTTCATTTCCTGCTTTAGTTTGGAACGTGTTAAGCAGCACATCACGCTATTGCTGCTTGATTTCTTTCTTTCTTTTATTTGTGTAATGTATTTATTTATTAATTGATATTAATATTAATTATTGTTATTATTATTATTTGAATTTTTTATTTGGTCTTTGCTTGATAAAGGGGAGTTTGGTTGACTATGCGTGTCGTGAGGTTTTTTCCTGTTTTGGATGAAGTTTGAGTAAGTTGAAATTTTGTAGCGCTTGCTTGTAGGGTGTATTACTCTATGAATTTTGAGCTGTCCTGCATTTTGAGGGATGAATTTGGTACGGTTAGAAGCTTGCATTGAGTGTAGTGTAGGTCAAATTTGCTACATGTTGTTCGTTTTTCTTTGTGATGGAGGTAGTTTATGAGGTGAATTGGGTGATTGTGATGTTGTTGTAGGGCTATGGAGCACAGTCTGCTGAGGAGAAGCAGAGGCTTTTAAAGTTAATGAGAAACCTCAATTTTAATGGGGAATCTGGTTCGGAGCCATATACGCCCACCGCTCAATCTTTAGGTGGAGTGGCTGGGTCGGATGGGTTTTATTCTCCTGAGTTCAGGGGGGATTTTGGAGCTGGGCTTTTGGATCTTCATGCTATGGATGATACAGAGCTTTTGTCTGAGGTATGGATATGGTTCGTAATAGTTATATAGTGGCCCGTTCATTTAAGTAAGCCCATACACTGGTTCATTTTATACAGTTTATTAGGGAAAATATGTTCGACTTGTAATTTTGACATTATGGCATCTATGTATTGGATAAAATTAACCATGTCATTTACCAGTTTGTCATGAAAAGTTCTGCAACTGTTTATATCATCTTTTTCAACTATTTGTGTGGGTGATGGTGAAAATTGTAGGCTATGTAACCAGCAATTCAGACAGTAATCTTGATTCTTAACGTTTCAACCTTCCGTTAGAATTTTTGTTGAAGTTATCTCTTTTAATTGTGCGTGTTTATTCTCTGTGATCCCTTGTATTCCTGCATTTAGCTTAACTTTCTCTTATTTTTAACTTCATCTTTAAAATAGCTTTCAAGTGCATTTTTGCTTGCATGTGTTTGTTATTTTTAAATTTTTCCCCCTCTTGTCAGCATGTAGTTTCAGAACCTTTTGACCCATCACCCTTCATGCATGGAGATACTAGAGTATTTGAAGACGATTTCGATCCAATTAACAGCAAGCTGGAAAGCGGGGAAACAGATACTGACGCATCAATTTCCTTACCTATGAATAGCACAAGGGAAAATAATGTTGCTAAGATTAAAGTTGTGGTATGTCAAAATTTTATAGACACATGCATAACTTAATCTTTTATGCATTAAAACACTTAGAAATATCTTATTTTTCATGTGCTGCACTGGAGACTTCCGTATGCTTTGAAAGTAGTAGTAAGTACATATTAGAAGTTTGATTTCTGTCCTCCATTCCTCAATATTTTAGCTATTGATTCTCTGAAATTAATTACTTTCAATCCACATTTATATATTAAATTAGAGTATGCTCATGGTGTACGCTCCCATAAAGAATGACATAACCCATTCTTATTTATTTTTTAATTTGAATTCTTTTGAACTAATTGTACATATCTTATGTATAATCTTAAATAATTTTCTATTTTAATATATATTTTTAAGATTCTATATGTGAATTAATTATGCATACTTTGTTTATAATTTTAAACATTATTTCTTTAAATATTATAAGTTTTTAAATTCAATTTCGATTCTTTAAGATTTTAGGGAGATTTGTAATTACTTTTGTTATATAACTTTTTTGAAAATTTTCATTTTTAATGCATGTCTTAGGTACGCAAAAGACCTTTAAACAAGAAGGAGCTTGCTAAGAAGGAGGATGATGTTGTAACTGTAGCTGACAATGCATATTTGACAGTCCATGAACCGAAACTAAAGGTTTGTTTAGACATTGGATTTAAGCACTATTTGATTTATAAATTATAATTATATTCAGTTCAAATGTTGATGTTTTCATTAATTTCTGCTAAAAAATCTGGTTGTTCTATCATGAAAAGGTTGATTTGACAGCTTATGTGGAGAAGCACGAGTTTTGTTTTGATGCTGTGCTTGATGAGCATGTTACCAATGATGAAGTAAGGCTATCTCTTATCCAAGATTAAGTTTTGTTGTTGTTTACTAATATTAGTGACTTATTCATTTGTTTTGATATCATGTATTGGTTTTTGTTATTGCTGTTATTTGAGGTTTATGGAAGTGAATGCTTATCTCTGTCTTGGTCTTGATTTGCTTGATTTATGTTGCAATTGCTTTATAATAACAGGTATACCGAAGTACAGTTGAACCAATTATTCCTACAATATTTGAGCGAACCAAAGCTACCTGTTTCGCTTATGGTCAGACAGGTTAGAAATTTTTTATATGCTATTGATGTCATACTAATGCTGGACTATCAGTACCCAGTTTCACATTTCAAAGCTTTTAGATTTTTCATATTATCTATCAATGTGTATTTTTTTTTTTTTTTTTTTTTTTTTTTTTTTTTTTTTTTTTTTTTTTTTTTTTTTTTTTTTTTTTTTTTTTTTTTTTTTTTTTTTTTTTTTAACTTTACTAGTTTGTTTATACTTATAGCATTCATTTTTGGTTGTTAGTGCGAGAACCTAGTGAACAAGGAAGGAACACAGTTAAGTCTTTTCCTTTTGGGAGGGGGAGGGTGTAATGTTGTTCCTAGCTGGCATGTTTGATATAGGCCTATAAATTCAACATCTCAAAAATGATCATTTGTTGAGATCCCTCATCAACTAAATTTATGGCCAATGTAGTCCTCACCGTACAAGCTAATATTGTTGGGTTGATTTAGCCCAAGTCAAAATTCTAAGTTGGTATCAAAGCCTATCCTATATCCATTGTTGGATACCTGCGTTGCCATGCTCTAGGCATAGCTCTAGCATGAGGGGTGTGTTGAAAAATTGTCTTAATTGTGGTCACTCTTGACCCACCTTAATTGCGCCTCTCTGGTCTGCCTTGATTGCAGCCTCAAGGGTGTGTGTTTAGTCCCACATTGACTAGAGATATGACTTAGAGCTTATAAAGCTTGGGTAATCCTTATCTTACAAGCTGATTTTATGGAATTGAGTTAGGCCTTAAACCCAAATTCTAACATAGTAATAGACTAATAGAGTCTATCCTAGATCTGTTATTGATCCACCTGTATTTGTTTACACTGTTGATGTCTATTCTTGGGCGTGAAGGGGTGTTGTTACTTGTTACTGTCTCACCTGCATTTATCCACGTTCCAGATGTCTAGTCCTTGGTGTGAGGGAGTATGTTCAGATTCTACAGAATTATTTATTAGAGATGTGATTATGGCCAATGCAGTCCTTATAAAACTTGGGTGGTCCTCACCTTTTGAGTCAGTTTTGTGGGGTTGAGTTAGTCTCTAAGCCCAAATTCTAAGAATCATATTATCTGAATTTCTCATTTGTTGAGGTTGAAATCATGGACTTTTTTAGGTATAGAGGAAGGAAATTGAGAGAAAGTAAACTTTGAATAATATTTTCTTGTGTATTTAATGTGTTACAATGTGGTATGGTATCGATAAAATCTAAAGCACTAACCCATATTTATTCATAGAAACAAATCATGAAATATATGGAAATAAGGAAATCAAGGAAATAGGGAAACTTAGCCTAACAGATGGCAAGGAAATATGGAAACTATTCCTAAAGAATGATTTAGGACACTCCCAAGATATAATCAGTATTTTCATATAATCTAACAGTTGAAAGAGTGCAAAGATATTAGTGGGAAGATATTGATAGCCTTGGTCTAGATAGAGATAATGTTTTGCACTTGATGATAATTATGCTTGAAATTGAAGGCTTAAAATTTATCCTGGAAATACTTATTTTTCAATAAAGCTGAATTTGTAATTGTTTGCAGCATATAAGTTTGTTCATTTATGTTCCATTGCTGAGCTTGATCCTCAAACAGTCACTCCACTTGCATTCATTATTACGATGCTAATTATGCTTTGCTTTCAGGAAGTGGCAAAACATACACAATGCAACCTTTACCACTCAGAGCTGCAGAAGACCTTGTTCGACAGTTGCATCAGCCAGTTTACCGGAATCAGAGATTTAAATTATGGCTTAGCTACTTTGAGATATATGGTGGAAAACTTTATGATCTTCTTAGTGACAGAAAGTGGGTATTCAATCTTTTATATTACTATGTTGGGTGTGTTATGTAAATGCGTGTGATGATAGTTTTGCCATATGGTTTGTCTTGAAGCCATTATGTATGTCTTTGGTATAAGTACCTTATATATCGATCCAGGCCTTAATTAGGATACCACATTTTTAATGTTTGTGTTGGGAGATTTAAGTGCTTTACTAAATATTTGTTCTAATATCAAGTATTACTTGGTAACTTTAACTTTAACTGATATTTGTTCTAAATGGATGTAAATATCTACCTGCCTCAATGTATACATTTACATATGTCATCCTACTTAGTGCATCAGCCTGCATGTTTTATTTGCTATTTGCTTCTGTGTTAATCAATTTCTAAATGGCTGTATTTATTACAATATATGAATAGGAAACTTTGCATGAGGGAAGATGGGCGGCAGCAAGTTTGTATTGTAGGACTGCAAGAATTTGAAGTTTGTGATGTACAAATTGTCAAAGAATTCATTGAAAAGGGAAGTGCTGCAAGAAGTACAGGATCCACTGGTGCTAATGAGGAGTCCTCCAGGTCACATGCTATCTTGCAACTGGCTGTAAAGAAGCACAGTGAAGTGAAAGCAAGCAAGCGAAACAATGATGGGAATGAGGCAAGAAGTGGGAAGGTTGTGGGGAAAATTTCTTTTATTGATCTCGCTGGAAGTGAACGAGGTGCTGACACTACTGATAATGATCGTCAGACACGGTACTTTTGCATTTATATTATTTTCCTAATTTTTCAAACTCCTGAAAAATCAACTGCTTGATAGGGCTTTCTTGAATAGTCTACACATGTAGATTTCTAATTACATTGCGTTCTGACAATTTGGTGCATAATCTGAATTTTTTGATTAAACGGTATTAAGGTGGATGAATATTGAAAATCTCTGTAGAACTGAAAAGATACCCTTTTCCTTTTTATCAGCTTTTTTTACTCAACATTGTAAAAACTATCTTAAAAATGATAAAATAAGAGAGAGAATAAGCGTTTGATTGAAGAAGTT
This sequence comes from Glycine tomentella, assembly GCA_007407185.1. Classification (NCBI taxonomy): domain Eukaryota; kingdom Viridiplantae; phylum Streptophyta; class Magnoliopsida; order Fabales; family Fabaceae; genus Glycine; species Glycine tomentella. The sequence continues at coordinate 122,247 of PYAF01003295.1, forward strand.
AAATGAAACCATCTAATTGTTCTGATTCTATTTGCTTCTTAATATTTCTGGCTGAGACTGTAAGAACGAAAGCCTTCTTTAGTAGCTACTGAATTTATATTTGATATTATTGTAACGTACATATAGTAAAGTAAATTTGTTGTGAGTCTCACTTGAGTAGAATTAGAAGCTCAATGTCATACTAAGGTTGGAGATCCTCATGGCTTAAGTACCACGTTATTCTACTCAATATGGGACTCACAACATTGGTATACTGTGGCCATACTTTATCAACATTGACTCAATGTTGCATCACTTGCCTATCAGAATTTGGCACATTACATCTTAATCCTCCTTATAGGGAGCCCTTTTCATTGCCCAACTTTCAATTGAAATACCAATTGTTATGACTAAAGCATATAAGGAGAACCCAATCCAAAAGAGTAGTCTATTAGATGAGAGAGCCCTATAGTTTAAGTAACACATTGAGCTTCATATTTTACTTAATGTGAGATTCATAATGTTAAGATGATTACGTATATCTTAACACTCAAGGAGAGACCAATCCAAAAGACTAGTCCATTAAGTGGGAGAGTTTCATGACTTAAGGTACCCCAAATTGCTTCCTATTCTACTTAATGTAGGACCAGTAACAAAATTACGTGTATTTTTCTTAGTTGTCTGTCTTAGAATTTTGATTTATTGCTTTGATGTTATTCATATACTTCAAACTGGATTTAATAATATATAAACTGAGGACTACCAAGTTGCACAAATTATTATAACTAGATAATGGGCCTGTTCTTTGCACAGTTGAGCCCAAAATACTTCATTTAAAATGCCAATAATTGCAACAAAATCACATCAAAGACACAATTGTTAAGCAGGAAAAAATGGCACAGGGAATCGACGGGTGGCCTCCTTCTTGGATAGATTTGTAAAACTATAGATAATGCAGGAGTACTTTAATAATATAAATGAAATGTACAAAATATCTTCGCTATTTGTTATATAAATTCTAGTATGCTGTTTTGATGTAACTGCTGAAAACAAGATTTGGTGGCATCCTTCCATTTGTTCAGATCAAGCACATTATATTATACTAACAAATCAATTCTCTCTGCAATTTTTGTGTATGTCTGCTATAGGATTGAAGGAGCAGAAATCAATAAGAGCCTTTTGGCTTTGAAGGAGTGCATTCGTGCTTTAGACAATGACCAGATCCATATTCCATTTCGGGGAAGCAAACTTACAGAAGTGCTTCGTGACTCCTTTGTGGGTAATTCGAAGACTGTCATGATCTCTTGTATATCTCCAGGTGCTGGGTCATGTGAACACACACTTAATACCTTGAGATACGCAGATCGGTATGTGTTACCCCATTATGTGCTCTAACATTAATGTTTCATAAACAGGGTCCCTTTTTACGTAAATTCAGTTTGATTATATTGACTGTTCTATCATAATGTGAACAGGGTTAAAAGTCTATCCAAAAGTGGGAATCCTAGAAAAGACCAGGTCCCTAATGCTGTACCACAAACTAATAATAAGGACGTTACATCCACATCATCCTTGCCAGCCAGTGCTGGGGCAGAGGATTTTAATGATCAATGTCAAGAGAAAACAATGGATATGGGCAGGAAATTTGTCGAAAAGGAAAATTCTTTTCACAGCTCTGCAGCTGCTGCTGTTGACAAACAGCCAGTAAGTTATTCTTCGAATTACCTATCAAATGGGCGAGAGGAAAAAGACTTTCCTTCAGCTTCAGTGGACAGGGAGAGGTTTGAAGTGAAGAACTCACATGGTGACTCTACCAGTCAAAAGATGAACTCTTATTCACAAAGTGATACAGATGAGAAAGTGCAAAAGGTGTCTCCCACGCGCAGAAAAGGCTATAAGGATGAAAAATCCGAAAGGTCTGTTAACTGGATGAAAAAAGATGCCAACGGTTCTGATCTCTTCACCACAAGCTCCAAGCAGCAGAGCGCAGGGAATTATAGCACTTTGTCTAAGGATGAAAAGTCTGAAAGGCCTGCAAACTGGATGAAAAGGGATGCCAATGGTGCTGATCTCATCAATACAAGCTCCAAGCAACAGAGCACCGGGAGTTATAGCACTTTGTCTAAGGATGAAAAGTCTGAAAGGCCTGCAAACTGGATGAAAAGGGATGCCAACGGCTCTGATTCCTTCACTACAAGCTCCAAGCAACAGAGAACAGGGAATTATAACAATATCACGACTGGTTCCAGGATTAATGAAACAGAATCCTCTCCTGATGGGAATGTCAGTGCAGTACTTGAGGTGTGTCGAATATATGGAATTACTTATTTTTTTACCAATTTTCAGTTGAATATAAACTTGTTTATGTTGGCATTGTGCAATCCATGTAATCGAACTCGTTTAATGGGCTAAGGCTTTTGTTGCTGTATAATCTTGCTTATGCTGTCTGTTTAATTTCTTTGTTGCAGGAGGAGGAAGCACTAATCGCCGCTCATAGGAAAGAAATTGAAGATACAATGGAGATTGTTCGTGAAGTGAGTTATTACATGTTCTTCTATAGGTTATATTAACATGTGAAATTCAATTTCTAATTCCTAGTTCCTTAACATGAACTAGTATGCCTTTCATTTTTGTGTTTAATTTATAAAATTTATTTATAGGATAGTGAAGTGGAAATTAGTAAAAAAAAAAATTGAATTTCAGATAACTTGTTGACAATTTATGTTTTGTGTTCATCTTATATTTCTTTTTGGTTTTCAGGAAATGAAACTCTTGGCAGAAGTGGACCAACCGGGAAGCCTTATTGACAACTATGTAACCAAATTGAACTTTGTGCTCTCTCGCAAAGCAGCAAGTCTCGTGGGTCTTCAAGCTCGTCTTGCAAGATTCCAACATCGACTAAAAGAGCAAGAAATCCTAAGTAGAAAAAGAGTTCCCCGTCAATAAGAGACTCGGTTTCTCTTATCTGTATTCTCGTGTTTGTTAGCAATATAGTTGAAAGGTGTTGTTTGATATATATTAACAAATCTTTTGTTGAATACAATTCTAATTGAATTTACTTACATATGTATATGCCCTTGTGTGAGTCGTGTGACTTTTGGGCCACCGCTTGCCTTTGCAAATTTGGTGTAATCTATGTAGGTATCTGCTTCGATGTCATCAGAAAACAAAAAAAAGTTGTCTGCCCCAAAATTTTTAGTTTGAGGGCGAAGTAATAAATAAAATAGAATTTGATGCAAATGCAAAATTGATGTGTTTTATATTTTTCATTCTATCCATTCATCCGGAAAATTTCATATATTCGTTCTCGAGATCTTGGGGGGTGCAATTATACATATATTTATGTTGAAGTTGTGTTATAGTAACGGTAGGTTATGGGTTTGAATCTAAAAATGTTTTTTTTTATATATAATGAAATCAACTTTTGTGCATATACATATATAAGGTTATGTACAATGGTTCTCTCTCTTATCTTTGGATTGCATGGAGCCTTTAACAGTTAGCATTGTGTAACACCTCGTGTGCACCAGGTGTATTAACATTATGATTATTATCAGATTAGCGTTTAATTCCTATAATTAAAAACTTTTGCAGAAGCATAAATCGAAAATCATATTTCTTGATTACATTATATATGGAATATAAAGCATCACAAAGCAATACAAGTCCCTGCTGATCCAGATCACACAAACAATAACCATAGACAGATATACTCAAATTATCTCAACAGATATAAACAGGAGGAAACATCATCATTTACATAACATAATGTTAATACACCGAGTGCACATGGGGTGTTATATTTTATGGTATCAGAGCAGTTTCTTGATAAAAGCATTATGTATGGAAATTGTGTTGCTTTGTGATGCTTTATATTTCATACATAATGTAATCAAGAAATATGATTTTCGATTTATGCTTCCGCAAAAGTTTTTAATTAAAGGGATTAAGCGCTAATCTGATAATAATCATAATGTTGATACACCGGATACACACGGAGTGTTACACATCGGATACATTAGTTTGTTTATTTATTTATTTATTTATTTATTCTGATTTGTGCAGGAGATGAAAATATGTGGTTAAGTATGACTTGATTTGTAAATTATAATGTGAAAATGTAATAGGTAGATTTGTTTTAGGTAAATTTGGTAGATCATGTCAATTTATATTTACTAGTGAAAGATTGAAAATTTAGTAATAAATTTCTTTACCACTAATCTAAATATATTTATCAAACTTTCATTATTTTAAAAAGAACAATTGCATAAAAGAGAATACATTGAATTATATGAATTCAACTAAGCCTCTCCCTAATGTTATGTGAGGCTGCCATGAAATTGTTTAGTTGTGCTGGGTATTTATCATTTCCTTATTCGCTGTTTCTACTAAGCCAATCTGAATTTATCATGAAACTCCTGTATTGTATCTTTAAAAAAGCAGACATTAAACCTGTCGAACAATGAGAAATTAAGTCATTTTCTTAGATAATTGGGTACTTGTAAATAATGACTGGAAAAACATCTATTACATTGGGGGCTATTGTATCCTGCACCCCTATTATTGCATCATGCACCTCCCATTATATTTCAGAATATAAATTTACATTTTGAAATAGGCTTTCTAGAATGCAATGGAAAGTGTCTGATGTAATAGTGAGAACGTAAGATATAAATGCCTACATTGGGTTATATTTTTTCAACTAATTCTCCTTTTTGGTTTGAGATTAATCTCTAACTTATAAAAAAAAACTAGTGAATAGAAAACATCTATTACATTGGGTTGTATTTTCTATTTAGTTTTCCATTTTGGTTTGAGATAGGAAACTTTATTAATCTATGACTGCCGATCCATTATTTTTTTTATTAATCTGACTTTAAAAACTTTCAGTATAATTCCTAATTTGCAAAAATATTATAAATTTTCCAAAGACCTTCTCATGAGAACTTGAAGATAATAGTATACTAATCTGACTTGCATAACAAGGAATTATAATATTTTGCAAAATCAAGGTTCTCCATATTTATTGAAAGAATTTTACACTATAATAAAAATTAACAAATTTATCATACATGATATGTTATAATTGAATAATTGTGTACAAATATTTTACCACAAATTTTCAGAGGTAGTTCTAGCTAAGTTGCACTGTCCTATCATTTAAAAGAGGAGAGTCTGCCATAATAACATTTTTTTTTTGAACAAGCGAAAGTTAATATTAAAAACCAAAACTGTAACAAGATGTACCAGTTTACGCGTGAAACATTACGCAACGAATACACCAGAACTGCATAACTCTACTTCCTCTTAATTCACATGACATCAAGGACAAACATTATTAATAAAATACGTTCCTCTTAATTCACACATGACATCAGGGACAAACATTATAATTGATCAAACTGAATAGAAAGAATGGGATTGAGGGGAAAGAAATAACACCTTAACCTTTAAACTATGTCTCGTATAGTAATCCACTCTTGTATAGCAATATACAACCTACAACATTCTACACAACCCACCAGCTATATCCAAACATAACCATTATATGTATAGTCAACTTAGTATCGAAGCTAACAAATGCTCCTACTGTATGATGGTTATTGTTAAGATATTGCAAAATGTGAAGAATCCTTTCAGCTGTATCCTTTCACCAAGTGCTGCCAAAAAATAATAAAGACCTGTCGAAATATCTTTTACCAAAAATCCACAGCAATATATTAGAATACTGCTCAGTCATTTCTTTCCTCATTCAGCTTTCAATCTCAATATCTCCTTAGCCGTCCTACGCCGAAAGTAAGACATGTTTTCCTACAATTGAAGAGTGTAATTATTCAATTGTGAAACAATAAAAAATATTTCTAACGAAAAGAATATTTATATGTTGTTGCTCAAAATATGCATCGTTGAATTTTTAGTCCAGGTTTGGTTTAATCTTTTTTAATAAATAATTGTTTTTTTGTTAACTTTAAGTTTGAAAAAAAAAAGTGATTATTTCTTGAAATTTAAGTTTGAACCAAACATGTAAAGAAAGGTCTGGTCACGGAACATTGATATCAACTTAGTTTTTTGTCATGCCATGAACAATATGCAAAGATCACCAATTATAAAGAATGTAAAATATTTCAGGCAATTAATGACACTTGCAACATTTTGTCTTTAAAAGTATTCTTTCCTCTAACCCTAGAACACATCTGAGTGGCTAGAGTTATTGATTTAAAGAGATTTTAAACAATTAAGTTCCATACTTACTGAAAACGAGAATGTCTAGAGATAGACTTAGAGAATAGAAAATTAATTCAACATAACCAAATATATAGAAAATAAAGACATAATTCTTCTGCTATAAATCTAACGCCCCATGTCCTACCTGGTTAAAACACAATTCCAGACCCCTGCTATAAAAGTCTGCATATTTGATCATAAACACCCCACAATCATACCTGTTCAGACGATAAAAACTTTTTTGTTCAGAAAATAATTCACCAAAAACTGCTGCTAGCTTGAACTGTTAAGAGTTGCAACAAATCCGGAAAACTTGGGCATGCAAAGGCAGAGGGGAAAAATAAGGAATAAAAAAAGAGCAAGTATTGGAAAAATATTGATGTCAAAACGTTTCCTATTCATTTCCTTTGAAATTTAAATTAGAGAAGCACTTCCAAGAAAGTGAAGATAAAGTTGCAATATATTTCATATATCCATGAAGAAATGGGAATACCTCTTAAAAAATCTCAATGACAAATCAGTCAAGAAATTCATAGACAAGGTCAAACAAAGCTTGATATAAGTTTAAAAGGCCAATGCTTAAAATATATATTTCTTATCTCCGCAATAAACTTTTAGAATAAATTTAAAATTTAAAACTCTAAGGAAAATAGATTCATTATACAAGGGAAGCAGTTTGAGCAAATAAGAAACAAAATTATATGCTTCAGGATACTTTCTTTGCAAAAATCTATTAGGTTCATTTATCTGTGAAAGAAGACATACTTATGGGTTTTTCATTTTCAAAAATGCTTTAAGAGCTACAACTCATTATTAATTGCATATTTCTTCTGTTTTGAAAAACTGAAGCAAAAAACACCAAACTAAATTATCTCATAAATGATTTGCAGAATAGAATACAAACCCATTTTTCTGCACAGGAAGGTCTTTCACAAATTCTTTTTTCCAGGTATTTACATCAATATGTTGTCCAGTCTTGTCATTTACTTCATCCGCAAAATATTTAGCCTGAGAGACATCAATAGAAAACATTAAATAACCTAACAACATGTAAATACATGTATATCTTTCCTCTGTTCTTATAACATAAATTTCAACAATACATGTGTTATTGTGTTAATACTCAGGCCATTGGTGAAACATGAAATTTCAGCTTCAAAACTTTGTCACAGTTTCACTATAACTTAAACTAAGAAGAAACAGCACTTGCCACAATGGCTACCTCTGGTGTTTTAAGAAGTGTAAGGCGCATTTAGGTACCAAAGGCTAGACAATAGCCTGCACCTGACTGAGGCAATTTACATATATTTGGTGTGTTTAAAGATTTAAAAACCAACAAGATTGCTAATTAAGTAGTTCAAATTAAAGTAGGAATGAAATTTCAAATTTCATGTAATTTAAACATGTACCTTGATTGAAAACATTATCAAATCACACACTTTATTGATATACTATAAAGATAAAACATGCCCCCTTGGGAGGGGTTCAATTAAATCACGCTAGCCCCAAAACACCCAACATTGCAAAAAGTACAGTAAAAAACTAGAAAAACTATTGTACCCTAATGCCAGAAGGCTCTTCAATATGCGAAGGTATAGGGGAGGGTCATTGTACGTAGCCTAACCCTTGCATATGCAAAGAGACTTTTTCCGAATTCGAATTCATGATCAACCAGTCACCAAAGCGCAACTTTCCTACTACGCCAAGCTCGACCATGCAGAAAGTACAGTTAAAGGACAAAAATAAAATAAACAAAACAATTACAAGTTTGTCTTGTCACGAAAAAGTATTAAATAAATTTTTTAAAAAAAATGTTCCCACTTTGATTGCTTTCAATATCTTTAATTAGCATTTTAGATCTTGGACTATGGAATTTACAGTTAAATAACATAGAACAAAAACTTTACCAGCTTTTCTAGCACAAAACTATCCTCTCCTTTCATTGAGTCAAGATACTGGAATTTCTTATCTTTCTTATTGATAACTGCCAAGCACCAATGTATCTCTTGATGGATAGGTACAAATGTCTGTTAATAACAATAAATCCGGTGAATGATCAGTATGAAAACCAATTGACATGGCTAGAAGTAAAATGAAAAATTAGTTCAAACATAATTACTTTATCACATTCAAGTAGACTGTATCCCAATTTCCGTTGGGTTGTCCATCTTCTGACAGATTTGAAATCATAACCTTTCGGACCACTTATTAACTGCAATAACATTCAAAATAAAAAATATAAGTTTGTGACCAACATGACTAAATTACATAAAAAAAATTGTTATAAACTAAATTACAAATATAATAAAATGTATTTCATATGTAAGACATTATTTTTTTTTTCCATTTGTGCCCTGGATGAGGTGTCTCATTTATAATATTAAACTCTGGGTCAACTGCAACCAATGCTTGAAGAGGAGAAAAAATGACCCTCTCCTTAACAATGGTAATCAATCATCTGATGGTGGAATAGTTTTTCTAAGTCGACACTAAAAAATTATGTGAAGAGGCAGTCTACCTTTTTGTAGAAAAAGGTATTGAAAAAATGACATTTCAGAAATTTCTGTGGTTCTCTTTGCTCCCTCTCCTTAAGCAATTCCAGGTACAAATTTATAACCTGCACAATAAAGGTACATGATCCATAACTGAATTTCAAATTTATAAAAATGCCAATTCATGATACAGTTAGGTACCAAATTTCTTCAGCAACTCAACAACAAAGGGATAAACAAATAATCAGCAAACAAGTTTACCTCATCATTTAACCATCCAGTTGGCCTAAGGCACTGAAACTTCTCTCCCGTGATCTTAATGTTAGAATTCTCGTGAGTAACCAAGATCCCCCACCTGCATAAGCAAGAGCTCAATGAGCTACAATACAGATTACACTCTCCCTCCCAACATATAACCAAATCATCAAAACATACCGGTTGGAAGAAAAGGCACATTCAACTTCATCTTCCTCCTCACTTGTAAGAGCAACAAAAGGCTCTTGCGGCACTTCCTGTTCCTGAAATTCACAAGAAATTGCTCTAACATTTACCCTGTTTCTCATTCCTCAATCAACAACATCAAAAATTAAACATAACTAACATCTACGTGTTTCTCTTTTCTGTTTCCTCTAAAAATTACGACAATACCATATCATCTCACTTGTGTTCCTCCCATTTTCCAAAATTCACCCCAAAAATGGGGAAAACAACAAAAATCTTTGCTGACTAGAAACAAAATGAATACAAAAAATGAAATTCTTGTTCTTATATTCTTATAAAAAAAAAAATTAACCATTTCCATAAACAAATGAACAAACCCCTACTAAGCAACAAAAATAACACCTAAACAGTGAAACACAAAACAAAGATGGATGATTGCTAAATGCTAAACACGTAATCATAATCACCTCAACCAATTCCTTCTTCGGCCGCAACAAATTATAATGTTCCCTGCGCTTCTCATTCAAATCAATCTCAAAATTCAGCCTCTGAAGCGTGTCACTTCTCCTCCCAACATCCTCAAGCAACTTCTTATACACATGAACATTTTCCAAATCACGCTGCGTCTCCAATCCCCACACCTTCCCACCACTCACCATCTTCAACTCCGCATTCGTCATCTCCGAATCAAACGACAACGTTGACTGCGACTGCTGCTGAACCCTGACAACCTTGTCACCATCGCCACGCGCCTCTTCCACACTAGAATCCTCGTAACGCTCTTCACTCTTCGTCTCTGCGTCCACGTCAATCACCTCCTTCCCCTTCTCCACCAGGTTCCTGCATTTCGCCGACACCGAACGCTTCGCCTCCTTGAACTTCGTTGCCAGAAAGTTCCCCATGGCGTCGCCGGCACTGAGACCTACCCTAGCGCGTCCGAATTTTCGCGACCGACACGGCGCGTGAACCTCCCTCGCCAACGGCGCGTGAACCTCCGGGTACCGGGAGAGTCTCGCGACGGCGCTGGTGGCGGACGGAACGGGTTTGATCGAGAATTTGGCGCGTTTTCTAGGAGAATCGGAATTTGTGTGATTTACGTTCATGCATTCTTCGGTGCGCTTGTGGTTTGCGGTCATCGCACCCATTCTTTGATCGAATTGGGAATGCGCAGTGATTGAAGCATGTCCAGCGCGAGAATTTGGAGAATTAAGGATTCTATTCTTCTGTTAGGACAAGGGGAAAGAAAATTAAAAACCCTACAGAAATTGCGCGGGGTTTGGTGTTTATGTACTATACAAAATGCAGTGGAGTGTGTGGGTTTCTTTGAATTGAATGAATGCGCAGAAATTGGTGTGCGAGAGTGTTGTTATCTTCACTAACTTCAAAAATCAGTTTTTATTTTTAAAGGATATGTATTGATTTTAAATGAGAGTCATAGACTATTTTTTATACTTCTTATAAAAATACTGATTGAAGATTTCTTTAATGATAAATTTTATTTTAAAATTTTATAAAGAAAACAAAAGTAAAAAATTTATTTTTTTTAAATCATATATAGATCTTCAGGGTTTCTTTTATAAAAATCTATTCTCTATGTTAAATATCTCTTTATCTAAAATATAATGAAAATTATATCTTTAATTCAAGATCTTTATTTAAGATATACTGCTAAAAATATTTAGGAGCAGGAGGAAGTATATAAATATGTATACTCATCTTCCCAATCTAATAATTAAGAAAAAAAAATTAAAAAAAGACCCTATTATATGCACCATAAATATTAAAAGAAAGTATTCTTCTAAACATACCCCTTTCTTAAAAAACTGAATTCCAAAAGTTATTTTTGACAATCGACTGTCAACATTTAGATTTCGAATCAATTACGTTTTGAAAACTAATTTTAAGTGTTAAATTTTTAGCTTTGAAAATAGGACATCTCTCAATCCCTTTTGAGAATATAAAATCATTTTTTTTGTCCCACAATGTTACCTCATTTTTAAAATACTCGTGCGTAAATTTATTTCAATGATAAAAAAAATTTAAAAACTCATATTTTTATATTTTTTTATTCTCACTTAATTATATTCCAAAATAAAATTATTAATTCACTTTTTTCAGTATTACTTGTAAAAATATTAAATATTAAATATTAAAAATTAATAAAAGTAAACTTTTTGGCAGCCATCTTCTTTGAATTCTTACTTCTTTGATTAACTACTTGTTTGAAGTAGCTGACAAACTTATCAATTGCAAGGTGGATTAATTGAGTGACTTTCTTCTCAAAAAATTAGTCGCGCTCTTCTTTCTTGTTTTATGCTTCTTTCATTTTTGTCCAATATCAGGTTAAAGATTGATCAACTTCTATGATTGCATCTTTTGACACATTGAATCATGATCAAATAAGAATGCTTCACGAAACTTTTATTTAATCAAAATTTCTCCTCCTTTATCTACCTTAATATTTTCTAGACCAATTGCTGATTTAGGTTCATTATTAGGGGCTTTATATTGGATGAAGGAAGTTTATACCACATGTTAAGGTTGGTTGAAGGTGGTGGATACATTAAAAAATTGTGAATTTTGAGAATTTTTGTAACGCCCCATCTAAATCCGGGATCATTACCAAGCCTTAATTACTATTAATAACAATAATCATCAGAGTTAAGCAGTTCGGAAACATAAGAAAGAGAATGACATCATCAAATGTCACTATCATAGCCTTTATACATCAAAATATGGTGAATATACATAACAACTGTGTCTTATACAAAACTGTACATATAACAATCCCCTCAGGGTACAAAACAAAACCAAAGGCGAATACAATACATCAGAGCCACATGCTCATATCATCTAGCCTAAGGTTAGCACATCAAAGCTATCCCTGCATAGGCTTCTTGCCTTGGGATCTATCTGCTCCTCCTGAGGAATCACCTGCAAAAATATAATTCCCACAAACAGGGTGAGATATAAAATCTCAATAAACTCAGGGCCCTTGAAGGTATTTCCTTCCCCTGGTTCACTTCAAACATATACATGAAATAGCATATCCAATCCATCACTCATGGATTCAAGCATTAGAACATCATTCTCACAATCATCAAGGAATCAAAGTCTCAAATCACATTCACCTGTCAATACCCAGGTGATCCAATCACGGCCACAACCGTTCATAACATAAACAACTACCCGCAGAGGCTACATCTAGGCATATAGGAACATCTCCAAGGAGGAGGCTACATCTATATCCTAGGAACATCTCATGGCAGGTCTCCATCACTATCCAGCAGAGGCTACATCTAGATATGTAGGAACATCTCCAAACAGGAGGCTACATCTACATACTAGAAACATCTCTTGTCAGGATCCCATCAATTTATATGAGGCTACATCTGTATATATAGGAACATCTCCAAGCAGGAGGTTACATCTATATAACAGGAACATCTCATATTCTATCTCCACACAATTGCCTGAGGAGGCTACATCTGCATACATAGGAACATCTCCCGTGGGAGGCTACATCTATGTAATAGGAACATCTCACATCAGGTCTTACTAAATCTCAAGTCATCTATCCTACTACCATAGGATTCCAATCATTTCCAGAATCTATAATCAATCTATTAATCATCCATGCCCTTCACAGGCTAAAACAGCTCATAATCATCAAATCAAGCTCATATCACAATTTCACATTCCAATCAATATGATAATCAACCACGCCCTTCACAGGCTAAACAGGTCATCATCATGCATATCAAGTTCATACTACAATTCCATATTTCATTCCAACATTTCAAATCAATACTCAACATCCCCCTCATCACAGGGTGCAACATACAATACAATAGTCAATCATATACACATTCAGGTTCCACTTACATACAATTGTTCACATCCGAATCATTCCTCCATTTGGAGCATGGTGAAACATAGCAAGGACATACAAACAAGAGCAAAGAGCTTACCTGCTCTAAGCAAAACACCGACTTCCCCGGTATCGTGGCTACTACCACCAGAGATATCAGGCTCACGTCCTACATAAGCAAACACATAGCGTATTAATAACGGTCCTAAGTCGTTCACATGAAAGGAACTACTATCCTTTCCACAATACACGTGACTAATCACTTCACAAGTGATTCTCAGATCCTCACTAGGACCCCTCTCAGCCTAACCAAGGCTCTAGAGTCTCTCCTAAGACTCTGCTCAGGCTAACACAAAGCACATTCTCGCTTTTAGCCTTATCATAACCAAGCTTATAATACGCCCTTTTCAGTTCATAAACAACCTCTACAAACTACCATGAACAACATGACAACAGCTCTAAGGTTCATAGCAATCGTATAATCAGCCCTTTTCTCTATACATGCATAACTCAGAGCCAAAATCAAACTTCATCAATAATGATTTCTAAAGGCTCTAACATCATCACAACAACCCCCGGAACATAAGTCTCTACAGGACCTTGGGCTAATTCCAACCCCATTTCATATGGGTTACTATTCATGCAAACCCCTAATCACAAAATCAAACGGAGAAACTTGAGTTTCTTACCTCAACGGCGTCAAGGAAGACCCTAGGACCACCTCCTCGAGCTCCGGTGTCCTTTCCACGCAATGGGTCTCAGCCACTCTCAAGTTCTCTGAGCTTTCTTTAGGGATTCCAAAATTCACTCAAAAGGGGTTTTTGAAGAGAAAGGATGAGTGATTCAAGCTTCCAAGGTATTTCTCTCACAAGAATAAGCCATAAGGAAGTGTTTTGGTCAAGATATATGGCTCAAGGAAGCTTGGGATGGTCAACAATGCAGTCTAGGGCAGAAGGAAGAAGAAGAAGCATTTTCCCCTTCAAATTTCGCGTTTTGGGCTTTAAATAGTGGCCCTGCCCGACCTCTGGCGCTCTTAGCGCCAGCCTGGCGCCCCCAGTGCCACACTCCAGAAACTCCGGCGCTATCCGCACCACGTCTGGCGCCATCCGCGCCAACTGGGAAACTTGGCGCCCCTGGCGCTACATTTCAGAACTTCTGGCGCCACCAGCGCCGCATCTGGCGCCATCCGCGCCAGTTGGAAAACTTGGCGCCCCTTGCACCACCTCTGGCGCTCCAGGCGTGAACCTCCAGAGCTCCCGCGCTCCCAGCGCGAACCTGGCGCTCCTAGCGCCACTTCCCAAAGACCATGGCGCCCTCAGCGTGAACCTGGCGCTCCTGGCGCCACATTCCAGTGCTCTGGCGCCATCAGCGCCAGTCCTGGCGCCATCAGCGCCGCAACCCTTACAGGGTTTTCTGCTAAATGCACCCCTTTTGAATAATTAACACATGATTATGGCCTTAATCACAGGGTTTAAAGTTCAAGGTCTTACAATTTTCACGAGTAAGAGTGGTTGATTTTGCAAATAATTGTAGTAATATTAATAATTAAATTGATTGGAATCCATTTAACAGAAAAAAAAAAGATTAAAACTTGATAAGAACAAGATAAAAAGAATTAAGAGTTGAGAAATTGTGTACAAAATAATATAAATTGGACTCATATTTATAGTGATATGAGTAATAGACATTTTTTATTCTATCACAATGACATCAAAAGATGACCTTTGATAGAAGTTAAACATTTTTTCAAAATTTCAAAGAGTAATATTGTATTTTGATTGACATTGGTAAATAAAAACTATTAACTAAATTCAATGATGCATTTCATAAAATTAATGACTGAATTTGTTAAATGTTTTAAATTAAGTCCAAGTGTTCTCTTAGGCCATCAAATTCATTTTTTTTTATGGTTATTTTTTCTCTTTTTTAGACTGGGTTGATGTTGGTCAATGGAAATAAAATAATTTTTTAATGTTAAGAAACGGCCCATTATATAAAAAAATCTTATCTAGAAAAAACATACAATATCACGTAGACCCTCTCCAATGATGAGGTTCCGTAAGAAATTATTTCTTCTTGTAAAAAACCTGCAAAGCATCTCCATTGAGTGATGCTTGATTCTCTGAAGAGGGCATCTCCAGAATATGGCATGATCCTCATTCCACACTAGAAATTGCTGGATTGCCTTGTCCTTTTCTTTTTTTTCCTTCTAAAGCATAAACACTTAATTTTAACGAACTCAATATTGGAATGATATTCAGTTTAAAATCTCAACTCCATGCACTAGAGGGTCTTATTATGGGCACATTCATGATCTTCATATGCATGTGTGTGGTGTTCTTACTAATGGGAAATGGAATTTGAACAAGCTCAACAAGATGTTCCAGCAAAAATCAAAACTATTGTTCCTTGTCTTCGTAGTTCATTGCTTAACATTGTCACTTGGTCATGTTGCATTTCTTGTAAATATATAGCAAAGGTTGGTTATAAATGCATGTTGGGGTAAGCAAGTCTCCCCAAGTACAGTATTTTGGAATTGGGTTTGGATACTTGAAAGCATAATTTTTTTGGCTTAAATATATTTTTTGTCCCAGATATGTACCTGTTTTTTGTATTTGGTCCCTAATAAATTTTTGTTTTGCGATTAGTCCTTAATATTTGAAAAGTTTTGTGCGAAGTACCTGCCATTAAAAGGGATCTGTTAACTACTTATGTGGGCATTAACTAGACACGTCGACAAGCTACTTGTGATATCACGTCGGATTAAATGTGTCATGTAAGCTGATCACATGTCGTCTGGCATGACATTATATTTTAATTAAATTAAAACAAAAAAAATAGAAGATTAGTGTTCCTTATAATGAAACTTTGTCGTTTGAGAATAGAAGGAGGCTTGTGTCTTCTTCCCCTAGCACTAGTTATCGATCGCGATAGAGAAAATGAGTATGATGGTCTAAGATTTGTAGTGTGTGCACCTTCGTATAGTGTTGGGTTGACTTCGTTGAGTGGTGTTTATGCGAGTTGAATGTCCTCTAGTCCAAAGAAGAGAATGACATTCATGGGAGCTTCTTCGTCATTTGGGTCCCTTTCTGTTTGTTGTTGGTGCGTCAAGGCGACGATTCAACTAACATTTCAAACCAAGAAGTATCTAGACAAGATATTTCGGGGATGTATTGAGTGGAATGTAAGAAAATTTTACTTTTGACATAGTTGATTTCTGATATGTTTTTGTTTCTATTGTGTTCTATTTTAAGGTTCTTAGTGGTTGTTGTATAATGTGCAGGAAGATAGAAGGTGTAAAATTTTGGTTTGGGATGATGATTTGGCAAAACATTTAAACCAAGGTTTTCATTGCAATGATTTGGGTTTTCTGATTTCTCTCCAAAGCTAGTTCCTTTTTTCCTAAAGGGATTTCTAAAATGCCAATGTCTGAGCCTCCTTGTAAGAGGGATGGTGTCAAAGGCTAGATTCTAGATCTGGACACGGTGGTGAAAGATGGGGTTTTGGGTGGTGGTGTTGATTATGGGGTTGTGGGAAATGGGTTGTTGAAAAATTGGATCTTGCGAAAATGATAAAAGAATTGGACTTGTGTGAAGTTCCCTCTATATTTATTTGCCCAGTTTCTCTTAACCAATGCATGACCTCTTAATCTTATTATAAAGTTTTATCTTAAATAATATTTGCTAATTATTTTTAAAAAAAAAATTACATGGAATCCCAATTCAGACATAGAGTATACGTGACATCACACGTAATTTGTCGATGTGTCGAGTTAATAGTCACATCAATAATTAATAGATCTCTTCTAATTACAGGAACATCATACAAAATTTTTCAAATATTAAGATTCAACGTAAAACAAAAATTTATTAGAGATCAAATAAAAAAACAAGTATATATTAAAAAATAAAAATATATTTAAGCCATTTTTTTTATGTGCAAGATTTTTTCAAGTGGCTTTATCCACAAAACCAATTCCTAGTTCGTTGACATGTTGATCATAATGCCACGTGTAGCAGATGTGGTGCACCTTTTGAGACTTTGTTTCATGTGTTTTTTTAATGTGATGGAGTGCACTTAAGTTAGGCGAAGCTGCATATTGCCCTTAGACATGATCTACGTGACAACATAAACTAGTTTGAGTGGCTTCGTGAAGGATTTATGTAGCAGGGAATGTTGTTGCTAGTCAACTTGTTGTTGATTTGGAAAACCCAGATTGCTCACATCTTTGCACATAAAGCGACCCCCCTCAGTGTTGTTACAGAACAAGCATCACTTTTGAGCAATGTAGTGGAATATGCCTTATTCTACACTAACATCCCCCAAATTTTATTTAAATCGAAAAAAAAATTGTATAATACAATAAATAATTATGAAAGTATAACATTTTTTTCTAATTTAAAAAAGAGTTTATTGAAAGAAAATGTTGTGGTGCTTTAGACAGTTATTTGTAACAATAATAAGTAGAGCGAATTTTTTCCCCGTACACACACGAATAGTTGAAGGAAATATCCAAATCCATGTCTTATTCTTTCAAATAATTCATATTTGTACTGGTGAGATCCAAGGTATCTTAGAAATTCACAAACTTCCATCTTTTGAGTCGAACTTAAACTTCATCACTCATCTTCAATGATGTATTCTAGGAGAATTGATCAACACAGGTCCTTTCCTACTAATTTAGTTGCGTTGT
Organism: Glycine tomentella; assembly: GCA_007407185.1. Classification (NCBI taxonomy): domain Eukaryota; kingdom Viridiplantae; phylum Streptophyta; class Magnoliopsida; order Fabales; family Fabaceae; genus Glycine; species Glycine tomentella. Next base: position 139,948 of record PYAF01003295.1, read on the forward strand.
CAATTGAGCTACACTTGAATTGTTTTGAATAGTTATAAAATAACTTGTCGTAGCAATAAAGAAAAACGAGCAAGGAGAATACAAACATCAGACAGATTTTTTTTATAAAATTGTAACAATTGCAGCCAAACTTGATTTTTTATTAGTAAAAAATTTAAAATTTTCCTACCTATTGTCCTAGTCTAATTATTAAACTACTGAAAGAGTAAAACATCAAAACTAATGCTCAAAAATATTGATCTCTTAGTAGACCCGTCGACTAATGTCTTTATACTTTGGTGCTGTGTTGGATGGAAATTGAGTGCATCAACTGGGTCCTTGTTAGAATCTAAGCCTCTAGTTAAGCTGATCTATTGGAGTACTCCTTAACCAATGCTCCAAAAAGTGAAGGCCTTTCTAGCAAACGCGATGGCTTGTCATATTCCTTTGCATAGCCTGTCAAAAAAAATCAAACACCCCACAACTCATTGTTTTAGAAATTTCTTAACTGCAGAAAATTTGTATAGAAATTATAAAAATATTGGTAATGGTTGAAGCTACACATATATGACATTATAACAACATTGTACTATTGAAAGTACCTGCATCAATGACTAAAACCCTGTCACAATCCATGACTGTTGGTATTCTATGAGCAATGCTGATAATTGTACGATCCGCAAAGTCCTCACGGATGATCTTTTGTATCACAGCGTCAGTTTGCGAATCAACGGATGCTGTTGCCTCATCCATGAACAATATTTTGCTGCGTTTTAGCATGATCCTTCCCAAGCAAAGAAGCTGTCTTTGCCCCACACTCCAATTGTCTCCACCATCAACCACTAAGAAATAAAATAGTAAAATAAACTACGTCAACTCATACTTTCACCAAGTGAAACATCATAAAGCAATATCAATATCTCAAACAATGTTTTTTAACTACATTGGACTAAGTAAACTATTAAAAGGAGATTTTTGAGAGGAGTTATCACCTGGAGCCTCAAGTTTCTCTGGCTTTGCAGCCACCACATCTTTCAGTTGGCAGCGCTCAAGACTCTGCAGCAACATAATTTAAAAGCAATTGATTAGTTATGAGAAGCTCAGATTATAAACTCAAGTGCACCCATGCTTTCATGCATGTAACATGCATTTTCTTTTACTCTCTACCTTTCCCTTTGGTAGTGCACACACACATTTTTAACTAGAACTAAACTTAGATATAGTTCACTGGTGTTGTTCTATAATTACAATTGAATCTCCGATTTTTTAATTGAAAAACAACACCTAAAGCATCTAAGTATTGTACCTAAGTTTTGTCCTTTCAACTAATCAAAGGTTATGCATTCAAATAAACAAATGAATTATATACCTTCCAAATTTCTTCCTCTGAATACAGTCCAAGGGGGTCAACGTTGCTTCGTACTGTTCCTTGAAAGAGGACAGGTTCTTGAGGAATAATTCCAAATCTAGACCTCACATCATGAAGGCCCAGGGTGCAAATGTTGATTCCATCAACAGTTATTTTCCCAGCTGAAGGCTCAATCAACCTAAATAACACCTGGATGAGGGTTGATTTCCCACTTCCTGTACGACCAACAACACCAATCTTTTCTCCTCCTTCAATGGTGAGAGAGATTCCCTTGAGAACCAGAGGAGTATTTGGTCGATACCGAACCTGTTCACCACCATTTATTAACAAAGATTATATAGGTAGTAGTTACTAAAATGCATGTTAACCTATATGGGAAATTCACCATCAATATGATTACTAAAAAAACCAAGTTTCCACCATATAATTGCATAATAATATGCCTACATTTTTATGCATAAAAAATAGATCAAAATTCTCTTCAATTCAAACGTGTTCTTCTGTATGCAAATTCCATGTAAAATAAATACTTGAGATTGTAATTGATTTTAGATTTTTTGATTTGAAAACAACTCTCAATCGTTAACTATTGCGAGTGAATTTTATTCTCTAAAGTACACCCCTCTCTTTAGAGGATTCCATCATATCTTGGGTTTAACCTTTCATGCTGCTTTGCATCATAAATTTTGAAATAAACTAATTGTCCCAAGATGTACGGGAGAAATGGGAGAGACAGTGACCATATGAATGTGTACATGTTTAATTTGTTGAGGATTTTGTTAAGTAATGTAAAGTCACGTTTCTAAATAGTATACACCTATAATTTTGGTTAAATTCTGCTGATTGTCAATTTATCTTGAAAAGGAGTGCAAATAACATACTCTCTAACACACTCTCTTTTATTTCTTAAAATTTATTGAAAACTATAAAATCATGAGTGAGGCTCATTATGAGGAGTGAGACCAACACAATGTTGTCATTTCCAACCAATTTCAGCCAAATAAAAACAATTATGTACTTGGCTATTTGTGACTACTACGTACCTGCAAATTGGTTAACTCAATAATGCCTTCACTGGGCCAATTCTGAGGAGGAGTTTTGTCAGCAATTTTCCATGGCGCTTCTGAGGGAAGGTTGGTGAACTGCTTTATTCTCTCAACTGAAACCAGTTTGTTCTCAACAGAACAAGTCATGCTTATGGTAAATGCCAAGAGACTACTGAGAGCCAGGCCATAGGACAAAGACAAACCAACATATTCTGCAGCAAGTGGAATGATCCTTGGTCAGTAATATTTATCTAAACATTATGTATGCAATGCATCTGATCTCATAAATAAATAATTCTGTACTACAAAAGCCATTGATTAGTTCTTCTTTTGTATTCTAAAAGAAAATGCCAGAGCCTGACATAGAGGATTATTAACCATAATGTCACATGTTAGCATTTCAGTTGGTAGGAGCTGAGAGATGCAGTGGGGTATACCTGGCTTAATAATAGCACTTGGCAGAAAGATCATAAAAATAGTGGCAAAGCAAAGGAAAATCACTCCCATATAATCCAAGCGAAAACCAAGCCATTCATTAGCACCGTTGTTGTGGAAATCCATTCTCAGACTAGCATTGACTTTGTCAATATTTTCTTGGCAAAATGCGTTCTGCTTTCTGAAGCCGCGGATGGTCATAACACCAGCAATGGTTTCTGAAAAGTGGTGAATCACAGGAGCTTTGGTGATGGAATCAAGGCGAGTCAATTCCCGAGAAGATGCAAGGTAATATTTCTGCAAACCAGAACAAGGAAAGTTCAAAATGCACTGTATATTTTGTTTTACTTGTAATATCAAAGCTGGACACCAGTTCTAGTGTTTCAATGGCCTCTGAACTAACCATGCATAAACATCATATGTTTAAATAACTTTTGTTAGTCTTCCTTTTATTTTTGAATAAATTTCTCCATAAGTATTTATACTAGAAGAAAATAAGAAGATAAACTCCATTAAACTAATATAGAGACTGTATGGGAAAGGAAAATATTTTATGAAGACTAGACTACAACTTCATAAAAACAAGCGACTAAATGTCAAAGTCATGATATTTAGAAGGACTAAAATCCACATTAAGCCTTTCTATTATTTTCTAAACATTTTTTAATATCTATGATTACTAGAACAAAGACACCCGAAAAAAAATAAACAAAAATCCTCCATGTTTAGAGACTAGAATTCAAATAAGAGTGAGTAGACATATCATACCCGATACCAGTTATTCAGCCAGAACAGTGGGATTAAGAGGAAGACCGTTTCCCAAGCATTTTGGCATGTTACAATGAGGATGCTGATTAATGAGAAGTACGCGACCATGACGAAGTTCACCAACATTGGAATTGAGATATCAACCCAAAGTATATCAGTAGATACCTAAACATTTCATAAGACAGTAAGTGAAACACTAGGATTTAAAAGAATATACTACTTTATGTTGTTTACTAGCAGAAACTAATGTGAAAAGGGGTGTTAAATTTTAATTAAGACTCACACGACTCAAAATTCTGCCAGAGGGAGTTGTGTCAAAGAATGACATTGGTGCATGCAAGATGCTTTCAAGCATTCCACTGAAGAAGCTTTGAGATGTCTTTAGACCCCAATATGTAAATAAGAGTGATCTGGTCATCACCACAGTACATACAAGACCTGCTATGCAAGCATAGACAATGATGAATGTAGAAGGAGGAAAGGCGCTATCTTCGGCGGTTCCAATTGCTAGCCAGTAATCACCGGCCAAGAAGGATAAAATCCATGCTAGAGACATGGCCAGCATCAGTGCAACACCCCACCACCCAAATGCTTCAGTGAAATAGTGTTTATATACTTTGAGGTCCACACGCCCAGTTTCCCTTTCCTCGTCTTCAATGAGCTTTGCTGAAGCCTTATCTGACTTGGATTGTTCTTGAGGTTGCTTTTCGCCCACGTTTTCCTTTTCTTTCGAAGGGATGCGTGCCAGTTTTGGAGACTCGGCAGAATCTTCACCAACTCTATCACTAGACTCTGCAATCTCCATAGAGGATTCGTGAGCAGCCACAAGTGCACCAAAATCCAAGCCTGCTTTCAGAATTTCATCATACTTGCCACTTTGCACGATTTTCCCTTCTCGCATTACCTTGATGTTGGTATCAAAAACAAGAATAGTGCTCAATTGAAAGAACTAGACTATTTGAGGTTGTTTGTTGCAGAACAAGTAACCAGTAGCTTTAAAATGGAAATTAAGTTTAATTCAAGAAAATAAATCTTATAGTAACCGGGTTTGAGATAAGAGTCAAGAATGTATCGTGCATTCTTTTCCTTTTCCTTTTTTTTTTCTCTGAAAAGCATGATGGAATATATATATATATATAGACCTACACGAGTACGGTCATTTTCAGTCACAAAACTTAGGTATAGTTATTTAAGTATTTTTAGTGTTGTTCTCGAATTAAAATTGGAGTTTCACCTCAGTATTCAACGCCTGTTTTAGATGTCAACCTTTATCTTACAAGTTACCAGAGTGAAACTCTAATTTTTAATTAGAAGGCAGAACTAGAAGTATCCAAGTTCTAAGGAATATTGCGTTTAAGTAGTCTCCTTATCACTAAAGTAGGTGAGATTGAACGAAACCAATTAACAGAAAATCACTTCATTGTAAGAGATATTGTAAGTATTCACGTACCATTATACAGTCAACATTATGCAAGAAGTCAACTTGGTGGGTTACAAGTATTATGGTCTTATGTTTGAGAGCCCCCATAATACATTCCTGCAACAAGGTGGAGAAATCAGAAACCTCATTTTTTTTTAGGAGAGTGTTACTAACACATGTTTATTTATTATTTGCATAACAAATATTTTTTTGAAAATTATTTAATTGCTAACAAGCTTAATTTATTTTAAAAAAATTAAAAAAGTACATAGTCAAGTATGAAATTGAAAAGAGAGATTAAAATAGTAGGTTTTTTTAAAAGTGGGAGACCAAATTTCTCAAATAAAAAAAAAGAATTAAAATTGTAAATTTTAAAAAAGTGAATGACAAAATATATCAATTAAATAATAGGGAGACTAAAATTGTTTATTTGGAAAAATAGGAGGATGAAAAATTGCATTTTAGCAACAAAAATAAAATAGAAAAGAGAATAATTAAATATAATGTGTGATTAAAAAAATATTTTTAATAGAGAATATTCAAAGTGTGTTAAGAAACATTATATCGGTAGAAACTAAAAACTAGTACTACTATAAAACGTTTAAGGAAATGGAGCTATTCATCAATGTTTGTAGTTCTGTACTTTACCTTAAAAATATATGATCCAGTTTCTGCATCAACAGCACTGAATACATCATCAAGGAGATAGATGTCAGAGTCTTGGTACACAGCTCTAGCAAGTTGTACACGTTGCTTCTGGCCACCACTGAGATTAATACCCCTTTCTCCAATCTCAGTCTGGTCTCCATGTTCCATCATTTCAAGATCCTTTTCCAAGCAGCACACTCTTATGGCTTCCCTGTACTTCTCTCTGTTCATTGGTAAACCAAACAATATGTTGTCTTGGATGGTTGCATTCTGAATCCATGATGTCTGGGCTACATAGGCTATTGACCCACAAACTCTGACCTATAAGATTTAAGGGGAAAAAAAAATAGGAAGTAATCATGACAACTGTGCACAATACAAGTAAATTTTCACATGGTAAAGCATTCACAAATCAATGAAAGACATTGAAGGCCATCCAAAAGCCACAATGACACCTTTTTTTAACTGTGCTATTATTGAAGAGTCTCTACATCGAATTTCACCATTTAAAAGAGAAATCCAGATAAAGCATTGACAACAGACAACCAATAAAGTTTCTGCTAGTTCTAATGAATAATTAAAACCAAATTGTGGTCATAATTCATAAATGAGTGAAATCCATATATTTTGGTTTCAAACGGTATGTATAAGTTAATTTCAACTAAATTTATTATATTTAATGAGATCATCTTCAAAATATGTTTAATTTAATTGAGATTTTATTTCCAATCACTCTTTTTTATTCTTCATATCAAGAAGGAAACTTATTTTCTAAATGGGATTAAACAAAATTAAATGATATTAACTATTTTTTTTAGGATGAAGTTAGGATTTTCTTCTGATGATGATTGAGTTCGGTGGAGTACTAGGTTTACCCAACTGCCGAATCGTTATAAAAATGTCAACTTTGATGGAAATCGACGTGATGTCTCTATCATGAATGTTTTCACAACTACCAGCAAGATTATATTGTGGTCCAGCCTAAACTTTAATTGCAAGGTTGAAACTTTCTTTAACCACCAACCAATTGTACCTCGCGGTGCATATAAATTATTTACCATAACTGAGATCCTCACAATCAGAACACAAAAAGAATGAGAAATAAATTAGGGAGAAAAGTCGAGATTTCTGAGACGTAAATAGTTATCCAATTTGAGAGAATTTTATCAGCAAATTTTTTGTAGTTATTAGAGTACTATTTTAAGTGATGCACCTAAGGGTATAATATAAGTTTGTATTCCCATTATATCACTACGCTTTCCATTATTGTTACAGACTTACAGTAGACATTTACCTGGACTACGGGTTCTGTGGTCTTCTTTTTCAAGGATTTTCCACGCTAAAGTTTTGGTTGTTATTCTTCTCGCCTTATTATCTTTACTTTTCTTATTTCCCATCTTAATTGCACGGTGAGAAATTTGTGCTGACATTTCCAGCAGATTAGGCATTATAGTAAATTTTGGTTTCAGCATTCAAATCTGAGCATTGAACAACTTCTACTGAATGCTATTTCATTTTTTTTGGTGAATTGTGTTGTGAATGCTATGAACTCCTACGGAAATCAATGTTTGTATTCTTCAATTTGAGGGAATGGGTCCTTTATAGTAGAATTGAATTTTAACATAAATTTGTCATGTGAAAATTTTGCATCTATCACTTTCTTTGTAGGCATTCAATGTATGGGGCATTATGAACATAAATGCATCAACAAGCACAGCAATCTCCAATGCAACAAGAAGCAATTAACTTGCAGTAATGAGGTGCACAAAACAAGAAACATAAGTTAATGGGGTCTAGCTCAATTGGTTAAGCAGAATGCGTGAGTTATCACAAAATCTTGCCAAAGCCAACAAGGAAGACTTGCCATACCTTTCCTGATATCTTGAACATTTCCCCCAACACAGAAGCCAACAAGGAAGACTTGCCAGAGCCAACAGTTCCCACAACAGCAGCATGGTCCCCTTTCTTGATTTCCATCTCTTCAACTCTCAGAACCGCATTCCCATCTGCATCATCCCACGAGAATTCACCGTCCTTGATCTCCACGGCCGTGTCGCCGTCGCAGCCCTCGACTCTCTCCACTGCTCCCTCATCCATTTCCTTGCTCGTCAAGAACTCGTCCAGCCTCCCGAGAGAAATCATCGCCTGCGAAATGACAATGAGAGCCTGAGGGAAGGTCCTCACGGGCTCCTGCAGAATCTTGATCACTGAAGTGATTGTGAACACAGTACCAGCATTCAGAGGAACACCAAGAAGAGTTGCACTCCCAAACGTGAGAACAGTTACCAACAATGGAGCAGAGCTCAGAACCCCCATGTTAACAGCAAAGTAGTACAAGAATTTCCCAATCCAACTATGTTCCGCTTCGCGAAACTTCCCAATCTTGTTGCCAAAGTACTCCTCCCACGCTTGAAACTTGATGACACGCATGTTGTTCAACAATTCATTAGTTGCCTTCATCCTCAAGTCACGGCTCTTCATTATCATAAACTGAAAGCTGTTGGTTCTCTTTGTCCGTAAGAGAGTGAAAACAAACACAATACTCGATCCAAGCAGCGCCGCGAACGCGGACACGCCAATGTTGCTGTAGATAAGGGCCAGAGCTGCAGTTACCTGCAAGGGCATCAGCCATATGGGGTGAAACTGCATCATCAAATCTGCGAGCTGTTGCGCGTCAACAGACATGTGGTTCACAATCTGCCCAGTCCCGTGTGCCTGCCTTGAAGAACTCGACAATCTCAGACCTTTTTTGTATACAGAAGTGATTAGGCTGGAACGAATGAGCATGCCGAGCTTCTGAGAGTGGAAATTGAATTGGTGCACAGAGAGAACTTCGGTTGATTTTGCCAAATACAGGATCAGTATCAGAACAAGGCCTTCATAGGGGGTGCTGTCTTTTCTTGAAGTGAAATCAACGAAACTCTGAATAAGCATTGGACCAATGTACATAACTCCAAGCCTTATAATTGCAAGGAAGCCAGTGAAAGCTATGTGCTTCCAGAAGCATCTGAACAAGGTTAGTCCAACGGGGTGCTTGCTGTTTTCCTCTGGCTTTGGCCAATTGCTATGGAAAAGCTCTGACATTTTCTCTGCTCTGAAATCAATAGGAAGTGAAGGCACATCTTCAAGCTTGAGGGGTGTTTGGTACCCTTTATTCAGCAAAGGGTTCATCCAAAGCCACACTGTTTTGGAGAAGAACGAAGAATATGCATAAGGGCTCAAAGTTCTGTCACTGTAAAGGGACTGATATGTTGTCACTACATCAGAAATTCTAATCACTTGAATCCCGGTTGGCCCTTTCATTGCTACTAGGAAAAGGAACGCAGAAAGTGGAAGGTTAACCAACGAGAACATGTCGTCCACTCTCAAACTAAGCTCAACTTTCGCTACATCGATGGTTATCAATCGAACAATGGCCGAGGTGGCGAACAAGCACGAAACCACCAAGTTCGCAATCCAATAGATTCTCAGCGACAAAGGGTGCTTGGAAGCTTTGAACTTCTTCTCGTGAGCCATTAGGATCGCCACAACTATGTTGGACGCCGCCTGAAAGAGGCGAAAAAGAGCCTCTATGAGTTTCCATGACGAGAGGCTCGTTTGAGTGAAGGCCAAGATGCTTAGAACAGTGTAAGCTATGGCCAAAAGGGTAGTTACCAAGAGGGGTAGTTTGAACCAGAAGGTGACTTTGTAGTCAGAGTCTTTCTCTTGCAGAAGGGGTTTGGTGATGGTGTTGTTGGAGGTGGTGTTAGAAGTGAATCGGGAATAGAGTTTAACTGCTGCAAAGGCTAAAAGAGAGAGCAAGAAGATTGAATCAACAGCAGAAAGAAGAACTCGTTGTGGACATGGAGATAGAAAAATAAACCTCAACCACTGAACTATGAGTAACGCAGTAGGGGAAGATGAATCTATGTCCAAAGTGGAACATGAAGGAGAAGTTAGCCAAGAAGGAGAAAAAGAAGAAGACATGTTTCAAATGATAAGTTGTGACGTTACACTTGTAATATATATGAGATAATAATAAGTAGTCAAGGTTGCAAGTGTTACATGCTACTAATCAACAAGGTTTCGTTTCATACATGATGATGAAGGTGTGATTGAAAAAATCTATGATGAGAGTCGGTGAGAAATATGAAGATGAATGGAAAGAACAAAGAAGAAGAAAAGGAAAAGAAAATGTGAATTGAAAATCGGAGGGGTGTGGTGTGGGGTCTTATCTATGGTGTGAAAAAAGATGTATTTTTCTATTCGGCTTGCTTGTGGAGAGGATCATTAATGTCAATAAAATAAGACTCCATGCGACCCACGCATCTAGTCATCTAGAACAAGAAATAGCGTGGGAACTCGAGGGTAAGGGTAAGGTCCACCATTGTCCACTATAAATGGAGATAGATAGTAACTATGACTCTATGACTCTTTGACTATAACTACATACAAGTCCACACGTTGCGTATAAGGTTAACTAATATATATGGCATTCAAAAATATACCTTCATCCTTATACTCTTTTTTAATATGGTATTAAGAATCAAACCTTCCTTAAAAAAGATCAAACCTAAATCTTTATGTTTTTACTTTAAGTTTACTATTAAGTCAATTCTAGTAGATTACCCTCGTCCTTATACATACATAGAGGGTTGTTTCTTACAATTACTATTATTATTTAGTAATTTACTAATATATTTTAACCTTTTCTATTTGAAAATATGTTTTAATAAATATAAGATATGTTTGTTTTTTTTTTTTTTACTG
>PYAF01003295.1:150461-180551 GCA_007407185.1 Glycine tomentella
GAAATTAATTTATGGTATTTATTGTTTGTTGACTAAAAAATTGTAAAATAATTAAATTTTTTATATAAAAAAATTAATACAATAGACGATTTGAAAATAGTCTTAAAAGGATCAACAAACTTCTCAAAATAATTCTATATATAAGGACAAAGATAGTAAAATTCGCATTTTAAAATGTTTTTATTTAGGTGAGTTTTTTTAATAATTAGGTCATTTTGCTGGAAAAATTAAATCATCAGGTAATTAATATATAATTTTTATCAAAAGTTAATTAACACATAATAATAAAGATACAAAAAAATAGTCTTCAATAGAAAGAAGAAGAAAAAACTCATTTTTATATTCAATAATATTCTCAAATTTGTTTTTTAATTTTTTTGACGTGGTTAAAATGCTTTGTACCTTACTTTGTCTCAAAGATATACTTTTTGTTGACTAACCCCCTGCCACTTTTCAAAGGCAAATAATAATAATTGATTGATTTTAAGATAGTAGCGTATTAAAGTGGATATAACATAATGGCACAGTCATTAGTTAACCATTTTTCCTGCCTTTTCATTTCACATTCATCTTATTTTCCACATTTTTTTTGAAGCAAATTTTCTTTTATTCTTACTCATATGTAACTGCCTTTTAATACCACTGCCCTAATGGGGTCATAGAAATCTTTGCAAAATAGCAAGTCTTCAACTCAAAATTTCCAAATTCAGCAATTGGTATAATCCAATTTAATAATAGCATAAAAAATATTGTCTTCTCCTATTTTAAGCACGAACCAGAGCCCCAACCAAGAAGCTTCAAAACCAATTGCTGGGAAAAGATAAATTATAACAAAGCGTGGAAGCAAAATGGATGGATCTCTTTTCCTATGAAATTAAAAATATGTTCCCCAAATTTAAAAGGCAACATGTAATAATTTTAAAGCAAACAATACGATGCAAAAATAAAAATCAACAGGCACCAATTTTTTAACGTGGGAATACTCCAATCTGAGGAAAAAAACTATGGGCCTAATCCAATAAAAAAAAATCCACTAATTTAAATTAACTGGTACACAACAATTCCTTTTAGAGCTATCAAGGATGAAGATAAAAGTTAATATACCAATAGAGTGAATAACAACACAATAAATATATAGGATATATAAAATTGGTCTAGTGATAAAGTGAGTAGGAAAGGGAAGAGATTGCGATTCAAATTCCTCAGTCAATAAAAACTAATAATATTTGTGGATAAAAAAACACAATAAGCATTACATAATAAATAAATAAATAAAAACTCACTTACGGGCATCAAAGTAAAACTCACTACTAAAATTAGCATACAAAATTTTCAAGAAAAACACTCAAAAAATTTGTACAATTTTCTTTTCCATACAATTGCTTGTTGTCCTGTCTTTTTTACTTAGGTTTTGTTTGGTTTTGGAAAGAAAGTGAGAATGAAGAAAATGAAAAGAAAAAAGAAAATAAGTAATCAGTGAGATGGTTATTAAGTTCTTTGGTGGGAAAGAAAGTTAAAAGAGAGTATATAATATGATATATGAGGAGAGATTAAATTAGATAGATGTATAATATGATATATGAAATGGTTATTATTATTCAATTTTGACAAAATTTGACACATGTAGATATAATTTAATGGTTGAATCAATAAAAATTATATTTTATATCAAATTATAAAAATAGGATAATAGTTATCAAAGTTACATTTATATAATTTAATTTATTCTCATGATATATATATATATATATATATAATATGACTGTTATAAATTTTCTGGTATCATATTTAATTTTTACAAATAAAAAAATATATACTATGATATAATCGTAGCTAATAAAAAAGTAATGCATTTTTGTCATTTTAATGCTAGGTGCATGCTTTCCTTCACTTTCTGTCCAAAAGTGACGAAATGCAAAAACAGAAGTCCCACGCTATCTATCAACCATTTTCTTTTCTCTTTGATGTGTATCAAACATCGAAAATTATAAGGATTTGTTTGATTTCCTTTTCATTTTTTTTGTTTTAAAAATTATTTTCTAAATCAACTCTCCTTTAGTACTTTGTCAATCAATTTATCATGTAAAGTCTATTACGTTTCAAAAATTATTCTAAGAAAATGTTTTAAAACCTTAAAAAACATAAACAAACACTTATATACTATACTCAATTTTGATACTATTTTTAATGGATATTACACTTATATTTTTATCATTCTATGAATATCTTTACTTATATATTTAATCTTAACGTAATTTTAAGCTTCTAGCTGTTATGTGACTTGAATTTTTTACAATGCCTAACAATAGATGAACTAAAAATCTAGTCGATTATGGCAACAAGCCAGACTCACAGAATGACAAAGGCGTGCAGAAGGCCACAATTGAAAGCCAACAACTATTTCCAATTTAATCTAACTAAAAACTGTTTTCACCCATAAAACAATTTTTTCTATTTTTTAGTTTTTGAAGACTAAATCAGTTTGGAATAATGGAAATCATACACACCTTAAGGAAGACGTTTGCTTGTGTTTTATTTTAACTTTTTAATTACAAAAAATTGTTACTTTATTTTAAATTTGTTTCTTGTTTTCAAATTTTCTAAAAAAAACACTCAAAACAACTTTTTATTCATTTATCTTATTTTTTTCAATTCTATCCTTGATAAAAAAAAAAGTTCATTAAAAATGATTAATTATGTCAATTTTAAATAGATCGAAAGATCAAATTGAAAAAAGAAAAGATAAATAACTAAATTAAAAAAAATAAGATAAAAGACTAATAAACTAGAGCAAAAAATAAGATAAAGGATTAGATCAAATTTTTAAAAAAATAAAAGATCAAACTGGACAAAAAAATAAAATAAAAAACCTAATAAATCATTTAACCTTTAAAAAAAATATTGTCATATCAAAGTATGTATTTAAATGTATCAATATAATATTTTTTTAGTTTTAAAAAATTAATATAACAAATGACATATATTTCAAGGTTTAAATTAACGATTTACTAATAACAGTTTTTACTGTACATTTGATAAAGCAACTAACATTTCACAACAATTTCTCACATTTATATATAAAAAAAAAAAACATTTGCACTTAAAATATTGTTTGCCAAATTTTATTTTATTTTTTGAAGGGGATTGTTTGAAATGTTTTCCCAAATCTCGTGCCACAAGTCGATCCATTGTAGAAAAGATTTTGCTTTAAAAGAAAAAATTTACTTTAATAATCTTTATGTCTCAAAAGTTAATCATATCATTTTTGGGCATTTTGGCTATGGAGATAATTTGTTTTTAGCATGTTTGTTAGAATGTAATTAAAAATTATTTATAAGCATAATTCATTCCTAAGAATGTATAATATACATGTTTTTTCATCTTCTTATTTTCAGATAAAGAATTGAGAATCTTATATTTCTATAAAAATATTTAATATAATTTATCATTTTTCTCTTACTCTACCTCATTTATTTAATATATTTTTATTTAATTTAATAATATCGATCACCACATGCACTATAGATATTTTCTACTTTTCAGAAAAAGAATTATACTATTTTGTGTTACTACATACTGTCACCTGCCAGAGACTTTCGTGTTAGAACGTTAACGTTATTTATTTAACAAAAAATGTTCCGGTTCATAAAGATTGTATTCATATTTTATAAGCACATGAGTACAAATTTTACTACAAATATAAAGATTTTATTGATGATTATATACGAGTAATGCTATATTGCACGTACTTGTGCATGGAAAGTACAAAACACGTATTCATTGTAACTTATTGGCTAACAAATTAAATATAAAAAAGAAAAATATATTTTCCAAAAATCATGGGTAATTGTATATTCAAGTTTTTGTAACATTTGCGCTGTGTTTTTTTCGTGCTATTCGGCAATTTTCATTATATATTTATATGTATGTAAATCTACAATTAAAAATGACAAATCTCATAAAAAAAATATTAAATAAATAAGAAATAATATGTTTCATAGAAGAGTACACGTATGAGGAGTGATACAATGTGGGCAGTTAAATACAAATACACATCCCAATCCCTCTTGGTTTTAGAAGGTCGGGTAATATCTTTATCTAGTCAAAGAGGGGTATTTTTTCTCTAAATCGGTGCAGGTTCGGATGACTAATATGAAAAGTCAAGGATTCTTGTCATGAGAAATTAAGGGTAGCGATTCCACTTTCTAACTCACTTATTTAAATTTGTTAAAAATTACACGTAAGTTTTATGTTTCATTTAGTGACTCTTTGTTTTAATTTTGGAGAAATATGATTAAAAAAATTGATATGACGGTGAGTTATAAATTCGAATCTGAAAATAATCTCTTTAGTATTAGATCTTGAGCAAAGATTTTAAGTTGATATTCACTAGATCTCTCCAATAAAGTAATAAAGAGATCTTCAACATGGAGAATGAATTTTTGTACAAAATCTCTCAAGATCTACATATTATTCAAAAAAGAATAAATTTTCTTTCTCTCTTTCTAAGATCTCAAATTGAGATCTACCATTAAAGAAAAAATTAAAAAAAAATTTGAGAGATCTTTAATTTTATGTGATACTATAAAATCCATCAAAAAAAAATTTAAAATCTCAATTTAAAATTTAACACTACTAAAAATGTAACACACATCATCACGTCATCTGCAATTGGACGGTTCCTACTTCCTAGAGTGACTCAGATAACATGCGCGATTTAATTGCTGTTTTTTGGGCAAATTCTTCTTGTTCTGTAAGTACAGTAGCCAAGCTGGCTTGATTTGATAACTGCATCGATCGACAAGACGACAACCTTATGTGAACAATTGTTAGTGTCTTGTCTATTTGCTGTCCTTAGTGCATAAAACAAGTTTAGAAAACTGGAGTCTTATTATGTGAACACATTAACTGCCCACTAGACCAACACGGAAACACATTTTTCTGTAATAAAAAGTGACCATTTCATGGGATTCGACATGCATGCACGTGTGCACCTCAAAATACATTTTAAAGATATATAGCACAAGGTCAGATCTAAATCTAAATCTTACAGAAGGTTTGTAATTAACGTTACTGAAAATAAGGCTTTACTCAACTAAGAAAAAAAAAAGGTGCAAACAACAACCACTACAAGCAATAATCAGCAACGCATTTGAAAAGAAACGTAACTGCCAAAGCCAAACAACACTTTATATTATTGAAATAAAGCATTTCACTTTTAAAAGCAGAATATGATTCCGAATTTTCTTTTGAATACAGCAAATTATCATGCTAACCTTTCTATGTATTAATCCTTATATTGTAATGTTAATGCTAGTGCCTCACTGATATAGTTCTGATTCTGTACAGAGCTTAATTTCACCTTTCTTGTACTAAAATTTTATACAAAGAACGAAAGCGAGAAGAGTTAAACGTTTAACGCTTGACTATTTGGTCCAAGAGAGTTTGATTCATGTCACAAACCATTTTTGAAACTCTATGCATCCTACTTTGACCTGATAAAACCATCGTACTAAGAATTAGTTTCCCCTAGTCTTACCCACATAATCAATCAGATATTCAGATATAGGAACTCCCCACAATTAAAACAAGCTAGCGAGTACCACGTGCACTATTTATCTATCTATCTATCTATATATATATATATATATATATATATATATATATATCAGATATAGGTACTCCCCACAATTAAAACAAGCTAGCGAGTACCACATGCATATATATATATATATATATATATATATATATATATATATATATATATATTGCTGAATGCAACATGCAGTATATTTTATGCTACTATATTAAGCCAAATAGGGGACTCGTAAATTATGTCCATTGATATATATAGCTAATAATTATCATTAAAAAAATATATTTTATTCTATTTGTCTCGGAAAATGCTTTGTAGAGTTAGTTCTCTAAAATTTGGGCTTGCTCTACTGTGTTCCTTGAAATTGATTTTTTCCTTTTATTTTCCTTGAAAGAATGCCAAAAATTTTCTCACATTAATTTGAAAAATTGTTTGATCCTAGATTTTCAGCTGATTCTCTCGAGTGTCTTCCTTTTTTTTTTTTTCTCAAATATAATTATATATCTAGCATTTCAACATCACAAACAAAAATGCACAATCATAAAATCCAAAAGCTGACTACCTTTTTTCTCGTAAGCAAATAAAATTTCATTATAAATTGAACAATATCACAAGAAATGCTATGTCCAATAAGAAGTGACAAACGCAAAAAGCTCACCACGAGGTTTCCATCAAAGTAAAAAGCAATAGCACTACCTACATCGCTTGATAGCATAACACAACCATTTCACTAGAGACTACTTACATATTCAGCCGAAAATACATTTCGGAGATATACCATATGATCAGGTCTAATTCTAATAGAAGGTTTATAATTAACATTACAGGAAACAAGCTCACATGCACATATACGTCATATGTTTATAACAACTACCAAATAACGTGCCACTCTATCACTACAGGCAATAAGAAGCCAACCCATATTGTCGAAATAATGCTCATTTCACTTTTAAAAGTAGAATATGATTCCAAACTTTCTCTTAAATAAAAGGTGGCCATGCTAACTTTTTTGTGTATATATGTTAAAATCTGCCTTCCAACTGTGAAGAAACTTCCTTGCACTAATATTAAAACTCTTAAATACGAATAAATCATTGATTTTATCTTTAAAGTATTATTTTCTCTTCTAAATTTATAAAAACACTAGTGAAGAATAGTAACTTTGTAGAAAAAAGAAGTGAAGAATAGTAACTAATTAATAATAATAGTATAACTCTTCAAAAAGAAAAAACTAATAATAGTATAAGTATCATTTTGACCCAAGCCCTAGCCTAGCTTACTCGGCTCATACCCTCTAAAAGATTCCTAATTGTTTTGGCTTACCTAATTAGGGAGACAAAAAGCCCAAAACTTATACACAGTCCATTTAACAAGGGAGTTGGACCAAGAGTTATGACAAGGAAATTGTTATTTACACCTCCTAACTTTACTAGTATATCTCCCTTTTATTTTATTTTTTAAATATTCTTTTTTTGAAAAATACTTTTTGGAACATTAAAATTTTAACATGTTCCAAAAAAGTAATTTTCAAAAATTTTAAAAATATAACATTTTATAAATTACTTTCTACAAGTGAAAGCATTAAAAATTTACTTTTCAGAATGTAAAAATTTAATATTTTAAAAAGTACTTTCTAGAAGCCAATTTTTAAAAGGAAACAAACAAGCACCAAATTTCAAGGGATCAACCCTTTTCACGGTTTGTGATAGTCTATCATGGAGATGTCATAGTGGCAAAGAACTTGGTCACTTGGATGTACTTCTTGTTGTCATGAAAAATTTACTTCTTAGCAAGAGGTCATCTAGGAGCTACCTTAGATCGACAAACAAACATGATTTTGGTGATTACTTCACTTGAAAGATTTGTCATCACTATGATTGGAGTGTAAGATCATCAATGGGATTCATATTCCAATGGTTGCTTTCAATATCATATAATTTCATTTTTTTTTGCTAAGTTTCATTTCAAGAAAGTGAGTATATCAACGCATAGCAAATGCAAAGCAACTTAAAGGCAATTGGTGCCCATTTTTTCTTTCTAAAAATTGACTTCTGGAAAGTACTTTTTGAAATATTAAAATTGGAACACTTCTAAAAAGTAATTTTTGGAATGTAAATTTTTTATCAATTTCACTTATGGGAAGTACTTGGCCCCTACACAATCCATTTAACAAGGGAGTTGGGCCAAGAGATATAACTTTTTCTAAAATGTTTTTCTCAATTGCCTACAAAATATTTTCAACTAAACCTCGATCTTAACTAAAGTAATTTTGACTCAACCTTGACTAGAATAACTTCAATTCACCTTCAGTCAAAGTATTTTCAACTCTGTCGTGACTCGAGTATCTTCATCTCAGCCTCAACCAAGACATCTTCACCTCAGGCATTGGTCAAAGCTTAATTTTCACCTTGGCCTCAACCAGGGCATCTTCACCTTAATCTTGGCTTATTTTTAACTCGTTCTCAATTAGGGCACTTTCAACTCATTCTCAACTAAGGCATTTTTGGCTTGACCCTAATCAAAACACCTTTGTTTGGACCTCGACCAACACATCTTCAGCTCAACCTTAACTAAAGCATCTTCAACTTAGCTTATGCTAAGACATCTTTGGCCCAACATCAAATAAAAACATTTATTGTTTAAACAGTCACAAGTATTAGTAGGATATGTTAAAATGTCTAAGGTAACAAGTGTTGCAAGTATCAATAATAGTTTCTTACACTTCAATAGTGATGACAATAATGCAAGACCGAAAAGCCATTCATATTGATGCTTTAGGTTTTTGTTACCATTATTTGAATTGAATTATGTGTTTTTTAATCGTAAATATTAGATAGGAAAAATGTAAAATTTGTGGAACCCACAATAAAATAAATCCATCTTCAAATGCTATAAAAGTAAGAAGCATTTGTGACTTTTTTTTTTAATTTTTTAAAGTATTAAATGTATTTTATAACAAAAAAGTCAAAATGAATAAATAAATTCATTATAAGTTGTTAAGTAAGACATTAAGTTTTTAATTAATATATTTTTTTATATGATTTATTTATTTTTCAAACTCTCTTTTATCCATTCAAATAAGCAAAATTAAAATAAGTAAGACATTAAGTTTTTAATTAATATATTTTTTTATATGATTTATTTATTTTTCAAACTCTCTTTTATCCATTCAAATAAGCAAAATTAAAATTTTCTAACATTTTTCTCTTTATTTCTCTTCTATTTTTCTCTTTATTTTTATTCCTATCCCGATCAAAATTTAAAGCTGTTATCATTAAATTACGATTTAGATATGTTTTTAATTTTTATAATTTAACCTTTTTCATTTGTTTCCCTTGCAAAATAAATATTTTTAGTTCTTATAAATTATGTTAATTTTATTTTTCATTCTTAAAACAGATTAAATAACCTTGTAAATCTGTGATAGTTTGGAAGAAAATTCAATGGCATTATCAGATTCAGCAGGCAAGGTTTCACTTTCAAACAAACCTTCCCACTTAGAAACGTTACCGTTACACCCCCAACGTCTCTTTCCATTTTTTAAACCTGAAAGCGAAAAAGGTTAAGATTTTTATACCAGCAATCAAAAAAAAAATAAAAATTGAACCCATCAAATCTCTCAATCACTCTCATTTCTCGATTCATCTCATTGCTCTGCATTGCAACACTCACACATCAATGGCACTCAGACCCATCGACAACGCTCTTCCAACAACAACCCCAGAGAGACCCAAAAAACAAACCAAAATCGCTATTGCAACCCAAAAACAACAAGATCGTGCTTCTGTCAACGGCGAAAACGTAGCTCCATTGCCCTCATCTGGGGATGCCACTGTTGACTATGTCTCCTCCGACAGCCTTAAACCCTTGTCGGACCCCGAAGTTAGGATTCAGGTATGTGCATGTTCTTATTTTTGCTCTTTCGCACCGTTTAAAAAAATAAAAATCACTTATTTTCGGAGCATTGAGAATTCTTAAATTGCAAAAATCTTTGGAAATGCAGAGTTTTTTGGAAGATTTGGATTCGAAAAATTGGATCAAGGTTTGTGAGTCGCTGAATGATGTTAGGCGCTTCTCGTTGTTCCACTCCTCTCTTCTATTCCCAATCTTGTAAGGGATATTTTATATTTTATGTTCTCTCTCTTTATAAAATGTTTGTGTTCTTTTTTAAAGCTTTGAACTTTAGTTGTGGGGGCAACTGGGTTTTGAGGAATTTATGACATGGTTTTGTGGGCAGGGGAAAAATTGTGTTGGTGGTGGCGAAGACAATGAGGAACCCTCGTAGTGCTCTTTGCAAAACTGCTATTATGGCTGCTGCTGATATTTTCAATGCATTTGGTGACAAGCTGCTTGAACCAGAGACCTCTGATGCATTTGATGGCTTGGTAATTGGATTCAATTTCCTCTTGTGTGATCTGTTTTTTTGTATTATTTTTTTTAAGGGTTAAATGAAAATGTGTTTTTGGTCAAAATTGTTTCTAGTCCATTTTTTTGGCAAAACTGTTATAAACTACTATGAGTGCATAGGAATTTAACTGTCTTTGTATTTCGGAGACAACGGACTTATATTCACGACATTTCAGAAGACCAAAATCACTATTTTTAAAATGTAGGAAATCTAAAATCAATTTTGACCCACTTGATGAGGTTGAGGAACCTAAAACATATGTTGGAACTTCTTTAATATGATGTATTGTTGACTAATGGGTTGGAATGTGTTGTTTGGTTGAATATCAACAGCTGTTACAGCTGCTGCTGAAGGCATCCCAAGATAAAAGGTTTGTGTGTGAAGAAGCTGATAGAGCACTTGGCTTAATGGTGGGTTCCATAACCCCTCTTCCACTGCTTAAGAAACTGAGGGTTTATGTGAGTCACAAAAACCTTAGGGTCAGGGCTAAGGCTGCTGTTTCTCTCTCCAACTGTGTCTCCAAGATGGTGAGTTAACATTCCAAACACCAATTAACTGTGTGATGTCTTTCTCTTGCATGGTTGGTGTTTGTGTCAATGCATTGTTCTAAGGTTTGAGTCATTCATTTATGTGAATGTCTGCAGGGGCTTGAAGAAATGGAGCAGTTTGGTTTGGTTGAACTGATTGAAGTGGCGGCGGATTTACTGAATGATAGACTTCCTGAGGCAAGAGATGCGGCGCGAAGTATTGCAACTTCGGTGTATGAGGTACTGACAAAGGACTCGGAAGAGAAGATGGAGTTGTGGCAGAGCTTCTGCCAAGCCAAGTTGCCACCAATTCATGCTCTTTCAATTTTGAAAATAGTTAAGCCCTAAAATGGAGGAGTGTTTCTGTTGTGTAGTCCCACCCCTAGTCATATATACCTCAAGGCAAGGGTTTAGAAATTTAGTTTTATTTGTTGAAATGCTCATCTTCATGAGTAGCAATATTTGAAATAACTTTTCATGTGTTCAGTTTGCTCTAGTACTGTATAATCTCCTTTTATAACAGTGATATTTATCATTCAGTGATTTAACAAAGCAAATGCTCAGTTTTACAAATACTAAGATACTAACTACTCTCTAGTTAACCAAATGCTCAGTTTTACAAATACTAAGTTACTAACTCTAAATCTCTAATTGTGCCAAGTAATCTTTCCTTCCCTCTCCTATCTCCACAGAAGGCGTATGTTGTTTTAGCATACCTTGTAATGATCAACAAAACTAGGAGGCGTATGTGCTCCCCCTACCATTTTCACTGTGTTTGCAATTGACAATGTTGAATTGTGTACTGTGCAGAGAGTGATCTATTATTCCATAATAAATAGTCACTATTGACTTAACGTGAAACTTAAGAGTTTAAGCAAATGACATAGTTTAAGCACAATGACTTAACATGAAACTTTAGAGTTTAAGCAAATGACATAAAGTTCCCAACTTAGTGTTTCATTACCCCTTTTATGTCCTTTGCTTAAACTCTAAGTCACAACTCAGTCTTCACATATCAGCTATCTTCCCCACTTATGACATGAGTTAACCTTTTGCTATCTCTAATAAAACTTCTTACTTTATTTCATAGCGTTCATAAGGTTCATTGATTTATTTTGTATTCCATGTTTCTTACCTGTTTGGCAACATTCCCTAATGGTTAATACTTAATAGTTTATTTTATGTAAGGCTTCATTGGAGCTTTTATTATTGTAATTTCCATAATATTAACCCTATTCCCTAAGACATGAAACGTTGAATCTCTTAACTATCCCACATATTTAAAGTTCTTTATAATTTATTTGAGAAAAGGGATTATGCACTATCAGTGTAAAAAATGTTATTCAATCACTACCAATTATATATAGTAAATTTATTAACTTTTAAAATAATTATCTTAAAGTAATTCAAACGATGATATGTGATTGGACAACGATGTAAAATAATTTTATACCGTTAATACATAGAATTAAACTCAATTTATTTTAGATAAACAGGTTTTTAGTTTTTATAGATGATGGTTTTAGTTCTCTAAATATTTCTTTGTTGGTTTTGATTCTCATAAATTTTAACGTTTTTTAAAAATAAGTTGTTTACTCTTAATGATAACATGCATACATCTAATTGTATCTTGTAATGTTACTTGAAAATAATCATCCATCCATTTGCTTGTTACCTCAAAATGTATGTTTGGTAACACATTTGTTACTTCTTGTTGGACGTGGATCATCTATTTTGAAAGTTATGTGTAATTTCGGATTAAGTAATTTAGAACATAAGTTGCATTCCAGATACTCAATCCAAATCATCTATTCTAGAAGTCATATAGTATAATTTCAAATGGAGTAATCTAGAACACAAAATGCATTACAAATGCATTCTAAATTACTCAAATCATAACTATTACATGACTTTCTTATTTATTCTCGAAATCATATAATATAGTTCTGAATTAAATAATCCAAAACACAAGATGCATTCCAAATTACTCAATCCGAAATGGTTATCCGGTTTTAGACCTTGACAAACACTACAGCAAATTAACAAGGGGAGATGGAAGAAGAGAAGGAGATGGAGAATGAGGGATGCTTGGTTGCACATAGAGAATAGGAGGTGCTAGGGTTGCGGGGGGATTTTCTCCGGTCATGTCTTTTTTATGTAGTGCAAGAAGAAAAATAAGGGGGATCAAGAAGTAATAGACTGCTTGGAAACCAAGACACCTTGCATATACTTCGAAAATAAACCCAACCCAGCTTAGGGAATTAAAGTCATGTCATATTGTTATAATGAAGCTCGTTCAATCTATCAACCACGCAAAAAAAAAAAAAAAACAAAGTCCAATTGATTACGCTGCCTCTCTAAGGCTTCTGCTTCCTACACTAACAGTGGAATTTTCAAAATAGTCTTCCGCTATTTTACACGTTTTACTTCATACGTATCCGCATAATTCATACAAATTAACGAATCCGTTAGGATCTTATGAATTCATCAATCCATAATCTTTCGGATTCGCCAATCCGTAAATTAATTATGTTAAAAAATAATTAATATTGATACATATAATATTAAATTTTTTAATGTATATTTAATACACATAATTTTACATAATAAATTTTATAACAATTAATTTTGATCTAATAATTAATTTATAGTTTAATTTATCAAACATGCAAACTTATCTATAAATTTTGTTTTGTAACATATAGTGTTAAGGAATAATTTTATTTTGTAACAAACAATGTTAAAAAATATCGATTGGGCCCAATCCATAAAAAAAACTACTTACGGATTGACGAATCCGTAAGATTACAGATTCGCCCAATCCGTAAATAAATAATAAAAAAAACCCATAAAATAGCAAAGGATGTTTTGGAAATTCTACTGTTACGAAAATGGTGTAGTAGAAAAACGAATGGTGTAGGAAGCAAAAGCCCCTCTCTAATCAGGCAATTTGCAAAGGCTCCCAAGTTTACTGCTTGAGGATTCAATGTATAATGTATTGCTGGATAAGAATTGAATACAGGACCTGCAGCACAACCACTCAATAGATAACAAAGAGCAACATTGATGAATTTACAGGCAAGGGTATGTCCAAATAAAGACGGACACATTCCCCCAACTGGATGATTCATGTTACAAACAGAAAGGCTCATGTTAGTATTCATCAACTTATGATGCATTCTGCATGAGGGAGTCAATCTGAGCACACGAATTAGGCTAAGGCTGTTGCATCATCTCCACTTCATCCAAATCTTGAGATTGGATGTGTATATCCTGTCAGAGAAACTGACTGTCACATAAAACACTAATGCAGTAAATGGGAAAAAATTGGATTGCATTATTGCTTTTTAAATCTTAATGCAATTTATCCAACAGATCTGCTGTCTTACAGTTGTCCTAGAGGCTCACTTAGGGAGAAGTAAGGGTTTTTGAAAATCATGATTTAAGAATAATACAGTTAAGCGTAATTCTTCCAAATTGAAATATATTCATCAGGATTTCATAAAATTACCAACACCCAAAACACTTCATCAGAAAGTGTGAAAAAACCACCAATTTCAATTTTTTTCCATAGAATTTAAACTTACAAAATAAGCATGGAAAGATATAGATATCTGATTATAAATTCAATACCTGTGTCTGTAAAAGTGGTTGAGGTTGCTGATCTTGGGCTAATGGATAAGCTTGCGGTTGAGATATTCTATAGTAAGGTTCTTTGAGATCAAGTTTACAGGATGATGTTTGAAGAATCCCTCCTTGTTCAGCACCAGGACCCCACGTTTTAGCTAAATGAAAATAGAAATCTGTTCATCGCTGCAGGAAGATATAATATAGTAATAAAATGGAAAAGAAAAAAAGACAATTACCAACCTGACAATTTTAAATTGATTGTATAACTCTGAGCAGTGTGAGCAATCAAGTGCATCCTGCCAGTAATTTCTTGTCCTGCCATGACATATATTGGCTGTGAGAGAACACAGCGTAACTGATACCAGTGGGTTGTAGGTGAACCAGGGGCAGTGGTAAGCCACCTTCGTGCAGTACTGTGGATTTGGAATAATTGAGACAAATTAACTGATGTGAACAATCACAAAGCATTGATTAATAGAAAAATAGACAATATTGGACAAGTAGAAGAGGAATGGTTACCTTCCATTGAACAGTACATCAAACCAACATGCCAACCCATGTAGCCTGGCACCCACAGTGGCAGTGAATTTGAGAGGAATGTCGATTTCATACAGCTCTTCTTCCTACAGAATGAAAAATGATTTGATCACAAATTCCTTGGAAATTTTATTCTAAACATTGAAACAATATAACCTCAGATTTCAGAATGATACAACCAAGATGCTAACCAGCAATAGACCCTTTGCCAAACACAATGATACATAACCCCAAAATAAACATGGTTTTGCAAATAAAAGTTTCAAAAAATTCTTAATCCAAAGGAAAACTGAAGGATGCAAACTACCAGATGACAAACTTCTATTAAAATGATTCAGGATGGAAATATGCTGGTATCTTAAAATGTATTAGCTGTTATACTAGGATGGAGGTGATATCAAAATAGATCAGCTTGTTTCATGAAAAAGTGGAATTTCTCAGCCAATAGGACTTCCGGAAAAATAAACCATCTAAACAAATAAAAATGAGTAAATGTTTACCTTTATTTTGGTAAAGTCTAACACATGGAACATAGGAGCAGCTATTAACAACCTTGGATCAAAAGCATCCACCACAGGCTGGGCATGGATAAGAGAAAAAAGTGAAGTGGGAGAATATATCTTATATCATACATTTATCCACAACATAAATTTTAGTAACCATAATGGTCCAATTTTACTCCTTTGTCAAAAGACTATATCAAAATGACACACTCAAGAAATCCCTAGAGGCAAAAACTATTAGTAAAGGTTAAGAAACATTTTAATTCTATCCAATTCTGTTTTGCCCACGGGATTGAGAGGATTCAGAAAAAATAAACAGATCATATCAAACCAGGAAGCTATTAGTAAAGGTTAAGAAACATTTTAATGCTACCCATTTCTGTTTCGCCCCCGAGATTTTGAAAGCATTCCAAAAACTAAACAAATCATATAAAATAATTCATGATGATAAGGCACCATCAACAACAACCAAGCATTTCCCCAACAGGTAAGGTTAATATTCTTCTTAATGGTGTCAAGTCAACTATAAATTTTACTCAACCTCTACTGATAGGGCTGGGCTACTCTCCATTTAATCTTTTCTCCTAAATCAGGCTTCTACCAGACTTCACCATGCATGTCTAAACCACCTAAGGCAAGATTCTAGAATTTTTATTATGATAGGCACCATCAATTGTCATAAATTAATTAGTATCTTCCACAAGCCAATTTTCCTATCTTTACTGAGACAAACACAGCACTTACAGTATACAGTGATAGACAACAACCCCTTATTAGTAGGGTGTACGTTAGAAGGAATAGGAAAGGAGCAGAGGATTAGACCTCTGAGATAGTTGAGGTTGAGAGGCAGAAACAGTAATAATTAACTCCAGTTACTGGGTTGGGAGATTTGGAAGTGTATAAAAGGGGGGCAAAGAGAGATTGGGAGTGGAGAGTTCAGGTCCCTCAAATACCAAAAGCAAAAATGCGCTAAATTACAAGGACTAAAAAGGTATTTAAGCCTTATTATACAATTCCAACTTCTTTGCCAGACAAACTCCATTTGTGTTTACAACAAATACAGATGCTGATTGACCCTTACATTTAAATACAATTGTCACTTAACACTAATCCACCAGAAGCATGTAAGCATTTAAAAAATAAATAGAAATAGGTGCCAATTTTATGAGGAAACAACGAATACAAAAACAAAATATAAATACAATTCCAACTTCTTTGCCAGACAAACAACAATTATGTTACAACAAATGCAGATGCTGATTTGACCATTACAATTAAACCATTATCACTGAACACTAACCCTCCAGAAGCATGTAAGTATTTAAAAAAGAAATAGAAATAGGTGCCAATTTTATTAGGAAACAGTGAGTAAAAAACAAAGGGAACACATGCATCAGTACCGCAAAAGGCAGAAAGGGAAGAAAATGAGAGAGGATTATGTCATAACAAGAGGTGACAAGGGCAAATATAAACAGAAGCCCAGCATCAAATGTGAAGATGCATATAAACCAATTGAAAAACATATAATATAATCCTCTTTGGCTTTCTATGTAAATGCCAAATCCTATGTTTGACAAAGAATGGTATGAAAAACAGGTGGAGTTCCAATTCAAACAGGAACAAAGCATTATCTACACTAATTCTATCTCTTAAGTAAATTACCGGTCTTATAATCTCCAGAAACATGTAAGCATTCATAAAAGAAAAAAAAATGTTACGTTTTAATTTGGAAAAACAGAAATCACATATAATCTGTTTGTGGAAATCCCAAACCAAATAAACATTTTATACAGCATGTTCCAAATACATCCTACTCTTATCAGAATGGATTGTTTAGAAATCTTCAGTTCATTTTTTCAAACCAAGCTAGAAAGATACCTGAGAAAAGTATCCTTGAAAGGCAGTCCCATGTAAGGGTGTCAAATCAACACCATAATAGTTTTGTTGCTGCCAAAACAGGGCCTGAACAAATAGAATAGAACAATATTGATCAAAGAATTTAAGAAAAATAGAAAAAAAGAATAGTATCTCAAAACAACAGTCAGAAAACAAGGATAATTTCACCTTATTAGCAATTTCAACAAACAAATATTCATCACTGAAAGGAGCCATGTGAATCCTACAACAATAATAAATTCAAAGTTAGGAGTAGACAAATAATTCTTAGATAATTATAAGCAGTTTTGGGAGGTGGGAAGATGCAAATAAAAAATGTATTTTTAACACGAAAAAGGCACAAAAATGTTGCATAAGAACAAGAATGTGCATCTTGAAAGATATATTGGGCTAAGAATAACTTTTTAAATGGAAGATAATTATCCCAATAACTTGCCTATATAGAATCATACAGTCATAACTATGCTTAATAGCGTTACACAAAAAGAAAAAGGGGGAAAAGTAGAGAAAGTGTGTTTCAATGTACCTTCCCACTGTAGGAAACATTTTCCCATTAGGGGTGAGAAACCTATCTCTGGCAATGACATAAGACTCCAGCATTCTTTCGTTAACTAACAAGGTGCCTGCACAAAAACAGAGAAATGTCACTGACTTAGAAATTTCCAACAAAATGGCTAAAAAACTGCTAATTCCCTTGAAACACTTGCATTTCCAAATTTTTATGACACAATTTATCTGAACACCACAAAGAAGCAGCAGAAAAATCTATTGACAAAAATATAACTTATGCATGGACTACCAACATCATTCTCTAGATTGACTGAAGCAAGTATAACAGAAGCTTACCCATGGGCTCGGAGATTAGAATATCAGCTTTCTCTGGCAATTCAACATCCTCAACTTTGCCTTCAATAACCTATATATATAAATATTATATGGCATAGTCACCTGAACAAAGATAAAGAACAATGACTACTGAAGAAAGCCAAGAAAAAATTCTTACTGTAATTCGTTGACCCAGTATTGGGTTCCCAGCTACAAGTTTTTGTGCATATTCTGCCATTTCAGATGCTTCCACAGCATAAACATGTTTTGCACCAGCCTGGAAAGGAATGACAGAATGATAATGGAATAGCCGTTTCTTACCAAAAAAAATATAAAAATATATAAAAACTTAAAAATAAAAATGAGACCAAGCAAAGCTCCCCCAGTCACCTCCTCCTCTCCATTTATTCTCTCTTTCAACATGTCTCCCCCTCTCATCTCTCTCTCCCATTTCTTCGATTTTTGTGTTCCATCTCCCTCATTCTAAGCTATCCTTTGGAAATTTTGGAGAAATTTATGAGTCCCACTCATTTGGTTCTCCACCTATACAGCTTTGGGATGATTTTCTGCAGTTAAGAGTTGTCCCCTATGGAGCAAGAGATGTTACCTCTTCTGGAAAAATTATTATTTGGGCTCTTGAGGTATAGCCACAACTTAAAAACTTGAGAAAATTAGTTATTGATATGTTTTCATTTTTAGGGAAGTTGTAATTTAAAGCTTTGAGCATAAATCTAGCGATTTGATTTTTAATTTTCTAAAAGACTTGTTGAATATTCATTGCAGTTCAGATTCATTGGTTACAACTTGCAAACTCTTGTAAGTCCGGAGTACTCCAGGGTGATCTTTAATATTTTTATGATTACAATTTAATTATTTTGTTATAACACCATTGTCTAATATTATTTGCTTGGAGGAAACACGCCTTCATAGTTCATATTATTTTCTAATCACTCCAAAATAAATTGTTATGGATTTTTGTTCAAGTATATTATATTGGTGAAATGTGAAATGGGAAATTGTTCTGATTTTGTTTAATGACATTCAATTATGAAATGTATGAAATTGAGATTTTTATCACTGGAAACAAATTTGATTAATTTTGAGAATGGTTTTCTATAAATCATTATTTTGGGAACCCATGTTAGATGGACCCTTCAATGCACAGAGGACTATCAGTGAGATGAAGCTGCCTACAATGAGATGAAATGAAATCATATAAAATGATTTAATAGAGAAGAGGGCTAACTGTTAGATGGAGCTTCCCCCAGGAGAGTGGCCACCCCCTAAGAGGAGCACCCCCTAAGAGGAGAGGGATATAAACAAGATGGAGCTTCTTTAAACAATAGTTATCTCAATTCTCATGTGTACACTTGTAATACTATAGACTTTAAATTTCTAATACTTGGCATGTTATTATTCCATTTTTATCCAATGTGTTCTATTTTGAAAATTGTGGATTTAAAGAAAATCATAATTAAGCAAGTTTCTGGAATTTTGATTTATAGTAGTTCTTTGAAATATAATAAGATTCTTTAGATAATAAAATTATTTCCATTGGTTTAGTGTGTTTTAATCAAATCTTTATTTGCAAACCACTAGTGCACTACATTGTTCCCTCATCCTGTTCATTATATTTATGGGTAAATCTTCACTGAGCCTATGTGATTCACCCATTCCTTAATTATATTTTCCAGACCATGAGTAAACTGAATTTCAGGCTACTGGAAGTTGCAGTCCTTCCCAGTAAATTATCCCTACTAAGACCTCCATTGTTTCAGCAACCCTTTAGCTTTATAGTGTATTTTGGACATTTTGCAGCTTTTGAAAGTTACTCTTGTTACTTTTAGGTCATTAAATATCTTAATATCAAGATCTCAAATTCTATGTGCTGTCAGTGTAAAAATAAATAAAAGATACATTGAAAGTTACTATTGTTATTTCAGGATATTGAAATTACAGGGGATACTCTGCCAAAATTTCAGTAAATTTGAAGTATAACTTGTTTGAGAAATTTTATTTCTTTAGAAAATGTTTCTGTATTAGTTAGGCCCTTAGGCTTGTCGGGCTATGTGATATTTGAGTCCTCTGCACCAGTCATGGGTCCAATTTTGGGTCTGAGGAAGATTTCATATCAAGTTTTGAAAGGATAGGTCAAGAGAAACACCCAGAATTTTCATTTAATTAGAAGCAATCACACTTTTAGCATATGCAACAAAGAACTTGGCAGATTAAAGTGTTAAGTTACCTGGGCAGCAAATAGTGACAAAATACCACTACCAGCACCAACATCAACTACTACACGACCTACGAAATCTGCACGATTCTCAAGAACTGCAGCATAATAGGTTCCTAAAACAAGAACATCAGGAATTCCTCAGTAAACATATCGGTAGAAGTAAAAAAATAAAATAACTATATAAAAGGCCACTAGAATACAATCAGGTGTAACCTGTTCTCACATAGTCCTGCAACATATTTTGCTGATGCAGAAGTTGTCCATAATAATGAAAATACATTTTTGCAGAAGATGACTCTATCTTCTCATCAAATTTGCTTTTAGAAGTTATTGCATTAGTTCCATTTGGCAAGTTTCCTCCTGGGGTAAAAGTGTAAAACAATCAAATATTTAATTAAACAGTTATTTTATATTACCAATAAATAACCAATGTAATCATGCATGCAGTGAAAAGAAACTTGAAGAATTGTAGGAGCAAGCAAAATATACACCGAAAGGTACAATCAACACACAACTGTAGATAGGATCCTGAACCATGTCGAAAACGTTAAACCAATTAAAACAATAGAAATTAATTAATGGTACATCTCCAAACAGCAAATTAGGTGCTAGCTATAAAAAGAAAAACAGAAAAGAAGGTTGTTATATGACACAAACAATCCTACCCAGTTACAATGAGATCCAATGCAACATCAGAAGTACTATAATAAGAACCTACCTCTTTCATTAGTTATACTATCCTAAGTTCCTCTATTACATGTTACCTGTCAAGCAACATTTCAACAGTAGCATCACAAGTTCTTAAATATCTATTTAACCATCCAGAAAATCTGAAAACACATTGAAAGACGAAAACTTTTTAAAAAATATCTAAACTCATACATACATCCTAAGTTTCCCGTATCTAACATTAACACGGTTTAAAAATGTCATTCTGCAAACCAAAGATGACCTGAAGTAATCAAATCAACAGAGTTTGCCAAATGCCATTCTATAACAAGGTTTACACAAATTTCCAAAGGCAGCACCTTGAACATTGAATCCCTTCTTCCATTGTTGGTATACACAATGGAAGGCCTCACTCTCTTCCTCATTTCTAAACTGTATAGCAACTCCACTGGAATATGACGTCTGGTTCAAAAATAGCACAGTTAAAAGGCATAGCTATATATAGCAGTACATCATTGAATTAAGCAGGAAAACAATGCAACGTACAACTGCACACCTCACAAGAACATAAACCTCATCATTCGGGCAAAGTAACAAAAAAACAGAAAACAAATCAAAATGCAGGACTGTACTACCAATTCTTTGAAAGCTCAAACATTCTAAATACCAAAAAAAAAATAAAAAGATTCATAATGTGCCAGCCAAATGAAACAAAACCAGCTGAGATAGAAATAGATGTACATATATTTTTACTGTATATTCTAAATACACATTTGTACCTGTTTGTCAGCCTCAGACTCCTCCACCATGCAAACCGATTCAATAGGACCTAATCTGAATAGCTGCAAACCATAAATTGCACAAAAATATTTCAATACACCGCAGTCAAAAACAGAGATATCAATGCACCATTCACTGAATACTTATCACTGAGTGAACACACGAAAAAAATCAAAGCGAGATTCAAAAAAAGAAAAAAAAAACGAACCTGAATAGCTAAAAGATGAGCATTGAGAGCAACATGGCGAGATTCGTTCCAAATTTGAAGACGATCACCGGCGAAGAGAGCAACCCCCGGCGAAGCAGAAGCAGGAGCCGAAGACACCTCGGATACCGACGCTAGCGCAAACTCTCGCTGCCTCCTCTTCTGCGCCGCCGAATCCTCCATTATCGTTCCTTCCTCCAACCTCAACAACACCAACACTTGTCTTGCTCTATAACTCTTTTTATATATATATATATATATATATGGGATCTTTTTATACACTGGTGTAAAACTTTTACACCATTTAATAATTTTTTATTGGATAAGTATTTTACAAAATCTATCCTTAAATTAAAAATTTATATCATATAGATCATCATATAAATCACATGTATCAAATTTCACAAAAATCTAAAATCATTTAAAATATAATTAAATAGTTTAATTTTTAGATATTTTTTAGAAGTACATATATATTAATTTTTATATATATAAATAAGATGTGTGTGCTTACAATGATGATATGAAACTACGTGTCTGGAGTATGCATAAATTTTGATTTAAGAAATGGAACAAAACTAGGGTTTGGGACTGTGAGAATTGAGAGCCGCCAGAGAGACAGAGAGAGAAGAGAAGTTGGTTGAGTCCAGAAAGAGAAGGTTTCAGTTTCGTCTCGGGTTTGGGATTTTATAGTGTTTGTGCTAGTAGTGAGTGGTGGTGTCATGTTTCTGTTGGAGAGGGTGAGTGAGAGTAGCGTGCGTTGTTAGTGTTAGTGTGTGTCTTACTCGAATGAATGAATGGTGGTGTTATCTGGTGTTTCGCGACGCAAGCTAGATTTTACGTCATAGACGACGCATGTTCCTTTTTTTTCCACTACGTGGGTCCCGTGACCCATTCATCCACAATGTGCTTATGCTTTCGACTCCTTCTCATTAATACTTAGGTGTATGTTTGGAATTTTTGTATTGATATGGTAATTTCCTTTGATCAAAAATAAAAGGCTCATTTATTTTATTAATTCAAATACCTAATATCTTAATCATCAAAGGATAAGAAGATATGACAAATATTATAACTGCCACTTATCAGTTATTCAGATAACCGAAGGTAGTGGAGATAACAATACTATAGCCACTAAACCCACTATCAGTTAATCTCCATATACAGATAATGAATGAGGCTCACTACTCAATTAACTCAGGTCAGTATTCTCAAAGTTATAAATAAGGATGTCCTCCATGGAGAAAGGTACACAAACACACACACTCTAGCTCTCTCTCTCTATTACACAGAGCATACACCCCATCCCAAATTCGTGTATCTTTGTGATCTTCTGCTTCAAGGTGTCATTCTCCATTGACTCCCTTGAATCCCAGAGTTATAGTGATCAAACAGTAAACACGTAGCACTTTGGTGTTACACAATTGTGTTCTGGGAAACATACAGAACATTGGCGCCGTCTGTGGGGACGATAAACTTCGAGTCCCACGCTTATATACAAAAAAATGAGAGGAGAAAGAGGACATCTAAATTCGCATGTTGAGAAGAGCAAAAACTATCATCCTTCAATCTTCTCAATCTCCTTGCTTAACCGTTAGATTTTGCTGAAACTTTTACAAAAAGTTCGAGACTTATCAATCTTCACATCTAACGGTGGGTTTCTTGAATCGAGGCTTGAAGCATCACCAGAAAATTTCAAACCGAAATCGTTCAGAATCCATTTTCTGAAGCAGGCAGCGGTATTGCGAGGGACATTTCTCTCACATTAATCGTTGGATCGCGTTCAAACTTTGAGGAAAGATTACTCAAATCTTTTTCTACATTCTGACCGTTCAGATCATTCATTGAAGTGTTTTCAAGAGGGAATGTTTCAACTGCAAACAAAGGTTATCAGAATTCCTGCTCTCTTTTATCTTGTTTCGGGCAGTGATATTGAAAAAGAGGTATCTCTTTTATCAACCGTTGGATTATCCTCAAATTCGGAAAGAATTTGGGTGGATTCCTAGAGAGGTCCCATAATTTTTACTTATCATATTAAGAAGACAACCTCATCAATATAGAATGCAGCATCATCAATATAGAATATGAGATTCACCAACAGTGAAGCCAGGTTGGCATATGCGCAATATCACTTTATGAGGGTGGATCTTGTCTCACGAGCGACAACACAGATTAGATTAAGCAAAAGTTAAGTCTTCTCCCCCTTTTCTAATATGAAACTTCATAAATCATTTTTTATAGTATTTTTATAATAATATATGTGTAAAATATTATTATTTTTGCATGTCAAGGGAAATTATCGTAACGACCCTCTGGGATAAAAATGGTTAAGTTGCAAGAATTGAACCTTGAGGGTAAAGTCCAAGAGAGGGTTAAAAACTCAAGAGTTTATTGCTTGAGGGTAAAGCCCAAGAACGGGTTAAAAACTCAAGAATTGATTAATTGAGGGTAAAACCCAAGAGAGGGTTAAAAACTCAAGAATTGAATCTTGAGGGTAAAGCCCAAGAAAGGGTTAAAAACTCAAGAATTGAATATCTTCATCAATCTCGATTCAGCGATAATTGCTAATACAGCTTGGCAGGTTAGAGTGCTGACCAACCAAGCTGGGGAGCATCTGTTATGGTAATTTCCTTTGGCCAAAAATAAAATGCTCATTTATCTTATTAATTCAAATACCTAATATCTTAACCATCAAAGGATAAGAAGATATGACAAATATTATAACTGCCACTTATCAGTTATTCAGATAACCGAAGATAGTGGAGATAACAATACTATAGCCACTAAACCCACTATCAGTTAATCTCCATATACAGATAACGAATGAGGCTCACTACTCAATTAACTCAGGTCAGTATTCTCAAAGTTATAAATAAGGACGTCCTCCATGGAGAAAGGTACACAAACACACACACTCTAGCTCTCTCTCTCTATTACACAGAGCACACCCAAATTCGTGTATCTCTGTGATCGTCTGCTTTGAGGTATCAGTCTCCATTGATATCCTTGAAGTTACAGAGTTAGAGTGATCCAACATCAAACACGTAGCACTTCGGTGTTATACATTTGTGTTCTGGGAAATATACAGAACATATATAAAATAATTTTTGTAACAAAATTCATTCTTCAAAAGAATCAAGATGTTTATTTTTATTTGTTTTTATTATATCTGCATTGAAACGTTCATCGCAACGATTTTAATTACAAATTAAACATGCACTAAATTTTCCTTTCAATACTTCCCATTAATTTTTACTCTTTAATTCATTTGCATTAAACTATGTAACAATAATTGGTTATATATATCTCTTGTAAATCTAAATTTATCAATCAATGAAACATTTTTTTTTATATTTTCTCTGTATGGTATCACAATTCACAAAGTTAGGAGCTTAATGGTAAAATTGTTCCTCTTTTTTCTCTCATGGCCATTTATTGTTGCTTCCAATCGACCAATTAAATTTAGCATCTATCAATGACCATACGTGATATAAAAAATGATTTATCTCCATGAAGCCAATGAACTTTGTTGTTATGTAATAGTGATCAGATCATATTTTCCATCTAAAATCAATCCTGATGGTGAAGTTTTATGCCTTATGGTTGTTAAGCATTATCATTGATATGTATTTTTGCCTTGAGTGATTAAGCATTGTTTGACTTTTACTCTTGATTATTAAGATTATTATTTCTTCCTTATCATGGTTAATAATTCTCATTAATTTGTACTTTTGTCTTGAGTGGTTAAACATTGTTTTAACTTATGCTCTTGATGGTAAGCTTTATTAATTTTGCTTTATGGTGGTTAAACATTCTCATTAGTTTGTGTTTATGTCTTAAGTGGTTAAATATTGTTTTTGCTTCTATTTTTTATGGTTAAACTTTATTGCTTCTACCTTATGGTAGTTAAGCACTATTATCATTGATTTGTTTGCCTCTAGCAAGGCCCTCTATCAAGTGGTTAAACTTTAAGGTATAGTTTTTGATTGGTAGTTAAGTGTGTTTGTTTATGTTAAGTGGTTAAGCCTTATTATCATGGTTTCTACTTAATGGCGTTAAGCTTGTGTCCATTAGATTTGATCGATTTAATCATTGTATTTCCTTTGTTGTTCTCATATTTCAATTAGTCATCGTGCGAACCTTCTCACCAAAGAAATTACATGTAACTTTCCTATTAGACTCCTCAATTACGTGACAGTCACTGGATTGCAAACATCATTATTATGTCATCAATTAATATTATTACTTAACAACAAAGATTAAAACAAAAAATATATTAAATTTTACAGGGATCGAAATAAAAAGAAGCATTTTTAAAGGACGAAAATGATACTATTTGTGAGATACTAAAATCATATTTAAGCTAATATATTTTAACATTTTAAAATACTTGTATAAAAAGAAACCTCATCTACTTCATACTCAACCCACAAAAATATCAGGACAGACACTGCAAATACACCAAGCAAGGTGGGATCTTTTCCTGATTGGTGTGCCCGGAATAGTTCCTGACATTACAGTAAAGCTAGAATATATGATATATTGTTTACTCAGAGTCTCAGACCGTCCAATTGTTCGAGTTTAAACTTTGAAATCATAGCTGGCATGCTATATTGCCCGATGTTTGCCGCTAATCTATACATGCATTGAAATCCTCGCTGTGCATGCACCCAAAAATTGAAAAGAAAACTACTCGAATACAACTATACAATAATCAAGAGTGTGTGCTTTTAAAAATATGATGGAAAAGTGAGGAATTGATATTGGATTCATTGCCTCCTTCGAAAGCTTTCTCCAAGGCAAATCTGTTCACACATAAATCCGCAAGTTAACCTGTCAATATCTGCAATCTTATAACTATAAAATCCTTTAATTAATAACCACCTTTTCTATCTCAGTGACACTTAAAAGCTCTATCTTAGTTGTCATTCTAATTAACCATGTCTTTAGCGAAATCTCAATGACAAGACGGTCCAAACTATTAGTAAACAGATTCCGTATCTCAGAAGCAGAAGAAACCGTTACTAACAAGAGATTCCTTCCTCGACCCTTTAACCAACACGAGCAAAGATATAGCAAGGACAACAAATTCATCCAAAAACAAAGAAAGGAATTATTCTCAATTCGACAATTCCTCATCTATCAATTTATCCACAAAATGAACTAACAGAGTCCAGGATTAGAAAAAGACACAATAGAGAAGACGACCATATGTTCTTTTCAAAAACATCACTATAACTTGAAAGCAAAAATAAATTAAAGATTACACTTTTCAACACTATCATCATCATCATGATCATAAGCAACTGCAAAGCAGAGAGTATAGTGGCAGCAGCAGATGAATGAATATCAAGTAGCAGTAGTATGAATTAGGAAAAGTAACCAACATCAACATCACCAAGATTTAAAAAAAATGGACCTCACTGCAATTTTCTGGAGTTGCCTTTGTCATTGCCATAACCACAACCACAACACAACTATAATTGTAGTTGCATCAGCCACATCTGTCAGCAATTTCCCACAATTGCGATCATAAAACCTCGACCATATCAAGAAGAAACGAGCTTGATAGCTTTGAAAGCAGGATGAAGCAATCCAAGCTCATCCTTAACCTCAAGAGGATTGCTAGTATCATTCCTCACCCTCTTCACCCTACGGCTACCAAGTGACTTATGAGTGAATCCATACATTTGCAAAATCTGGTTATCCCCAAAGTTATAAGCCCTATCCATCTGCTTCAAGCACCTCTCAACAGGGTAATCCCCAAACTTCCCACAAGGCTTGCATCCCACAAAGTGAGTCACCAAAGGCCACCTATGATCACCAAGCCCCGGGTGATAATTCTCAATCATCTCCTCATAACGATCCACCAAAATCCCCCAATAACCATGCAAGTAGTAGTGATTCTCAAGGTAAACCTTGTCACCCCATTTCTCCTTCCCAGTTGCCAACAAATAAACCATAGCAGATTGATCGTCAGCTTCAAAAACAGGCCTATTCTTAAGCTCCCTAGTGAGCACTTTCCCAGCTTCATCTCTTATCTTCCCCTTGGGCCCCATTGGAGCCCAAGCATCAAGAATATCCAAAGACCATTGACAGTTTCTCAACAGAAAACTACCAGTGTTCAACCCAATCCAATTCTTCTCATCATATACCATCTCATTCCACCCGTGCATAACAAAGTTCGAATCTTTATACCTCTCCCATGGCACCTCAAAGGCCATGTCGGTGAACATTGCATCACTGTCCATCCACCAGAGAAACTCCACTTCAGGGTGAGAAAGCAAGAGCTTCCGAATCAGCGGAAGCTTGGCCCAAAACCCTGCCATTTCCGCGTCCAAGAGAGCCATGTTGTAGAAAATCTCAATCCCGTGGACCCTGCAGTAGTCAATCTTGTTCTTTATAGATTTGACAAGGTAGTGGTCTCCGACCGGGTTTTCGCACGGTTTGGGAGACGAACCGGTTACGAGGAGGACGCGGGGTTTGTTGGGTCCGATAAAGTTGGGGTAGTCCGGGTTGTTGGATAGCCATGAAGAGCGTTGTTCGTCCCAATTTGAGATTTTGGGGCCAAGGGTGTAGGGCGCGTTAGGGTTAGGCTTTTCGTCGTCGGTGGGGGGCTCGTCGACGAGGATCTTGGAGAGATCGAAGGTCGCGTAGTTGTTGGATTCGGAGGAGGATTGGGATTCGGGTTTGGTTTCTTCGAGGACGCGGCGGGCGCGGGCGGCGGAGAGGTGGTGGCGGATCTCGTTGAAGTCCTGCTCCGGCGTGCCGAACTTGCCGGCGCCGATGGTGCCGCGGAGGACGACCAGCGTGAGGAAGAGGCAGAGGAACGTCACCGTGCTGTGGCGGCAGGCGCGATGCATCTGCCGGACACGCCGAGGTCCAAGGCACCACTCCAGCATTTTTGTTAACTGAGTTGACTCGGTTGAATCGAGCGTGTTCTTTCTTTCTCAGATGCCGATTCGTGGTAGTGAAGAACAACGCGAAAATTGATGGGGGGGATTATTACTATTAAGATCCTAAAATATAGTATGTCTTCTAAAACGGCCTTGTCGGTGGAAGACAAGTGTTATCTTTTACACTTTGTGTAATTTTGTTGCATGTTAAATAACAAAAGGATGAGAAGGGTGTTAGAATAAGTAAAAGTTTAGATGACACGACCTAGCTACATAATTTGACATTTAATTGGCTAAGCGCGTGACATGTATATTGTATTGAATGAAAATCACCTTCATCATGTGGTAAGCTGTCTCTGATGGTATACAGCTAAGAATGGACTGGGCTTCGTTACACATGCATTGCATTGCATTGCAACTTCGCTTGATTTGGATCATCATGGTGCCCATAGTTGTTTATCATTACCTTTTTAGTACCTTTGGTTTTGGATACCATCCAATAACATTCAAGTCTCACGTCAAATCAAGATCATAAAATATATAAATAGGAGATTATTTTTATCTTATGAGATTATTTTTGGCGTTAAAATATCTTATCAGAATTAATCATAAATCATTTAAAGGATCACACATCAGATCCTAAAATGTTGAGTCTGAAAGTTTTATTCAAATTTTCATTTTAAGAGTTAATCAAGTTTCGTGATATTACGTGCTGAAAAAACAAGCAAAAATGTTTTTTTTTCTTTTATTTTCTACGCGTTATTTTGTTAGTTCTTTAAATGAAAAAAAATAGACTGTTTTAAAATAATTATCATCATTAATATTAGTCCAAAATACGAAATATATTTGCTGGAATAATTGATAATGTTAATTTGGCATGTTAAGCATCAGATAAATGCTCGTGTGTCCCTCCACGTGTTTGTTCAATCAGCAAGAACCAAAATGAATAATTTAATTTCAACATGTTAGATCATAGGATAACAATTAAAAAAAATCGTTCCGGTACTATTTGAATTTGATTATTGATTAAAAAAAATTAAAGTTAGACTTTACTTATTCCTCCATCGAATTTTAGATTAACTAACGTTCATTTTCCTAGATAAATTGGAGGATTAAAACCAAAAAAAAACTTATATCTTACAAAGTTTTAATTGCAATAAATATATATTAAAAATATGATGAAATGTTATATTTGTCTTGTATAAGTATCCTTTAAACACTAAAAGTGTATTTGAGAATGCACTTCAATTCATTTTAATTTTTTTATTAATTAAAAAGTTTTGTTTAACTATTTGATAAATGAGTTCTTTTGTAATTTTTAACGTTTTTGAGATATTACGTGAAGTAATATTGTTTAAAATGTTAGTTTATATCTTTTTAAT
>PYAF01003295.1:190742-205019 GCA_007407185.1 Glycine tomentella
ATTGACAATAACTGTGAAGATAAACAACACAATTGAAATAGTATTTATTAGGAGAATACTTAATAATTCATTTAATTATTTTATAATTTATTTTACTAGTTTATGATTTATTTGATAAAAAATATATGTATTTAATAAATAAATTATTTTATGAGTTTAATGGTTATACACTAACATTGAAAATACTTTAAAATTTATATGGTCATTTAATCACAAATTATTGTTTAAATTACTTTAAGGTAATTATTTTACAAGTTTGACATTTATAAACCAATTTTACATTGTCTTCCAATCACAAATCATAATTTAAATTATATTAAAATAATTATTTTAAAAATCAACAAATTAATCATCATGAAATGTGATTGAATTACACATTTAATGTTATTTTTTCTTATTGTAAAAGTCAATAAACTTATGACATACGAGGTTATAATAGATGATTGTGTAAAATCTTTTTTCACTCTTAAGATATATAACCTTTTTTATTTTCTCTTATTTGATTAGTTTATAACTTCTTTTTATAAATGTTAGTTGAAACAATTATAACTTACAATTAATTATTTTCTCCACTTCCATGTTTGATACTTTGCAAAACTTCTCTAACAACCAATTTTAATATTGTTATTCATCAAAATAATTTTTATTTATTATTATAGTATTTATTTTAATTAGAATAACATATATTAATAATTTCTATAAATATGATTGAATTTGGTTTTAGTCTTTTTAATTTTTTATTAACTTTGATTATCATAAATTTTAAAAAAATTCCTAATAAAAGTGTGCATGTTCCCATAACACATAACATACGATAAAATTGTTCTTATACTATCCCAATAGTTATCTTCTAATACATAGAGGGAGTAGTAAAATGTGTAATTCTTGTCAAGAACTAAAATCTAAAGTGAATGTTGTAAGAAATAATAAAGTTATCAAAATTTTATGAATCATCTTTTTATTCATCTAGAAGATCTGAATACTTAAATATCTGAATCCAGATCCATTAGGAACAAACGATATGTTTGGTAAGAAATTAATAATTAATTTATTATCAGTTAAAAAGAAGAAAAGAGAAAGGTGTTGAGGTGTTTGGAGGAAAAAGAATGAAGAAAAACCGGGTTTATTTCAGTTAGACCGAAACTTGAGCCATGAAAGACTATTTCACACGACTTTTCTTCCCCTTCTCTACCCTCCGAATTTCTAACGACCTCGCTTTCTCATTTATTAATCTTCTTAACCCTTTTTCTCTTCTCTCCCTTTGATTTCACACCCTCGCTTTCACAGCATTATATATATACATATATTTGCGTCTCACTGCGTTTGCATAGCTGCATTCTGAGCTCCTTCACTCTATTTGGGTTTCGCTTCCATTCTCCGCTATCTATTCGTAAGTGCCTTTTTTTCCCCATTTTTTCTTAACACGTGTGATGGAGTTTTTGTGTTCTCATTTCCGTGCCTTTCTCTCTTGTGGGTTTTGTTTGTTTTGCAAAAAAAAAAAAAAAAAACGAATGCCCAATTGGAATTCCATGAAAAAGTTTTGATCTTTTCCCCTTTCAAAATTAGGTGAAAGAATCGTCCAATGGGAACTGATGATACAAAATGCACTTTTCAGGTGTTACTTTTTTGTTGATTAGATTCTTACATTGTTTAAGTATCATGATAATTGTCACTAATCACTCTCAATGAAG
The DNA here is from genome assembly GCA_007407185.1 of Glycine tomentella. NCBI lineage: Eukaryota > Viridiplantae > Streptophyta > Magnoliopsida > Fabales > Fabaceae > Glycine > Glycine tomentella. Next base: position 192,434 of record PYAF01003295.1, read on the forward strand.
CTTCACTGAGAGACATATTTGGAACTGAGTAAACAAGTTCATTGTTTCAATAATTTTTGCCTTTTTTTTTTTCTTCCCCTGTCTTTACTGTGAACAAAGTATGATGAATTGATGTTCTTTCTTCCTCTTTTCTTTGTGGCAGACTTTAACTGTATGGAAATTGTGACAGATAATCTGAGGTTGAATTATATATGTGTAGGTTACAAGGAATGAATCAAAGCTTAAATTTTATTTTAATGAATTTCTTTCAAGGAATGAATCTAGTATTAGTTAAAGCTTAAATTTTATTTTAATGTTTTTCTTTTCCTTTTCCAGTTGTTGTGAATAATTTGTTTTGGTTTATGTTGTTGCTATACTTGTCTTGGTATCATGGACCTTCCTCATATTTTATGTCTGTATAAACTTTCTTCGTATTCTATAGCATGAAATCCTCTTGGATGGGCATCAAAATATAAAATCTTATTTCCTAAATATGGTTTAAAGAATGCAAACATAAATATATGAGGAAGTCTTACTAAAATGCTAGACACTCATTTATACAAATTTATATTAAGGAAGTGAGAGCACTGATACTCTAAGGTTCTTCAGCCAAATGTGTATAATGTTTTAGGTCTATTATGTTTAATTTCACCCCTCTATTCCAATGCTCAAAGATTTACTTCAAATATGTTGTATTGTTTGAATGCTATTTGTTATTGTTCTAGATAAATTTGTCTTAGTGTTGTCGTTTCTTTATTTGAACTGATGGCAACTAGTCCTGTATGTGGTTCAGGCTTTAAAGTTATCGAGTGAAAACTGTTATTGTGGCATTATTAAGTAGTTTTGAGTAAAACCAATCATGACCTTCCATGTATTGTTGTTTAGTTAAGAACTTAAGATTAACCCTTCTCACCTTTGATGCTCTGACTTGATAGATGTGTGTGTGCATGTGTTTTGATACTGTTCAATTGCATTTCATGTGTCTGAAAGTTCTCTTTAGTCCTAAATACCAGTGATGTGATATTGATAGTGTTGAGAATGAATTTCTTAAACCAGGAGATGAGCATGCTTAGCCCCGAAGGTGAACTTAAAATAAGTTTTGGCTATCAATGCAATAGTGATAGAGCTATACCTTGTAATGAAATCCAAAGAACAAGTAGTTTCTCTTGTTTGTCTGGTGCTGCCTTAAGTGCAAATGCTACACTTGCCAACACAAACATCTGCAATGGTGTAATAGGAGAAGAAATCCTTCCGAGTTTGGACTCTCCTAAATCGTTTCGTAGGGTACCCTCTTCACCAAGTTTTCCAAAGTTGGATATGTTATCATCTTCTGTCAATAGTAGTTTGTCAAACCTAAGTTGCAGCCCATCCACCCCAAGTAATATGCTTGAATATGACCCTTTTACATTAAAATCCATGAGTGCTCCTTCCAGAAGTGAAGGTTTTCTTAATGGCATGGAAGTTCAAGTTGCTGGAGGAGCTGCTGGTGAAGATAGAGTTCAAGCAGTTTGTTCTGAAGAAGATGGTTGGCTCTTCTGTGCAATTTATGATGGCTTTAATGGGAGAGATGCAGCTGACTTTCTGGCCGGTACCCTTTATGACACTATCATATCTTATTTTAACATGTTATACTGGGATTTGGAATCAGATTCCACAAAAGCTTCTAACAATGAGAGTATGGGTGGATCCTTTCAATATAATTTTGATGATAGTCTTAATCAGGAGCGTCAATCTCTGTCAACATTTAAGGGAAACAATTCTAGTCTTGACTGTTTTGCAAACAATATTCCACATTCCAAGTCAAAAGCATCTCCTAAATCATTTTCACAAACTACAGTACTTGATGGCCTCAAACATGTTCTTAGTCAGGTTGAGAATGATTTCCTGTACATGGTTGAGCAGGAAATGGAGGAACGTCCAGATTTAGTTTCGATTGGATCTTGTGTTTTACTTGTGCTTCTTCATGGGAATGATTTGTACACACTTAATCTAGGGGACAGCAGAGCAGTGTTGGCAACATGCATCACGGATAACAGTTTGAATGCGAATGAGAGATTGAAGGCTATCCAACTTACAGAGAGTCACACTGTTGACAATGAAGCTGAAAGAGCTCGACTTCTTGCTGATCATCCTGATGATCCTAAAACCATAGTAGCAGGGAAAGTGAAGGGAAAACTGAAGGTTACACGAGCTTTAGGAGTGGGCTACTTGAAAAAGGTTGGCATTATTTTTTATATTTTAGTCAATAAGGTTCCAAAAGATTTTGAATTGTGATTTTCTTTATTTTAAGAAGCAAACACATAGGTTATTATAAAGTTTTAATAACCCTCTGATATCCAAGCTACAAATGATGAGTGGATGGAAGAAGTGTTGAGTTTGCTGGTTTATAAACCCCAATTATTTTAAAGAGACTTGATTTTTCTTCTTTTTCTTCCCCACAGAAAATTCTGAATGACGCATTGATGGGAATCCTTCGAGTTCGTGATCTTAAAAGCCCGCCGTATGTTTCAACCGATCCATCATTGAATGTGCACAAAATCTCAGATTCTGATCAATTTGTTATAGTTGGGAGTGATGGTTTATTTGACTTCTTCAGCAATGATGAAGCAGTACAGCTTGTAGAGTCTTATATCTTGAGAAACCCTTTTGGTGATCCAGCAAAATTTCTTATTGAGCAACTAGTTGCAAGAGCAGCTGATTCTGCAGGTCATTTTTTAAGTTCTCATACTAAATCTAATTTTCCTTGCATGAGTATAAATTTATGTTGTATTATGGTTGGTTACATAAGTAATCCTCTTGCAGGCTTCAGCATGGAAGAGTTGATGAATGTTCCAGATGGGAGGAGGAGGAAGTACCATGATGACGTCACCGTAATGGTGATCATCCTTGGGATGAATCAACGGACTTCAAAAGCATCAATTTGCATCTAGCGACTGGCCAAAGAAAATTTGCAATATCTGAAGCTTTTCAATGGACACGTTGGACAAGTGGTATTTCTTAGGAAGTTTTGATATTCAAAGTGTACATGAGACCTTTAGAACTTAGAATCGTTGGTTTCTTTGGTATTTCAAAATTTTGCAGTATTTTTTCTATTTGTTGGAACATGAATTATAGAAATGTTTTGCTTGTATATAATTTATTAATGAAAAAATTTAGCTTTTATGTTGAAAAATACATGCTTTGTATTTTAATTAAAGTTATAAAAAAACTATATTAAAATAGAAATCAGAAGATTTAAATAAAGAGTACAATTGTTACTTAAAATACTTTTCTTATGAGTTGATTTGCTTTATATTTGAATTGAGAAACATGTATGCTCCAAGTATATGAAAAGATGTAAAAGAATCTAAAATTTAAGCATGCATAAAAATGAAAGTGCTTCACTTTTTGCCTTTCGGGACTTCCCTGGGCAGAATATGTATAGTCTCTTGGTTTCCTAACATTCTTTTTTGTAGTTTTTTTTTTATAGAAAATGATGAAATATTTTGAATTTGGATGCTCTCAGTAATATGATATGGTCATATAAAATAGAAAGATTATCTGTTCACAGAGCTACAAGCTTTTGGTTTTGTATAAGGGATGGGTACCCCTCGTACCCTTTGTCCTCTTTTTTAATGAAATGAATTTCTTTTGCTGATAAAAAAATATAAAATAGAAAGATAGATTTTTTTATTTATAAGACTTATTATGATTGGTTATAAAACTTAATAATTATATTTGATACAAGTTATATCCTTCTTATCATGTTACTCAACAATGTAAAAGAATCAAAATTCAAGTATTTTTAAGGTTACTTTTTTTTTCAAAAGTTGTGATGGACCTTTTCCCAATCAATATAAAATCTTAAAAATTAATTTAGTATTTATATTTAAACTAATTTACATTTTTAAGTACATGAATTTCTAACATTGGATGCCTTTTAATCAGTTTTGAAAAGTATCACCTTACTGGTATTTGTCTTGTTGAGCTATTCTTTTTCACATCGATGCATGCCTTTATATTTCACGAAGCATAACCTTTCCAAACGCATAACAAATCCTTGGCTTCAGGCTTCTAAAAATTGACTACAAACGATCCATACTTAATTCTTTTAATGATTTTCTAGTTTATTTCATTGATATACACAATGGTTTAGGTCCAAATGTAAATCAACTCAGAGGGATTAGTGTACTGATATCCCTCCACCCAAAATGAGATGGATTATGGTAGAAATAAAAAATAGGTAAGAAGAAAATAGATAATATAGAAAGAGTAACAGATGTAATAAATGAAATGATAGGGAAAAAAAGTAGGAGAAAAAAATAAGGTAGAAATGAATTCGAGATCATTATCTCTTCGTGTCGAGACATGTTGAGGAATTTAACAAACTATAATGTTTATTTTGTTAGGATACAAACGAATTTTGTCGTTCATAGTTTAGGAACTAGCTAGAGGAACAAATTCCTATGCTGGTCCCCCATCACTTTTGTGATTTACCAAATTGTATTGCTGCACAAGTTACTGTAGAAATAATGAGGCAATTTTTATCAAAAAAGAAAAGAAAAGAAATGATATGGAAGAGAAAGACTATATTTGTTTCCTAGATAAAACTGCGATAGCATGAATTTCAATGCACTTTCAATGCATATATAACAAAAACAAAAAGCTTTTACAAAAGTAAGTTGGAGACAACCCAATGATAACGCAAACGTGCACAAAGTGGGAGGATTATAAGTATTTTCCCAAACAGAATGAAATATGCAAAGGACAGAAATATGCAATAAATGAATGTTCTAAAAGGAATGTGTACCCTCCAAACTAAGTTTAGTGGCCAACCTCAGTTTTAGGCAAATGCAACTGAAAGCTTTAAGGGAGATTGTGAAGCTCAAAATTTTGTTCTCACTAAGGAGAAGTATCAAGTTGTTTTGACTCTTCTTCAATAGTCAGAAATTTCAACCAGTCTTCATATTTCTAATCAAGTTACTGTTAGCTCGAACAATCCATTCGCACATATTCCTTACAATGGTAAGACTTTTTTTCCTACCATCTATTGGGGTATTAGATAGTGGTGCAACTGACCATGTATGTTTTTCTTCTTATTTTCGTATAAAACCCTTACCTATAAAATTGTCTGATGGGGTTGGTATATTTGCTCATTCTTTTTGCTAGCTCCCCTCTCACTCAACATCATATATATCCTGAGCAATGTTTTATATATTCCTTTTCTTCTCTTTTAATTTGATCTTCATTTCAAAATTGACAGAATCCTTATATCTTGTGTCTTATGTTTTGATTCAAACATTTGTGATATCCAAGAGAAGAGTACAAGAAGGATGATTGGTTCAGCTGAAGCTTTCAATGGATTATAGGTCCTATAAGAGTGTCTCACTTTCCTGTTCTTTATTGCACCAAGCCAATTTCTAGCCATATTATGCTATTGATCCTATCAATGTTTAACCTACCGATGTTTAACATCTTAGGTTAGGACATGCACCCAATTTCTGCTTAGAAAGTATCCAAGATAAATTTTCTTTCGAGAAAAGTAATAGATCATACATTTATTATGTTTGCAAAATTGCCTACGTTTTTTTTTATCAGCACAATTAAATCTAATGAATGTTTTGATTTGATACATATTGACATCTAGGGTCATTATTTCATCTCCCTTTTGTGCATGGTCATAAATACTTATTGATGATCATAGTCGATAGATTCACTTCTATCTTATGAAATGCAAAGCTGAAGCATCTAAAATATGTAGAACTTCGTTTCACTTATTCAAACTCAACTTAACAAGAAAGTTAAAATAGTCAGAATCGATAACGAGTTCAAATTAATTATCATGACTAAGTTCTAAGGAATGGCATTGAAAATTATGTGTTATGTTAAAGGATCCCCAAGCCAGGGACTATTTTTCCATTCGACTCAAACCTACAACTAAAGGCATATGGTAAAAACAATTGGACATCATGCCATGACACTAGATAGGTGATTTACTTCTGTGAAGTAATGTACCAAGCAATGACAATTGTAACGTGTAAAATTCAATAGCTAAGCTAACCTATCTTCTTTAGGATTTCAGGGTTGCTTTTAAAACTCATTCTTTCCTTTTCTAGGTAAATATTGTTAGTTAGGATGTTTACAGACTATATTTTATTATTTGTAAATTATCTATTTGCTAGTATAGGAAAATATTCTCGTTATTTATAATAAGGTATAAAGAGATAATTTTTTGTAGCAATTCAAAAACCAATGGAATTATTTCATATTTTCATCATTTTTTTTTGTTTTGTTGTCCTTTTGTGTATTTCATTCAGCTTTATTTTCTGTTAAAAAAATATTATATTTAGTTTATTGATGAGTTTATAAAAGAAGAGGTTACAAAAGAAAGAGGACACTTTTGGGGTACATGTTTAATTTTAAAGTTTAGAATATTAGATTAATTGCCACTCATGTTAATTTAGACCCGACCAAAAAGTGTTTTTTTAGTGAATTTCAACTTTTGCTCCACAAATAAAGAGAACACATACATGTCCCCAAAACTTGAACCAAACTTGGCACAAATCACGGCTTAGCCACCAAGGAGTGTCCCCGTAGGTGGAGTGAATGGAACTTATAATGTTCAAACAGTACACTATTTCAATATTGAAAAATTAATGTGATATATAATACTCCTGTATATAATTATTTTTACATCTTTTTTCATACATATATAGAAAAATATATCCTAAAACCAAACGACATAACTTTTTGTGGTCCTGCTTTGATAACATTTTCATTGTTCAAAATTATTCAGTCATAATTCCCAAGGAAGAATTTGTTCAGCAACGTTGCTTTTGGTGGCCTGCATTTACATTTCAGAATTTTAGTAACGTAGCTTTTGATAGTCTGCAACTCTGACTATATACACAGTTCCTTCACCAACTGTGATTCGATCTAACCAATCGAAGAACTAATCTGTGAATTAATATTCGAATTCTTGTTAGAAAAAATGTACACATTTATTACCAAATCATACACCTTAATAAGATTGCCTTAAAAAATAACCTATTAAATTCGACCTAGTGGTTGAGATCAGAATAGAAGGCAAGAGATCATAAATTTAAATCTAGGTATGACTATTGTACATATAATAAAAGATGGTCTTAAAAAATAGATTAAATTAATTTTTTCTCTTCTAATTTATTTTTCAAATTTAATTTGATTATTTGATTTTTTTATTCAATTTGATTCTTTAATTTTTAAAATCGATTCAATTTGATTATATTATTTAAATTGAGTTAACAGTGTTAAAAAAATCATATTTTATGGCAGTTTAAAATTGTAACTAAATAATTTTTAAACTGTCACACAATATACAATATACAGATCAATTTAATTTAGACAAAATAATTAAATTAAACCTAAAAAAATTATAAAGGATCAAATCAAAAGTAAAAAATAAATTAGTAGAAAAAAACTAATTTAACTAAAAAAATGTCGGGAAAAGATACATTTCCTCCCGGAGAAAGTGTGCTACAAATTAAAGTATTAGACCCTCCCCTTGGGCCTTTTTAGGACTGCAACAGGAAACAAAGATTCTTGTTTCAACTTGAACCAGTTTCCAAATTCGACCCACCTGACATTGGATGCGTTCCCCACCATTGCTTTTGGTTTTTCCCTTCTCTCTGGTCCATTCCAAAAAGCACTATTACCTCTTAAACCATCAAGAAAAAATGTCAACCTTTAACTTATTTCATTTATAATCCACATATTGCTTCTTTGTTATACTGCTTCAACTTTGCTGAAACAGCTTTCCTACAAAATTGCGCTTTTGCACATGACAATTTTTTTCACCTGGATTCAAATGAGCATATAGATTTTGATAGGAGATACTTATCCCTGGCCACCATAATGCAGTCAAACTTTGAAGGGAATATGACCCCGTTAACAATCATGAAGATATGCACCTTTTCTTGTTACCATCACAGAATTTCCTTCTAAATTTGAATTTAATACATGACATATATGATTATCAAAAGGTGCCACACTAGGCCTTGATCTGCAATTTGGTACATAAACAAAGCTAAAACCAAATATAGAAAATGTCACCAAAACACTTTTAACACGTACTCTTTTATCGATAGTAATATAAAAGCATTCTGATCTTTGTTAGATATCACTTTGTTATGCTGTATAATCCCATTTTTTTAATTTTATTTTTATCCCTTCACCCTCTCTCTTTTGTTTTTTATTCTCTTTCACCACTTGCAACATATAGGTACACATCTAGTTAAGAAAAATTCAACATAAATCTAACAATTTGTTATAGTCAACCAATATATGAGTTCCATTTTTTATTTGGTGGATCTCATTCCTAAATTAATGGGATCTACATAAAATACAATAGATAAAAATAAGTGTGTTAAAAATAGTGATAGAAAACATAGTATGTTTGGTTGTAGTTATGCAAATGTACATAAGAAGAAGAAAAAAATACAATTTTTTCTTATTTTTATGTTTGAGAAAGTGTGAACCTTGTTTGCAGTACTTTTTGCCAACAGATTTCCAAACACATCTTATTTTTTTATTTATCAATATTTCAGTTTTTCTGATGTGTGAAGAGCAAGACAACCACTATATTTTCTTGATTATGTTTAGGAATCATAAGGTTAACTTAATAGTTAAGAAAACAAATTTAAAAGTTGAAGAAAGAAGAAAAAAAAATGTCATAGATTTAAAATTTCACACTAACATTAATAGATAAAAAAAAAACATTTCCTCGTCACAAAAATATCAATATCAAACTATCTAGGCCATAATAATAATTATAATAATAATGTCCATAGTGCAACATTCTCTTTAGTCTTTACTTATAAGTCTTCACATAACAGAACAGCCATTAGCATTTTCATCACTGAAGATCTCAAAGGAAACCAACGGTGCTGATTGAAATTGATAATAACCATCATGGTCTAGACCAGCACACGTGTAGGGTGAAGATGGAACATAGAAATAATAAGAAGGATAAAATCTGTAATAAGCTGCAACATTAACCATCGGAGGATAGTAACCAGTTTCTGGGTACAACAACGAATGCTGACGTGGAGGGCTCACATTCACCTGGCCCACAAGATCCTCAAACTGCAATCCAGTGTGTGTAGGTGCACCAGTAGATTCTGCTGCTGCTGAACTCAAACTACTCTGAACTTCCTTTTTCTTCTTCTTACCAGAACCACCACCACCACCACCACCCTCCGCCGGAACAAGGTCACCGGAGGGGTACTTTTCCGGCGAGTTGTTGCTGCTCTTGTTCTCACTGTTACACTTGGCAGTAGTACTAGCATTTTTTTCAGTTCCCTTGTTTTCCAAGCTCTGTGGTTCTCTTGCTTCATTCTTCTTCTTGTTCCCTTTGCCGACGATTTTTTCGTCGTCGCGGTTGAGATTCTCCGGCCATATCTCGGCGTGTTTTCCGGCTCTTACCAGTTTCCTGAGAAGGATCTCTACACCAACACTTCCGATGACTGTTACTTTCTGCTGCTGTTGGTCTATTGTTGCAGTGAAAACACCTACAAAAAGTGTAACATTTATTCTTAGAATTCGGGTTTGAACCTAATTCAATTACAAAACTTAACTCATGGATGGTATAATCTTGGCTTATATACACCTTTAACAAAAAAGCTAATAAATTAATATTTGTTGATAAAAAAAAAAAATACTAATTTGTTCTTTTCACTGGTCAACGTGGTATTTATAACATTTTTTTTGTGTGCTACCCAAAACACTGTTTCTGTTTTCTGGTTCAGAATGCTATGTGGGAATAGTAGTGTAATTTACTCGTGCATGGAAAAAACAAGTGTACGAAAAAAATAGTTGAAATAATGAAATATGAAGCTAGTTTTTTGTTTTATTTTTCTAGCATATATTTCTAGAGTACTACTAGCCAAAGAAAGGAAAATTTTCTGTTCAAACTGTGTGGAATATATGGTACCGTCAATGCTCTTCAGAACTTTCTTTACTTTCCTCCTGCAACCTTCACAGTGGATGGAAACTTTCAAGAACCATGTCTAGGAGAATAATAGAGAGTTAAATAATTAGCTTTAGTGTATTAAAGAAGATAAATTTGAAGAGGCAAAATTGAAGAACCAAAAAATGTGTACACATATGCATTATTATGTTTCTTTTAATTGAGGTAAGGTAGTAAGTAGTACCTGATAGGTCAAAGGTTGTGAAGCAAGTTGAGGAGGTTTTGCATCCATTGAGAGAAGGAAGTGGAAGTGCTTGAAACTTGAATTGAAGGATTGAAGGGATTTGAGACTTGGAAGGAGAGAAAGAAGAAGTGAGTGTGGGGCATGAAAAAAAAAAGAAGGGAGAAAACGCCAAGAAAGTACTTGGGGGATGTGCACTCTGTTGGGGAGCAAAGTGTGCAGGCAAAGATGGATGGCTATCAAAGTATAATGTGACAATGACACAAGGACACACTGCTCCTACTGCATTATTTTGCAATATTAGTGCATGCATTATTTTTTTCTACCTTCCCCTTGCATTTTTATTTAATCTCTATCTTCGGTTGAGGTTAATTTTAAAAGAAAAGTAGTATACTAGGAAAAAATAGTGATCCTTACTTTATTTTTATAGGCACTTGTGTACTGTGATAATTATATTTATTCACTCTTTCTTTTTCTATGCTAGCATTGTTTTCTTGTCTCTTATAGATGTACTGGGCTTTTGTTTCATCTGCCAGATATTTGCTTGTTGTTTGTAGGAAGCTATTTGTTATGCTTCTAGATGAGATTCTTTTTTGTAACTTTGTTATCTACATTTATTATTGACACATCTATCATATTTATCATGGATAATAGTACCAACTTTTTAAAAGATTTTTCTTAGTTATTGACCTAAGTTGGATTAGGATTAAGTTGTCTTCACAGTATGCATTGAGAAAGCAGATATCAACTTTCTTGCACGAACAAACACATGGGAACAAAATTTCAGGTCCTTGAGTGTTGATTTGACCAACCCCCCTCCCCCAACCTAGTTTATAACCCATTTTCTTCTGTTTTTTTACAAAGAAAAAAAAGCCACATGTAAACAAATTACTCATTTTTTAATGTATGTAAAACCACACCATTTTTTTTTTGTCACTGAACTATTTAAATATTATACATAGTTTGACATTTTTTGGGGAGGAGTCCTCTATTCTAGGAAGCAACAGAGAACCAATAAATAATGAGGAACTAGGAATAAGAGCCAAAACTTTGAATGAAAAGGAAGTGAATAAATATATGCCCTGCATTACAATTAAGGAGAAAAAAGGGGCCCTTCATTGCTTCTACTTTGAACAAAAATCACTTCATTTCACCTCACTTCACTCAATTTACTGCCAAGAAAAGCAAAGACTAGTCTGTTCTTAAGTAATCCATGAAGGAAGAAGTGACTGCAGCAAAATCTAGGGAAGAAAATGTCCAATCTAAACTCATATTTTCTAGCCAATGCAAGATGACCAAATTTAACATAACCCATTGAACATTGGTTACAGTGTTCTTTCATCGCCAGTGTCTACATGCCACATCAAAATGCTTCCCACGAGGAAAGTCAGCATGTCATGTACTTTCACCTGAGAATGGCATTGAAACCCAATCTCAAGCAATGCATGTACATGATTCAGGTAAGAGTTGACACTCTCTAGCTGATATTATTGATTGGCCATTGAAAACAAAAACTCAATATATAGTTATTTATCAAAACAGATATGTTTGTGACAGATATTGCTGATCTAGTAAATTTAGTTACGGTAATTATCCTTTTTCCTCGATGGTTTTTCTACTATTCAGGTAGTGAATGCAAGATTCATGATTGTACATATTCTTAAAAAACATTTAAAGAGTTTAAATTGTTGAATAAAAATGGAATAATAGTTTTGTACTTTAATTACATCTTTTAACATTTTTATTTACTCAAAGAGACTTATGTTTTGAAACATATTAATACATATAATTTTTTGATTAAAAAACAAGGCGGTATAAATCAAATTCTTAAATTCATCATAAAAGTTTTAATTAATATGGTAGAAATATTAATAACATTTATAATCAAATCTTGAGGAACAAGCGAAAACTCACCAATGACTTGCCTAATCCATGTATATCCAGCAATCAACCATTACTGCAAAGGTCAGGTGATACAAATTGCTGCAGAATTTTTACTGTGGTGAAAATTGGAGAATGGACAAGGACGAGACAAAAGCAATGGTTGTCCCATCCAAAACTGCACTTTTCCAAAGCATGATGAGGTAAGCTTGTTAAGACCTTATAATAGTAATAAGGTAGGTAAACTAAATAAATCGGCCATCAAGAGTTCGACCTTCCACCTTTTTTTTTAAATAAGAATCATAAATACTTATTAAAAAATAATTAAAACTACAATAATTACGAATTAAAAATATTATATTTTAATTTTTTATTAATACAAAAGTTCAATGTATTGTTATTTCTTAATAATTTATTAGTCATGGATTTGAATTAAAAACAATTTTTTTTGTATATTTTAGGATAAAATTACATATAATTTCTCTCTCCTTTACTTGCATATAATATAAAGCCTTCGAATATGAATACGTAGGTTTTTTTTTTTTTTTTTTTTGAAAGTT
>PYAF01003295.1:225106-247865 GCA_007407185.1 Glycine tomentella
ACCTACGTAAAGTAGTTGAAGGTAGAAGTCATTTTTAGTTCTAATGAATTTTCTTACACTAAAATAATGGTAGGTACAAGTTATTGAGTTTTACCTACATTTATCCGTTGTAGGTAGAAGTATTTTTTGGTTTTACCTATGCTAATTCATGACTGTAGGTAAAAATAGTCCGTAGGCATAGATCATTTTTTTTGTAGTGTGCGTCTTCTTGTTTATATATTTACTGTCTAAATATGTAAAACATTGTTGAGATTTGAGAACGTTAAAATTTATTTTGAAATTCCTATTTTTGTTACAATCAAGAAATTATGTTTTTATTTTATTTATTTATTGGATTCTGAAAATATAATAGTTTAGAATTTTTAATTTCACATATTACATGTTATTTCTTTTTATAGATTATCATTTTGTATTAAAATGTTTATTAATCACCAATTTGATAAAATTAGAAATAATTTAAGAAAATATTCACAAAAGTAAAAATAATTAAGTTATTCATGAGCTAAATTATTTAAGAAAAGTTTATTTCTTTCCAAAAGTCAAACCCAAACTTTCAATTAAGCTGGTTTACTTAAATAGTCAAATTTAAACAATTTATTTTTTACAAGTCTAAACAACTCAGCTGTGAGTTATTTGGATCCAACAAACACTCCTCCATGACCACAAATCCAAAATCAAACAAACATTACATCCATGTAGATATAAATAAGAAGATAAAATTGCTTTTCTGGAATTTATGTAGGGTACACACAAATGGCCATGCAGTTTCAGTACTACTTGACACCCTTACGCCTTACTTGTCCCTAACTTGGAAACAGTCCTTGTTCTTGACGATTATGTCATACATGTGCGTGGCCCTGAAGTTGTTGAAATCCTTTGGGAGGGAGATTAGGTGCACGGTGGAGCGTTTGAGGAACTGAAGCAGTGAAGGGTCATCATAGTAACGCTCCCACCCCAAGGAGCTAAGGAGCTAAGCTTCTCCTTTAGCACTGCATAGGAAGTTGACTTCATTGCTTGCAGTGTGGACCAGCACCTTGCTCTCAGGGCTTAGGTTTTTCTCTTGCTTCATCACAACGTTATTGAAAATCCAAACCCCAGACCCAGACATTTTTAGCTTAATTAGTTAGAGACAAGAACTAGAGGCAGAACAAATTGAAGTGTGTTTGTGAGCTATATTGTGCAATGCGAGGCGGGGACGGGTGTATTGGGTGTATATATATGTGTGTGATATTGTTGGTTAAATCAATTCAATATCAATATCAACACCTTTAATCCAAGTTAATTGGAATCAGTATCGATAGATAAATTCAATGTACCTACATATCCATCTTAATATTTTCATTTCTTCTATTCCTATTTTATGTTCATATTATCTATGTGTTGACTAACATTAAGTTTCATATAACATTATAGGTTTTACACCTGTTCTATAAAATTTTTCTTTTAATTTAAAGAAAATTTTGGAGTCACATAAAAATTCAAATATATTTTTCCATTATATCCATCCTGCTATGAATGAAACCTATATCCACTTCACCATTTAAAATCAAACTATTTACTTTTATCTTCAACCTTAAGTATTCATCACCGCCTATCTAGAGGAGATTAGAAGCTTTGAATTCAGAGATACAACTGCTACAGTCGAAAGTTGTATAGCTTTACTGCACCGACATTAGCTAGGTTTTACTAGAGATAATTTTACTAAGGCGACGTCATTGACAATTCTTAGGCACCAAGTTTTATTATATTTTATTGTTATAATCTGCCTATAAAAGACCTCCACATCAGTAATATATGAATGCAATAGAGTGAATGAATCAGAGAAACTCTTTCTCTGTACACGTGAATGTGTGTGTTTGTGAGATTGAGGGTTTGTGGTTTTAATTTATCCCAGTGTTTAACATTTGGTATCAGAGAGTTTAAGTGGTAGTGTGAGTAAAAAAAGTGCGTGAGAAATAAGAGTGTTTTTATTGTGTAAAAAAATAGAGGTGATATACATGAGTGAGATGGATACCGGTTACAATATTGTATGGTCCAGTTTCAAATTAGATGGAAAGTTAGATTTTTATTATTGAAAAATTTTGATGATTACACATATGAGAGCTCATAATATTTGGAGTTTTATTGAGACTTTAGTAGAAGGAGCATATGACACCATTAGAAGGAGAGATGATGTTGTCGCAGATTCAACAAGAAATTCATTATTTTATTTTTGACAAAATCATAAATGTCAAAACTGCTAAAGAAGCGTGAGATATTTTGTTGTTGTCTTAAAGGTGTGGAGAAGGCTCCGAACTCAAAGTTGCAATCTTTGCGAAGGAAATATGAAAGGTAAGAAATATTTTGAATTCGTGGAATAATATTATTTATGTATTACAGATCTTGTCAACAAGATGAGAGAGTGCATGGAAAAGACATCTCTAATAATAAGGAGGTAGACAAAATTCTACTTATGATGTCGAAGAAGTTTGTTCATGTGGTGATTATAGTAATCGAGTCCGACAACACATATACTATGACGGTAGTAGGATTACAAGGAAACATTAAACGTCACGTGAGCATAATCTTGGAGAAGACAAAAAAAGAACTAAAGATTCAGGTTAATCATGTGGTTTAAATTAATTTTCTTGTGACATTATTAATTTTTATGATACACAAATTAAAAAATAATATGCGTTAGGAAACTATTAACTAAGACCTTGTAATTCTAGATTATATGACCAGGAACCATATAATATTTCTTTGGGTTTATTCCTTAAACTTTTTTAAAAATTATTTTTAGTTCTTGAATTTTATTTATTTATTTTTAGTCAATTGTATTTTGTCTTGGCTTTTTGTTTTTTATTTTTTTTTTGTTTTTACTTATAGTCTCTTAAAAGAAAGTAAAAGACCAAAAAATGTTAAAAATTTAAAACTAAAAATGAAATAAAAAATTAAAAAGATAATTCATCTTATTTTTGTTTTGTTTGAGGCTGATTTTATCAGCCTTAATTGTTCTTAATTAGTTGTATTGGGGGAATTCTGATTCCATTAAACCATCTGCAAAGTCCAAAGTATGTGTTCTGAGAAGAGAAATTAAACTTATCCTAGAAACAAAGTTAATATTTCAGTTGGATAGTTAAGAACTCGGCGTGAACGTAGTCAGCATGCTACATTCTGCTTACCAGCTAGTTGTATAATTATTAACGTATACAAACATAGTTGGTGCACGTCTGCACATAAAATACAGCAAATTAAGCTCATTATTGATTGGCCCGAGACTAACGTGGCCAAAAATTAATCTATCAGTATCACAAATTTGTATATCGAGTGTTGGTGAAGAAAATTTATGTGTGAGAGAACGTGAAAAAAATATCATTTGGACTTGAATGTGGCTGTGGAATAAGTTTCTTTAATAAAGAAGAAATGAGGATACTCGTGGCACTGGTAGACTCAAATGAATATTAGGCTCAAATGAGAAAGATTTTTATGGTTTATGGGGAGGATATATCAATAGTAATTAATTCTGATCATTAGGTGTGGAAAATTAAATAACACTATTGAATGTTGATCCATGTGTATGCGGGAGGTTTTCCATGCATTTGTTTTTGTTTGGCCATGGTCTTTGTAAAAAGAAAATTGTCCGTGCTCTAGAGTTTTTGTTTGCCTAACTAGCGTTGACTATTCAATTCCCATCCTTCAAATAAATTGTATTGAAAATGTTTATTCACACGTTAATTAAATTTTCAAAATAATTTCTACAATAAGTAGAGAGATGGAAAATTAAGAGAAAGAAAGAAAAATATGATACTATAATATTATAATTCTTTCACATAATTTACGGGACAAGAGTTTATTTGGATGATAATTAACACAAGAAATAATAAACTTTTCTCCCCCATCAAACCAAATCCTTGTGTTGAAATCGTTTAAAATGATTATATATGAACCATATATATCCTCTTGCAACTTTCTTTCCAGTTATATAGGGATTGGATTAGCTAGGTAATTAAGTGGCTTCTATTAGTTCTATATTATACTAGCTATTGTAGTTGTTATCTGCATTTCCCTTGTGGCTAACAGGCTAAGAATCCGTTTAAACTAATTAAGCTCTAGTATTCCACCAGCGCACGAAATGAGGGTAACAACACCCGTACCAGGGTGATAAAAAGTAAAAACCCCTTCTAGGATCTCAAATACAGTATCAATACTCAATTAATAAGTCTAGGATGATTCCCTAAAAAACATATTTCTTTCATTCTTTGATAAAAATCAAAAGGTTCTCGTATTCAAGAATCAAAGAAAAATTGTCTCACATAACTAAGTTAATATCAAATTTCACCCAAGACTCCTTACAATAAATTAAAAAGTCATACTTAAACCTTTATTAATTAATTAGGCCCATGGCCCAACAAGCTAACTAAATATTGCAACTAATTAAACTAAAGGCTAGAAGCTTAGGAAGGGAAGTATATAATCTAAGCTAAGGTTCTGATTATAAAATATAGTAAAAATTACAAAAACTCAACAAGGTCCAATACAAAAAATTATAAATTTCATAATTTACTATTTGACTCTAATGAAACCTCAAGCCTTTTATCACTATTCAATCTTGGTGGTTATTTTTGTCTCAAAAGTGGTTAAGAGTAAATGAATGTATATACAATTATCATTGTATATTTGTAACACTAATGGTTAAATATGGTTCATAAGTAGAGATGAGAACAAGGTGGAGTTAGAACTCTAATAATCTCTCACTATTAAGAACATCTTTAGTGTAAGATCTTGAGCTCAAGATCTGATCTTTACTAGATCTTTCAATAAAGGAGTTGAAGAAATCTCCAACATGGAGGATAAGTTCTTGTAGAAGATCCCTTAAGATATGCACACTGTTCAAAAAAAAATAAATTTTCTTTCTTTTTCTCTCTCTCTAAGATCTCAAAATGAGATCTACCATTAAAGAAAATAATGAAAAAGATCTTAAGAGATTTTTAATCCTATGTGGCAGTATGGGATTTACTAAAAGATAGTCTAAGATCCCAATTTGAGATCTACCACTAAAGATGCTCTATGTTGTCGCCATCATCATATATGTATGAATACCTGTCAAGCTTGTTTTTAAGCAATAGCCATTAAGTTGATATCCATATTTTTTTTAATATCCGCAGTTATCCATTGATATTTACTAATAATTAAGAAAATAACTTAAAATATTTTAAAAAAATACTTTAACTATATTGTTATATTTATTTTGACAATTTCTTTAAAAGAAATTGTTTAAAGGTCAAAACTATTTTTTCCAATATTGTACACAATTATATCAATAAAGATATTTCACAAGTGATTACAAGTAAATGAATATATATATATATATATATATATATATATATATATATACACACATAGAGAGAGAGAGAGAGAAATCAAAGAAAAATATTAGGAAGCTTATATCATGCACCGTGCTTAATCATCTGGCTAGATCCTCAATATGTTTATAACACTAAAGATTAAATATGTCTCATAAGTAATTAAATATTGTTTACGGTTATTAAAATATCAAATTATAATTAACAGCAAAAGTAGTTAATTATTTGGGTTAAGGCTGGATAAACAATTTCCAACCATACTATTTTTATCATTTCATATTATATGGCATTTAAGGTATTGATATAATTATTAAAAGATGTAATTAAAATTTTAAAATTCATAAAATATATTATGTAAGCTTCTAATATACCCTTTATCTCTCTTATTAATTATGAGAATTGAAATGAATATTCCTAATATTGGTTAAGGGTACTCAATGAAAATAATATTTAATAATTGATTAATTTTGTAAAACGGTAAATAATTTAAAAAATATTTTTACTAAAACGTAATATAAAATTAAATAGATGGAGTAATATAATTTTTCATATTCAACTCTCTTATATATGCAAGAATTTTAAAATCTCAAACTTTGAAATAGAATGTGTACAGTGCAAAGTTCATGACAAGACACGAGTTCCAGTTGTTTGGTCCAGTCAAAAAGGCAAATAACTAGAAGACAGAGGGAACTAATTTGCCGCCATTCTTAACGGATAAGACACAAGTAAAAGTAAAAAAAATAATACACAGAGCTTCTTCTCCATGGCTGGATCCTTTTGAGCTTCTTCAACATAATAAAGCATGGAATTGACCACTCAACGAAAAAGAGCACCTAGCCCATTCAAGAACAGAATGGGCTTAAGGTACCACACCCACACCTTCCCATGATTGATGAGACGGCAAAGCTAGTTGTGGAATTTATCTTCACTTCCATTTGATGTGCTTTTTCTTTTTGTGGTGTTTAATTACCATATCTTCTATGGAATCCTTGGATTTTAATTTTTGAACATTTTCAATTGGTTGAGAAGGATTACTGAAAGAGGAATTATAAAATTAATTTGGTGATTGAAGAAAAAAAAGGAGAAAAAATATTATGAATTTAAATTTCTTTTATTAAAAAAACTAACTAATAATGTTTGTCAATAAAAAAAATAACGAAGGATGGGTGGTACAGAAAATTGGAGATCCATGTGATCCAATTCCAACCTATGGGGGAGGGCACATGTTACTGGGACCAATGAATGATATAGTTTGTATAATATCCAATTGGGAAAATATTTTCCTGTATGGCAGGTTTTCAATAGATACAAACCAAAGATTGCATTCTTTCTTTGCATGTACAGAATGTAAAATGTACCAGACTGACATTTCAAATCATTACTAATGGGGGGATTCGATACTATGTTGATGATAAATGCTTCTAGCCATTACATCATGCTATTTTACAGATAATATTTTTTTCCAGTAAAATATATGTAATATAAAACATAAAGATTGGTTAACACCTCTATTCTAAATAAGACAAGAGGAAAAGAAATAAGTCAAATGATAGAGAAAATAGGAAAGAGAAAAAAAGTGAAAAATAGAGTAAATTTTAAGAGTGTATGGTTTGATAGAAAAAAGAAAAAAAAATATATAAAGAAGGTTGTTAATCGAATTCAGGGGAAGACAATTGATTGTAGATATAAACAAAGAAAAAGATAATCAATTATAGTCATATGAAATTTGTTGTTAGTCAATCTTAAAGTGTGATAATCATAGGTTTTGAAGTTAAAAGTGACAATTAATGGTAGTTCATGTTAATTGTTTATCATAAGTTTTGAAGTTGTTATCGATGAGTGAAGAAATAAAAAGGTAGAACTCACACCTTTTCATATCTTTCTTTCTTTTTTATTTTACATTGTCAAAAGATGGAGATTTCCCATCTCCACACTAATTTCTCTGCTTTCCCTTTTCTCCTCCCACCATTTTATCATACGAAATAAATTGATAGGACAAATATATATGTATAATAGGTTATATAATTTGATAGAAAGATGTTTAGACTTTAGAGTAAAAATGTGCACATCCTCATTATCATTATTATTTATAAAAGGAGGCCAAAGCATGAAATTAGATAATATATGGGCAGGCTTATAATTTTTAAAATTTAAAAGAAATCATAAAAAAATATCTTAAAAATTATATAATTTTCATGATGTACAGCTCCTATAATTTAATTAGTACCATTAAATAAGATTTATATTATTTTATGGTAATTATTTTAAAAATTATATCTTAGACTGATTTTTAGTTTGATAGCAATATAAAATTTTGTACAGTATTTAATTAAACACATTGTATCAAACTTAAAAAAGAAAACTTTTTTTTAACATAATTCCTTTAGACTTATTTTAAGTAAAAGTAGAATATATGTTTATTTTTATTTAAAAATTATTTATTGTATGAAAATATAGTAAATATTTTTCAATAATTTTTTGTTTATTTTTTACTACTTTTTAAGTCAATCTAAAAAGTTGATACTAACATAGATGAAGCAGCCCGTAAACTTTTCAATTCAATTGACAAGAGCATGTTATCATGAATGCATTCACGTGTTAGCGCATGTCGAGTGCTGAGTTTGATCCTTTTTTAGTGTATTCTCATCCCTCTTTATGTAAAGCACATATGGGTCTCAATTCTACACCTTAAATTAAAAATTCTCAGCCTAAATTCCAACAGTGATTTCTTACTTTAAACATACGTCGATCATAATTAAAGAAGTCCTTGCATTGCATGAGTTTATATAGAATAAATTATATTGCCAAGTCGACAAAGTTTAGGAATATAAACCAACAAGTTTCACATGTAATAGGTACATATAAAACCATCAATTTTCAGCAAATTTTTGCCAGATAATTAGATTTTTTGAGCATGTTGGCAAGACGTAATACACAACTCATCTAAAATATAACTGAAAAAAATGGGCACAAAAAAGCTAGCTAATTTATTTTAATAAGAATAGAAAATCATAACACAATAAAAAAAAAGCTATTTTAAATAATGTGAATCATAAATATTTATATTGAAAAAGATAGGATTTCTAATTAAGACCAAGTGAAAGGATAACGGAAACATAATCTAAATGACCAAGTCAAATAAATTATTTATTTTAATAAATAATAATTAATTAAGAAAATTATTAAATTTAATTAAAGAAAAATATTAACTTTTGAAATATAAACAAAATATACGATAATCTCACATGTAGTGCTGTGAAATTCGGTCTGACCCGTCAGTCGAATCAGGATCCAATGGCTTAATCGAGAATATTCCATTATTGAATTGGTCAAGTAATTGATCCGAATGACCCAATTAAACATGACCGAGTAGGTCACTAGATCCCGGTTAGATCAGTTCAACCCAAACAGTTTTACAAAACAAATATTTCGTATTAAATTTTGAATTTTAGAATATGGATGAAGTATTCTTACTCAAATAATGT
This sequence comes from Glycine tomentella, assembly GCA_007407185.1. NCBI lineage: Eukaryota > Viridiplantae > Streptophyta > Magnoliopsida > Fabales > Fabaceae > Glycine > Glycine tomentella. The sequence goes on from PYAF01003295.1 coordinate 233,937, forward strand.
TAGTTATATGCTTATATATAATAGATACATATATATAATTTTAAATTTTTAATATATAAACTCAAATTACATCAATTATTGATTTATTGGTTGGATCACTTTTCACAACTATGTCACATGTTTCAAAATGTAGAATCCAATTTATTAATCTCTAAATCTTAAGAAATTAAATTCTTGATTTTCGATTAGCCCGACTTCATAAAGGGGGGAAAATACATATAAAAATTATCTTTGATAGGGATAAATAGATTTGAAATTGGGTCTAAGTATTATTTGCAAAAATTTATTAAAATATTTTCAGACACATAAATAACATTATTTTATAGCTAAAAAATATTTTAAGAGTTATATAAAAAAAATGTTAATATAACATTTTGCATCCATATTGAAAAGAAAAGGAGATATGATATTTTAAAAAGAAAACTTTGTTAGACGAGATATGATATGCTTGCTCCAAAATTATTCCTTCTGCCACAATTGTTTTTGGTACCAGAATACATTAGTAATCTCTGACTCACTATTTTTAGTAAGATTTTTTTTCTCAATTAATCATGTTATTTTTATTTATTTATAATGTTTAAATTTAGAATTATACTTAAAGAGAATTGAATCTAATACTAGATGTAGGGGTGGAAAATTAAGTAAGCAAAACCAAGCCATTTTGATGTGCTCCACCATTGGCTTGCCAAAAACGGGCCAAGGCTCACACATATGCTAATGGTAAGTAGAAAATTTTAATATGTCTGGCTTAGAAGTGGATTGGCAAAATGGTCCTCCAAGAAAAAATAAAATGAAAAAAAAAGTTTAGAAAACTTAAAATATATCAAATGTTTATCTTAAATATAATTTTTCCATTAGTATTACAAAATTTAAAATTATAAAATAATAACAAACATAAAATTTGATTTTTAAATAATACTATAAACTTAAAAGCAATACAAAGAGAAATCAATATTTACATTTAAAATATATATATGATGGATCAATATGTCTTTTTTCTTGTGTAGTTGCGGCACATTTGAAAAAGAGAGAAAAATCAATCTCATTTTGTTGATGAAAAAGGAAAAGAGCTCTTCCTTTCTATACACGAGGGACACACACATGCTTATTTGGATTGCGGCTTAAAAGAGAGAGAGAGAGGGGGGGAAAAGTCAACTTGACAACAATAGAATCTCTCTATCCCCTCACGTGACCCTTTTTCATTCTCCCATACCTCTCATCATTACATGCATATTGCTTGCATACCAGTGACTTTAGTCTCTTCCTTCTCACCCATTTTCAACTGGATAATATATGCTTTCAGATCTCTCCCTTCCGTATTTTGCCACCATATTTAATAGTTTTATAATTTCTCATAATTCTAAAAATAAATTATCTGTACAAGAGAGGGGGAGGGATATAGGATATTTTTGGATAAAATTCTTTAGAAGCACTTCTAAAAAAAATAAGAAGGAAAAAATGAAATGAGTTTCTCCAAAAATAAAAATAAGTTGTTCATTTATTAGCTAATTTTTAGAAGTTCACCAATATAATTTCTCTAAAAGATGAGATGACATCTATAAATGAGCTAATGAAAAACTCATTTCCTTTTTTTCTTCTTATTTTTTTTCTCGAGAAATACTTCTAGAAAAACTTACATCCAAACATACACATGATATAAGATTTATATAAATTATGATAGAAAGTTCAAGTAATAAAAAGGATAAATATTTATATTTTATAATTTTATTGTATAATTAATTTAGAAATATATAAATTTGTTTGTGATCTTCGACCATGCATCATGCATGACACAAACTTGATAAAAACCGAATCAATCCCATCGGCAAAACCAAATTTCTAATGTACAGTCGATTTCCTCGTAGAAAATGATGAAAGAATCAAATGAAAAAGAGATCCAAATACATGGAATGCGATTTATACTAGCTCAAATTAATTCTAACGGAAATTAGAAGTACGTGCATAATCTGATTCTTCCCATATTATTTAATACTAACACTATAATCAACTGCTTATGCTCATTTTAAGCATTTTTATTATTACTGAAAATTTTAGCTTATAATAAAAGCACCATAATTAACACCATGAAGTTGTTTTGAGAAATAAATTCACAAAGCAAAACCTTAATAATATGACTATCCAACACCCAAGTATAGGAAAACTCAAGTTTGAAATTAGAATTATTACAAAGATTTACATCACGACACACAAATTATTACATCCGCTCCTCAGGCTTTGATGATCACCATTCTCCGAAGAACGATCAGACCGTAACTCTATACATACATATTAATCATACCACAAACTCGATCATATACAAATTACACAAATTAATGTCCCCATCATTTAGACACAGACACCCACCCCCCAAGGCCACAAATCCAAAATCATCAAACCAACATTAATTGTAGATATAAATCACAAAATAAAAAAAAAATTGCTCTCCCAAGAAAACAATTTTGTAGGGTTACCCTGCGCAATTTGGGCCTTGAATAGTTTTTTTTCTTTTCGCATCCCCTTATTAAATGTCCCTAACTTCGAAGTAGTTCTTGTTCTTGACGACTATGTCATACATGTGCATGGACCTGAACTTGTTGAAATCCCTTGGAAGAGAAATTAGATGCACGGTGGAGCGTTTGTGGAATTGAAGAAGATCAGGGTCATCATAGTAACGCTCCCACCCCAGTGAGCTAAGCTTGTGCTCCAACACTGCATAGGAAGTGATGATTTCGTTGCTTGCAGTGTGAACCAACACCTTGCGATCTGAGCCATGGTTCTCCACTAGCCTCACCACACCGTTCTTGAAAACCCAAACCCCAGACATTTCTTCTTCTTAGATTTAATTAGAGGCACAACACAAGTGTACTAATTGAAGAAGAATAAGAAGTAAGAACAAACACAAATTGTTGTGTGTGTTTAATTTTGAGTGTTTTTGTGAGTTAGTGTGCAATGCGAGATGGGGAGGGGAGTATGGGGTATTGATGTATATATAGTGGTGATGAATTGAAGTAATGGGTAAGATGGGTTTTTTATTTTTTTATATAAAATGTAGAAATATGTAATAATTTAAAATTATATGGTGGTGATAAAGACAGTATATTGAGTATAGGGATGTTTGGATGTGAATACAGCTAAGGTGGGACCCACAGGGGAGAGGGTACTATAAATTGTAAGCTTTTATATATACATTTGGAAGAGGGGGTGTTTGAGGGGCTCATTTCATCACCCTTGGTCTTAATCGGATTAGGGGATTCCTGATTCCCTTAACCATTTGCGGAGTACAAAGTTTTTTGTTACCCCCACTTAAGAGAATCTTTGTTTTTATAACAAGAGAAACTTATTCTGGAAACAAAATCGCACAGTTAGTTAATAATAATAAAAGAACTTGGTGATTGAACATATATACTACATGTCTACATGCACACGCCACTTTCTGCTTACCAGCTAGTTGTGCAAATATATATAAATAATATATACAAAGATAGTTGGGAACATATTTGTGCAGCAAATTAAGCTCATTATAAACTACCCCAGGACTAGCGATAATGAGGCCAAAAATAACCTACCATCATAGTATCACAAATTTGTATCATTAAGTGTTGGTGAAGAAAAATGCAATGTGTGGGAAAATGTGGGAAAATATCATTTGGACTTGGATGTGGCTGTGGAATAAGTTTCTTTAAGAAGGAAGGAGGATGCTCGAGGTATACACAAGTCTATAATATGCTCTTTTGAAAAAGTTTTTCTATGGTTTGTGGGGAGGATTATCAGGTACATATAGTGGTGGTGGGGGGTGGGGACCGAAGATGAAAGGAATTGGTCTCAATTAATTCTGATCGTTAGGTGTGGAAAATAACATTGTTGATTTTCATTTGGAGAAATCCATGTGTGTGCCACGAGGTTTTCCATGCATTTGTTTTTGCTTATGCTGCCTACTTGTCTAGGCTAATTAATAGACTATTACTTACTTTCGGTATATAAAAGGTTTTTGTTTGCCTAACTAGTGTTGACTATTCAATCGCCAGCCTTCAAATCATACTATATATATATAGAAATATCTTTATTCACACGTTAATTTAATTCATATAATACTTTCTACAATAAGGAGAAAGATAGAAAGGAAAAATGAGTAAAATATTGTAAAATTTATGGGACTGTAAGAAAAAAATACATAGTTTATGGGAGAAGAGGTCAATGGATGATAACAAGGAATAATAAACTTTTTTTCTCCCCACCACACCAAATCCTTATGTTGAAATCGTTTTGAAAATGACTATATGAAACATATCCGTTTGCAGCTTTCTTTCCAGCTATATAGGGAATGGATTAGGTAGGTGGCTCGTTTACTAGCTATTGTAATTTAATTTGATTGATATCTGCAATTATTCCCTTGTGGCTAATAATTCGTGTAAACTAAGCTCTAATTAATGTTCCGCATATCAGCAGAATGAAAGAAGATAGACTGACAATATCTATAAATTAAATTGAATTAATAGCTAGCTAGCTTCATTCATTAGTTGGTGTCCCATTAAATCTTTCAAAATCTAGACTCTAATTTAACCATGCAGTACAAGTACTGTTTATTGCATGGCGGTTAATTACTCTTAGAGTAACTAATAAGACATGCATGTGCATCATCAATTACAGTCTTACGCCAAATCGAATCGTCTTTTCTATGAACATGCACAAAAAGTTTAACTCCATGCATTCTTCATATATAAACCTTGTTAATTTGGGATTAACAAACTAGAGAATAGAATATTTTATAATAGTGGATTAAAAACTATGTATTTATCTAGTATACAAAGTTTTAAATTGTGATTATGGTCTCAGTTATGAATATACTTTCAAAATTATTATGATGTTGCAAAAGAATTATAGTTAAAATAGGACTGATGGAGTTATATATAATTGTACAGACTTCTAAAATCATGATATTGCAGTCGCTATTATGATGATGGAGAAAAGTGCACGGAGGTGCCAGCACACAACTTGAGGGTGAATAATAATAGTGGTGCTAGATTCCAACTCCTATCCCACCCAACCAAATCAAAGTTGAGCCATCAAAGTTGTAGGACTTTAGGACACACATTCTCTTCAATCCAACACCTTTGGTCGTGACTCTGCATCAATTAGCCATCTCCTCCTCGTGCCACACGGTCCCTGTGACTACGATGCTTACCTATATACGACCCTAATTTTATTAAATTTTGCCACATGTTGTGACAAAGATTTTGATAGGGGCTTCTCCTTTAGTCAATTTAGCTTAAATTCCTTTGGGTGCCCCCATTGGACCACGTGAGTGTTTTCAATTTTGAAATGTTCCGTCAATTAATTAGTTGATAACTCCATTTAATTCAATTAATTCTCCTATAAATGCAAAGCTATATAAACATATTGTCATCTAAATTCTCAATATGGATGCAGCTGATAGGCACTAACTAAATTATATAATTTGATTGCTTGATTCATTCATTTTCAATTTTGTTTCACGTTATTATGACATTCCAGATATTAATTACAATATATGCGTCCGTCAACAATACTTAGACAGTAGACACATTTGAATAAATACTTTAATTATGTATTTATTTAGTTATAAAATTGTCAAAATATTTTTATAAAAAAAAAACTTTAAAATTTCATAAATCAGCTTCTTCAAATAGTTTTTTTTTAAATTATTCCAAATCCCAAACGCTTCCTTAATCATCTAAAAAACATTTAGATTGAAAGTAAATTAGAATCGTATCCTGTTTATTATTTTCAGTAACCCTAGCAAACTAATAAAATTGTGAGGCTAATGAGATAAACAAGACCAAAACTTGGTTCAGCCACTCACAATAGCCATCTCCCTCAGACAATAATTCTAAAAATATCCAAACCAAAATTTCCCATGTTGAGCTTTCTTGACAAGCTATGTCAACATTACCCATTAGTACTTTTGTGATTTTGCCCATATTTATTTGTGCAATAAAGTTATTTGGAGAACATATGCTTAGCTCGAAAACAACAACCTTTCTATACATGCTTCTTTTAATCCCGTGTAACATTGAGAATCATAAAGGGTTGGCTCCACAGCAAATGGAAAACATCCTCCCCCAGCACATGTTTGCTACAAGCCCATGTGATTGTCCCATAGAAAAGCCAAAATCCTAGTCCTATATTTAACAAAACAAGATACTTGCTCGCATCGGTACATCTTTCCATATTAGCCTTTCCTTTTAAAAGAAGGGTTCTAGTCACTAAAGAAGTTGCTAGTTAGGGTTTTGCGTCATATAATAGGTTGCTTTCTAATTGGTACCAAAGATCACCAAGTTGCCACTCGTGTCATGCCATTATTCCTTATTAGTTGTGCTTTCACACAAATGTGTGAAAAATAAAATTGCACACATCGCTATATAATTGTTTTACACATATATAAGGTTGTTGAAGACTTAGGCTACTAAACATCAATAAAAGGTGACTAAAAACCCAAGTTGATTATACAATGAGTCGATGCACATTGCATTGGAAATTTTTTTTTTTTTATCATTTAAATGTTAATTATTAATTGTATTTTTTTATTAATACTAGAAATTAAATCTGTAACGACTTTTTCTCTTTTTCCTTTTTTTTTCATCAATCAATCAACCTTATGATTTCTTTGCATTGAGACTTTAAATGTCAAGTAAGTTTGCTGTGTACCAATACTCTCTCCACTCAAATTTGAGAATTTCTAATTAACATCATGTCACACCTATCATGTTAATTGAAGGTTGTAGAATATTTAACGGTTAAGAGAATTTCCTTTCTAATAGTTGCACTGGAATGTCCCATGTCTCAACTAAAATCGTTATAGGATGACTAATAAAAAAGACTTAAAATAATAATTTTTGAAATAAACTATAGTCATATTATTTATTAAAAAACATTGAAAAATTAAAATAATTTTCTTCAAAACTAAAATTTTGAATTTAGGAGTTGTTTTCGTCTCAACTTTGCTGACATTATTTGGGTCATGACATTTGAAGTAAATTATCATTGTTTTTTACTCTTAAACAATGTGAGACACTTATCGAAACATGCTCTTCAATCGAGGTTAAGCAAGAGTAACCTAAACTCTCTTTCTAATATCAATGTTCCAACCTCAAGTCCACTAACATTTTGACATATAAGAACAAACTCCCTTATCAAGGTTAAAGGATAATAGTGGTCTAATAGGATTTCTTTCTAGTGTGAATATTTTGGCCTTAAAGTTTGTTGATCGCTAAGATCACTTTTCTAGGCCTTCTTTGATTTAAGTTTTTTTAATTAACTTAATAATTTTACTAATCACAATTATTAGTTTATAATTTAACAAATGAATCAAAATTGTCAATTTATAAAACTAAGAGGATCAAATGTTATAATAAAAAATTAAGAAGTTGCTAGTTAGGGTTTTGCATCATATAATAGGTTGCTTTCTAATTGGTACCAAAGATCACCAAGTTGCCACTCGTGTCATGCCATTATTCCTTATTAATTGTGCTTTCACACAAATGTGTGAAACATAAAATTGCACACATCGCTATATAATTGTTTTACACATATATAAGGTAGTTGAAAACTTAAGCTACTAAGCATCAATAAAAGGTGACTAAAAATCCAAGTTGATTATACAATAAGTCGATGCAGGGGCAGATCCAGGAAATAAATCAAGAGGGGCACTCAAAAGTTCAAATACATATCTAGAAAAATAATTACAATGTTCAAAAGTTCAAATACATATCCATAATAATAACTACAATGTCATCCTTCTAGGCCTTATTTTTTGGAATTCCGTCATAATTGCCTTATTACCAATGCTTTCAAATACATCTTTTTCAACCTAAGGCACTAAACAATCATTCAACCATTCATCCCCTATCCGATTACAAAGTGCAGTCTTGATGTATTTCATACCTGAAAATGCTCTTTCCACATATGCAGTTGCTACAGGCAAAGTTAATGCTAACTTTACAAGTAAATAAACCACAGATGATGTTGCTAGAGGAGTGGTTCGTGTGGAGGCTGTTTGTCGCTGCCGGCGGTGAAGACGAAAGAGATTGGTGCCGTCAGAGGTGGTGCCGTCGGAGGTGGTTTTGTGGTGGCCGATGATGGCGGCTGACGGAGGCGGCGAGGTGCGGACAAGGTTCGAGTCTCCTGGACGGTGGTCTCTCTCGGTCTTGTAGGGTCTGCTAGGGCACTACCGCACCAGGGAGAAGGAACACGTTTTGACTTGAAAATAGGAATATGTAGAATATGAATTGTGTATCACAGTAATACGAGATGTCTCTATTTAAAGAAATCAACTAAAGATAAAGATAACCAAAGATAACTATCAATTAAAAGTAATACAAGAGGTCTCTATTTAAAAAGATCAGCTAAAGATAAAGATAACTAAAGATAATAGCTAAAGATAATAACTATCAATTAAAGATAACAACTAAAGATAACTAAAGATAAAATCTAAAATATATCTATATAAAATATATGTATTTACAGCATTTTGCTACAGAAAAGAGAATGTGTTTTGCTGCAGAAATAATAAAAGGATATTTGTGTTAAAAATTTAAAACCAGGGGCATATTCGTAATTTACTTTCAAAATTTAAGGGGGCACTACCCCCAACCTTACAAGTACGTCTGCCTTTGAGTCGATGCACATTGCATTGGAATTTTTTTATTTTATCATTTAAATGTTAATTAACTGTATTTTTTATTAATACTAGAAATTAAATCTGTAACTTTTTCTCCTTTTCCTTTTTTTTCATCAATCAATCAACCCATCAGCAGATCTATATGGCGTCAAGAGTGGGCAGATACATCCCTTCATTTCAATAAAATCACTAGTATTTGTCCTAAAATATTATATTATGCATCCCATAATTTTATATTTTGCAACTTCTAATTTTATGTATTTGAACCTCTTTACCAGTTCACATATAAGAGTAAGTAAATAACTCATCTTATTTTAATAAAATGCAAAAAAATGTTATATTTTGCACCTCATAATATTATATTTTGAATCCTCTAATTTTATGTATTTGAACCTCCTTATCATTTCACATGCAAGACTAAGTAAATGCACTTTCTTATTTTAATAAAATACAAATATTTATCTTAAAACTTTATATTTTGTATCTCTTATCTTCGTGTTTGAATCCAATTATCTCATATAATAATGATAATTATCAATTTTTATTTTTAAAATAAATTATCCTCAGTGATCCAGGATCCTAGATCCGCCACTGAATCAACCTTATAATTTCTTTGCATTGAGACTTTAAATGTCAAGTAAGTTTGCTGTGTACCAATACTCTCTCCACTCAAATTTGAGAATTTCTAATTAACATCATGTCACACCTATCATGTTAATTAAAGGTTGTAGAATATTTAACGGTTAAGAGAATTTCCTTTCTAATAGTTGCACTGGAATGTCCCATGTCTCAACTAAAATCGTTATAGGATGACTAATAACAAAGACTTAAAATAATAAATTTTTGAAATAAACTATAGTCATATTATTTATTAAAAAACATTGAAAAATTAAAATAATTTTCTTCAAAACTAAAATTTTGAATTTAGAAGTTGTTTTCGTCTCAACTTTGCTGGCATTGTTTGGGTCATGACATTTGAAGTAAATTATCATTGTTTTTGACTCTTAAACAATGTGAGACACTTATCCACTAATATTTTGATATATAAGAACAAACTCCCCTATCAAGGTTAAAGGACGATAGTGGTCTAATAGGATTTCTTTCTAGTGTCAATATTTTGTCCTTAAGTTTGTTGATATCGCTAAGATCACTTTTCTAGGCATGCTTTGACGAAATTTTTTTAATTAATTAATAATTAACTTAATAATTCTACTAATCACAATTATTAGTTAATAATTTAACAAATAAATCAAAATTGTCAATTTGTAAAACTAAGAGGATCAAATGTTATAATTAAAAATTAAGAAAATCAAAATCGTGAATTTAGAAAATAATAGATCAAAAATATAATATAGTCAAAATTTTATTATATCAATTATTATTTGAATTGATATAAAAAGCATTTTAATTTTTTTTTTTGCAAAGCCTTCCCTCTCCTATGCAAAGAACTTGAACCCCCAAAATCCTTGTTTCGTTGCAACTATAACTATCATATCCTCCCTTCACACTCAGTTTATTGAATTGAGTGTGTGAGTGTTATAAACTTTTAGGAATCATATTTAATTCCTATAGATACAACTGAGACTATAATACCTTCTAGATCTAATCTTCTTTGCATGGCAGTGACCTCCCTAGCTTTATGAGATAGTTAGGATGAGATATGTTTAAGTAGTTCAACTTTGTTGTTGTTTATAATCTTATCTCTAATTCATTGTTTGGAAAAAAATTATCCAAAAAGTAATTTAAAAAGAAGAAAAGAATGAACTAAATATAGGAACTAAAAGGACAACATAGAAATTTATTTCAAATTTTATTACTTTCAAAAATTAAAGTAACAACGTCTAAAAACTTCAAAAACTAAATTAAATATTTATCTAAGCATATAACTACAATACCAACCATTTTTCCATGTATTAATAATTACGAATTTCTTATTGAGCTCGAAATAATAATTTCTTAGTAGCTTTGTTAGATGGGACAGGTACAGGGATCTTATTATGTCAACTGTGATGGGAGACAACTTTATACGAAAGGCTTAAATAATTTCCATATTAGAGTATATATTATTAATGTATACACTGATAGCTGCAAATCACTTGATTAATTAATATTAACATGCATTTTGATTTAATTAGAATCTTCATAATATAAATTAATCGAGTTGAGTTTTTCTGAATTAAAGAATCCCAAATTCTCTACACATTATAAATTAAATAATGCAAGCAAACATATGTTCCTACCTTTAAATTTGAGTACTTTGCTTCAAAAGAGGAATTTTGCTTTAAAGTGATTCTTCTAAATAATCATCTAACAGTTTGCACATCTTGCCAGCCCCTAGGTAAATGAATTTATTCTACAGTCTACTAGGAGTTAAAAACCCGCACGATTGCCAGATTTGGTATTTATTTTATAGTGAGTCAGATATCATAATTTTTCTAAATGGGGGAGAGAAACGAATGGTGGGGGAATTTTCGATAGAAAATTATAATTAAGTTAAAGCTAAACACAGAAAGATTTGTTTGTTAATATATATTCTTAATTAGGTAAGAGAATCCCTTTGTTTTAAAATTAAGATGGAATGAGGAACTTTACATATTTGTTTTGAGAATAAAGTACTAAACATAAGGAATGTAGGATCAATTCTCTCTTAAGGCCATTTTAAGGAAAGATTTTTCTGGCCATATTCCGTTTGTACTATAAACTGATAAAAGTAATTGATCTCTAATTAACATATCAAATTAAAGCTCAAATAATAGGGAATTTTTTTTTGCTGATGGGTTGGGCAAAAGACCCCAAACCCAGAACTAATTCACTGACGAATTTAGCAAAGTTAAATCCTCCATAAAAGAGTTACAAGTAAAGTCATACAGGGCAGATCCAGAAAAAAAGGTAAGAAGGACATTAGTGGTAGAGGTTCGAAGGCCGCGCCTCCAAATTTTTTTTTTTGTACAGAAAATTAAAGGAACAAACTATTATAACAAAAGTGTGAAAAAAATATAATTCAAAAGAGAATAAATTGACAAAACTAACATATATGTAATCGATGCTTAAAAGTAACAAGAGTGTAGCCACTGTATTCATAAAAGTTACAAATATACATATCTACACTCACTCCTTTCTTATTTTTCATCTTTTTTATTATTCTTTTTCTATGTTTTTTAATTTTTCCTCTTATGTAAACTTTAAACTATTTTTTATTTTATTTTATTTTATTATTATAAAAAAAATTCTATTCTTAAAAATTTAAGGGAAGACACTGCCCCCAATTCTAAACGTGCGTCCGCGCACGGACATACACATAATTATACAAACAAAAATCTCTACTAATAAAGAGGTCATGCCTAACAAATGAATCTGCCAGCATATTTACCTCTCAATGAACGAGAAATTCATTACACAATTTGATGAAAAATATTTATATGATAGAGTTTTTTTTATTTTATTTTATTACATCTTTTATTTATCTGTTATTTCTCTTCTTTTATACAAAACATTATGTGAAAGATACAATTTAACTTTTATCCATATTTAATATAAGATTTTTTACATGGATTTTTAATAATATTTATTTATTTTACTTTTTATAATACAATAAATTTGAAACCTATATAAAAACATTTTATACCTTTTCCTGGTAAAGAAAAATATTTTATATTAACAATATAAATAATCAATATATTTAAGGCACTGATTAAAAAATTTAAAATAAAAAAATTTCATTAAAAATATCATTTTTGAATTTCTTAATAACTAGTGCTATAGCTACTCTAAAAAAAACTATGCTCTAGCATTACTTAAATTAAATTCATAAAAATAAGTACAATTAACATTTCTTTATTCCATTCAATGAATGAAACTGAAACGCAATTATGTTAGAATTAATTCTTCCTCTTTAAGGGTGATGGATGGATAACGTGACAAACAATGGCTGCTTCATGAGTACTTTTTTATAAATTCAAATTTATGACCAACAAATTATTAAGACACAATTTTATCATTACATTAAATCTCATCTTCAAAAGTATGATAATAACATATTATATAAAAATATTTTGTGTTTCTTAATTAACATTCTCTTTTATATTCATTATTTCCTTCTGCAAGCTTCGTATCAAATTTTGTCGTACTAAACCAGATGCTCATCATAGATTCTAGTTGATAAACATGCAAGATAACAGAGTAACTAATGAGCTAAATGTAGAGATATAAAAAAAATATGAGATGAGAGGAGGATCATATTGATCATTTCTATAAAAAAAAAAAAAAAACAAATCCTTGTATAAATTATAAACTATAGACCGATAAATTTTAGGAGTTACATTATAAAATTATGAAAAATATGATTGAGCACAAATTTAATTGAGTTACAGAATAAATTATTTTTAATTGATTTGAAAAAAAAAATGGTCATGTAGAGAAAGAAGTGTCGCGGAAGACTTTAGAAAAGTGTTTGGTGTGACTTATATACAAGCATGGGCGGATAAACGTTGATGCTTGGGGGTAAGATCCCCCTTAATCTTTGATTTTTTTTTCTAGTTCTATTTTTTATATAATATTTTATTATTTTATTAATTATTTTATTTTTAAAGTTTGGTTATAAAAATAATAATACTTAAAGTACTATTCATCCCTTTATTTATTTTTTTCAAGATAATGATATTTTTTTCTTTTAAAAAAATATTCATTTTCCTTTTATACCTTTTATTATAGAAATAATTATATTTTTTCGTTTAAAATCTATTCTTATTTGTAAAACTATAAAATAAATTATTTCATTTACAGATAAATAATTTTGTTATCCTTCCTTTTATATTGTTTTGGATATAATTATTAATGAATTAAAAGCTATATATAATTAATGAAATAAACTTACAAATATGATGGACAAGAATGAAAACTTAAACTTTAAGACATATCAACATTTTTTTTATAATTGTTTGTGAGATTTTAACATCTTTGAGGGCACATATGCAAATACTACTATGTAAACTTTGATCAAACAAATCAAATATCATATTGTACTAATGTTTGTCGAATTTTACTTTTTAATATAGTCATTGATAGAATACAATACTCTTATCATACTTTCCAATTTAAAAGTAAATTCTATCGTGTTGGATATTATCATTATAAAAAACAAAATAAAAAGTAATATAATTTATTATGATTCAACGTATTTTTAAAACGTAATTAATAAGTGCTTTTTAAAAAAAATAAAGAACTAAAGTTTTTTTAAGGGAAAATTGCAGTCAATATAGTTACTCATAAATATT
>PYAF01003295.1:266451-298454 GCA_007407185.1 Glycine tomentella
CCTCTCATGTTAGTTATTTTTTAATTTTTATTAGTCTTATTTTTTAAATTTTCTAAATCTTTTTCCTATCATTTTACTTTTTATTAAATATGTCTTGTTAGTTATATATAAGAGGGAATAGAATGTTATAGTGCATATATTTTTATACTTATTTTATTTTTATAACTACACCTATAAATTATTATTTTATTCTTATAACGGATTTCAAAAATCATTTACTAACTTTTACTATTTTTTTATTTAAAAAATATGAAAAAGACAGTGAGACATAAAAGTGCTATCTTTTCCTAGTCAATTATAATTAGAATCAGAATGTGTTTTTGTGTCTGGTTAAGTTAATTTACCTATTTAATATATATATATATATATATTGTCAATTTGTTATATTCTAATTCTACCATAATCTTAAAAGAAATGGAAAACAAAAGTAATTTTTAAAAAATTAAAAAAATGAATATGAGAAAAAATAATTATTTTGAAAAAATGAAAAAAAAAGAAATGATGAAATGGATAGAATAAAAGAAAAGGGAAAGAAAATATTAAAACAGAAAAAAAGAGAAAGAAAATGTAAAAATAAAAATAAAAGAAGATAATAGAAAAAGGGAAAAAAGGAAAGAAAAATATTAAAATAGAATAAAGAAAAAATATGGAATGAAGAAAGAAAGAAAAAGGAGAAAGAAAGATAATAAAAGGAAAGAAACATGATAAAATGAAAGGAAAAAAAAAAAGAGGAAAAGTTAGAAAGATTGACATAAATTTGATTTTAGATATATAAATTTTTATATTTCGTATTTATGACAGAATTTTTAATAGGTTCGTAGGGTAAATTAGACTTTTAAATAGGTCATGACAAGCTTAAAAAAAATCTATAATAAATAAATAGGTCAAATTAGACTTTATATTTTTAACCCAGACCAAGGTCAGGCCTAACTAAACCTGGCTTGGCCTTACCTGTTTCCACCCCTAGTCCTAAACACATTTTAATAATTTAACATACATGAGACACATGCTGGTCACATGACTTTTAACAAAATTTATGTCTAAAATACATTTATCTTCTTCCTCTCTTAAAATTTTTTTAAAATTTTTGCTTCTTTTTTGTTTATTCTACAATTGGACGTACACTCAATTTTTTGTTGGACGTGAACCATCATGTTGTTGGTATACAGTGTTAATACTCTTCCTCTCATCCTTTGTTCTACTAATATACATATGAACTAGATTTTAATTCTCAGCAAATATTTTCAACACATCATGATCCGTTTTAAGGGGAAGAATGTTACCATTAACAGTAAAATAAAACCACAAAATAAAAGGGTGACACGAAGACAAGTTTAAATTATTAGTAATGTTTTTCACAATAATCATGTGCGTTGAACACTCCAAACTTATCATGATTAACATTACATATCTTACTTGGTTCGTCCTGTTGGTTTGTAAAATAGATCAACATATCCACATTGTTGTATGGTTCATTACTCATGTATTGCGGTTCATCCATTATGTTCATATGATCTCAAATATCAACAATATTTTAAGCAACAATAATAAATAAATAATTTTAAAAATTATAAATGGTTTCAAATTGGTTCTCCATTTAAACTTCACTCAGAAATAGACAATAGTTAAAATTAAATAAATAATCTTAAAAAATAATCTATAAAAAATATTTAGTAGTCACTTATAAACATAACTCTATCATGAATAAAAATTATGGAATAGAAAGAGAAATCGTAAACAAACAGATATGCTCGTTAACGTCGAGAAATATAAATGAAATAGTAAAGAACTTGTCAATTGGAGGAGAAGCAATGTAAAACTAATGAACTAAAAAAAATAATAAAAAATTTGTGAAATAGAAGAGAAACCGTGAAAAACTCAATACAAGAAATGGAATACAAATGTAGGGAAAAATATAAACACTTAATAAACGAGTCTAATTTACTTTATAGATTAAGTTGTTGTGTGTCTGAGATAGTCTGTTAATTTCCTGCAACGCCTCAGACACAGACGGAGAATTCGCCGCCCTAGAAAAATCTTCCCAATCAAATAAGGCGGCAACAAACGCTTTTTCCTTTGTCCCTTTCTCTCACTACTTTCTCTCTCTACAACCTCCGATGTCCCCTCCCTCCTCCATTGCCTCCTTCGCCGTCCCCTCTCTCTGGTACGCCCTCTCTCTCTCTCTCTCACACACACACAAATTCAACAAAAATCCTAACGTTTCACCTCACGATCATTACTATGTGAATTGTGTGATTTTGCAGGTTGTAGTAGTTGGACAAGGAAGGAGTTTTTTTAGCGGCAATGGAGGGGGAGCCGAGCCAGCTGAAGCGTGCCGCGATTGATGCCTCTGCTGGAGCTATCTCCGGTGGCATATCCAGGACAGTGACGTCACCTCTCGATGTTATTAAGATTAGGTTCCAGGTTTCAGTTTTACTCCCTCTATCGCACTTCACTTTCTAATTCAGCTTCACTTGTACTCGCATTTATGGTTTCTTTCATCCGATCGTGTGTTTCTCCCTGTCCTTTAACTTTGAGAGGCTTGTCCGGCTTTGGAACGTGTTTTGAGGCCAACTTTTTTCGCTTTTAAATTAATTTTCTGTGTTTAATTAATGAATGACATGCGGGAGATCCTGGCGTCAATATGGTCGAAATAATATGTAAGTGGAGGGCAACTCTGGTTTCACGAGCTAGCTTTTGAGGCTTTTGAGATTGAGTTAGGTTGAAATCCATATTTTAAGATGTTGTCAAAGCCGCAGTGCTTGTTGTCAAGTTTATTGGACCAATGCAGATGTTCAGTCTTGTAAACTTTAGTTCGGGATGTCCATTCTTCGGGGTGAGTTGGTGATCCCACATCAATTAATGATATAGTGTATACAAGTAGGGGTAGTCCTCAACACATCAACAAATGATATGGTCTGAATTGTTGAATATTCCGCTTTAATGTCAAGCCCAAATCCCTATGCACTGAAAAAGGGGAAAGTCTGACTTAGGCCCATCTTCCGAGGGTTGACCTCGGCCCACTCTGTTTAGGGTGCAGAAATCCCTAAACCTATTTCTCCCTATAAATAGAACATTTATAGGTGGAGACAGTGACTTCAAAATTCTGAAAAGGAGGCGACAACTCAGAGAGAGAGAGAGAGACCGCCAGAGAGAGGTGACACCGTTCACCATTTGAGCGTGAGAGCATCTCCGCATTGGAGAGCCTCAAGTGACCATCTTAAGAGCCACATTTGAGCGAGCCTGCGTGCTCTGCACCTTTGAGAGATTCTTAGAGAGTTTGAGTGAAACACTCTAGGTTTCGTTTGATTACCACCATCGTTGGAGAGGTTGAGAGAGCCACTGACGTGGTGTTGGTTGATCCTTTGTAATCAGTTGTTATTATAGTGGATTTTGATTCTGGATTAGGTCCCGTGGGTTTTCCTCTTGGAGGTTTTCTCCCACGTAAAGCTATTTGATTGTGTGTTCTTCTTCATCTCTATCCTCGTTTTGATCTGTTACGTTTCTGCATTTTGATTTGATTTCTATTTGAGGGTATTGACTGCATAGACCGGGTTCCACCCAACCGTGGGAAGTGTGAACATCCCGATCCTCTTTTACCCAACATGAATAGTGTATATAAGTGAAGGGTAACTCTCATTTCACGAATTAGCTTTTGAGATTGAGTCAGGCTGAAATTGATATTTTTAGATGTTGTCTAAACCTATCTTAGTGGTTGTTGTCAAATATCAAGTTTATCGGACCATTGCAGATATTCAGTCTTGTAAACTTCAGTTCGGGATGTCCATTCTTCAACATGAGGGAGTGAGTTAGTGATCCCACATCAATTAGTGACATGGCCAAAATAGTGTATTTAAGTAGGTGTAGGGGATAGTCGTCAACTCATGGGCTAGCTTTTGGGGTTGAATTATTCTAAACTAACATACACTAGAGTCAGCATCCAGGGTGTGTGCATGGCTTTCTTTGTCAATACTGGGCTTGGTTATGGTAAGGACTGAGGAGGGCTGGTTGGTTTTGACATGATGGGGGTTACTTACAGTTTAAATTGTATGTGTATACTTGTTAATGTTTTTAAGATTTGCATTAGATATAGGGTGCTTGGGTTCCATCGTCATGGCTGTTCCTTGTTGCCTTTCCCTTATCAAGGTGATCTGATCACTGAGCTGAAATAAATTGTTATTCATATTTATTGACAGGTTCAACTAGAGCCCACATCTTCATGGACGTTACTACGCAAGGATTTGTCTACGCCCTCAAAATATACTGGCATGCTTCAAGCAAGCAAAGATATTTTTAGAGAAGAAGGCATATGGGTAGGAATTAGGATAACCCATTTTCTATAACTATTGTTTAATTTAACCCTACTTTACTTCTCTCTATTAGTAATCTGCATCTGATTCCTATATTCCTTAAAAGGGTGCCAATCGGCTGTTGGTGAGATCAGTATATTTGATAATGCTTAATTCTTAATGATGTCTTTCAGAAGTTTCCTGTCAACCTTTTTTCTGGGGAAAAAAAAATCTGTATTGCCCTTTCTTATCTGCTATATTTCAGGGTTTTTGGCGGGGCAATGTGCCAGCTTTGCTCATGGTGATGCCATATACAGCTATACAATTTACTGTTCTACACAAGTTGAAGACTTTTGCCTCTGGTTCTTCCAAGACAGGTATCCTATTTTGTATTTCAATTCTTGATCAGTGGCCTAACATATTAGCTGGATGAGCAAAATACGCTTTATCTCCTAGGTGTCTGTCTACTGAGTTTTTTTTTTTTTTTTTTTTGGTTTTTCACATCATTATAAGTTAAAACTTTAAATGTGTATGTAATGGATGTATACATTGTTATATGCCAGATCAAACCTGTGTCCATGTGCAATCTAGAGATATTAATTAGTAGGGAATTCCCTGTTGTAGGCCGGTTTTTTTCATTGCTTTGCTTCATGTTGCTGCAGAGAATCACATTAATTTGAGCCCTTATCTATCCTACATGAGTGGGGCATTAGCTGGGTGTGCTGCTACCGTAGGGTCATATCCCTTTGATCTTCTCCGAACCATATTAGCTTCCCAGGGTGAACCGAAGGTATAAGCATTATAAAATGATCAATGTTACAGATGGTTTTGAAGTAAATTACTGTAATGTATATTAGTGTTGTGAACTGAGAAGGTCAATGAAGGAAATTGCTGGCATGCTTTCTAAGCACCCTCCTCCTGCTGTAGATGTTCCTCATGTTAGACATAACCATGCTTGTGTATTCACTTGATAACTTAAGCTTTTGGGATAGTTGGTCTATGACAATGTATTAGAATTTCTATGATCAAGTGGTCTAGAGTTTGATCCTTGCTACCCATATTCTTCCAATAAAAAGGTTGAATTTCAATACTAGATAGGTGGGCTTGGAACGCCCTTGCTTCAAACCTAAATGACTCCTGCATAAGGGGGACTATTAGAGATGTAATATAGTTTATTTATGTGTCTTTACCTAACAACTTAAGCTTTTTGGGTAGTTGCTTCATGATCATTCATTTTCCATTTGTAGGGTGGGAGTGTTCACCTTTTCTTCTTGATTAATTAATGGTATTTCACATCAGAAAATTTATCAGATCATATCATGTATGATTTTTAGCGGTCTAAAAGCCATGCTAAACTCTTAAGTTTGCTGATGAAATGCCTTGAGGAGAACACAATACGGCTGAAAATTTGTCAGATTATGTCATGTATGATTTTTAATGATCAACAAGCTATGATGAATACTAAAATATGCTGGTCAAGTGCCTAGACTGGGACCACAACATGATTGTTCGTTGCAATGGCATTAAAGAGGCATCCATAATTTGTTGCTTAAGCATTGATCTTAACAGGTGACATGGTTATATAGGAAATAGATTATGACCCTAGCCTCAAATTCAGTGTAGTATTGTATCTCAGTACTGAGCATTCTTTGTGTTTCATGCTGCAACGAGTTGGGGAAAAAGAAAAAAATCTGCTGGCCCTTGACTATATAATTTTAGCTTTTAGTGCACAGTTTGAGGCTGTTGTGGTCCTTGTTTGTAACCATGCCATGCTAATATTTTCCCATCACTTAGGTTTATCCAAACATGAGGATGGCATTAGTTGATATTCTGCAGACTCGTGGCTTCCGAGGCTTGTATGCTGGACTGTCACCAACCCTAGTTGAGATTATACCATATGCAGGTCTACAATTTGGCACCTATGATACATTTAAACGTTGGACCATGGTAAAATTTCAGTTTTTTCTTTTTAGTTGGATTCCTTCATAGCTGATTGATGAATGCTTTACTTTTATAAAATAAATGAAATATAAAGATAGTGAATGAATGAATGTATCATATAAAGATAGAGTTGGATTCCTTTAGAG
Organism: Glycine tomentella; assembly: GCA_007407185.1. Classification (NCBI taxonomy): domain Eukaryota; kingdom Viridiplantae; phylum Streptophyta; class Magnoliopsida; order Fabales; family Fabaceae; genus Glycine; species Glycine tomentella. The sequence continues at coordinate 272,828 of PYAF01003295.1, forward strand.
CTGATGAATGAATGTTTTACTCTTACTTTATAGTGAGCAATCCTCTGATACCTGTTCTTATATTATGCATATATTGCGTGGGATAATTGTAGGCGTGGAATCATCGTCAACATTCAAATCCTACTGCAGAAAGCCTTTCTAGCTTTCAGCTTTTCCTGTGTGGGTTGGCTGCAGGAACATGTGCCAAGCTCGTCTGTCATCCACTTGATGTGGTCAAAAAAAGATTTCAGGTAGATTTTAGAATGTTGAACCCCTCATCCCCCCATTAAAAAAAGTAAACTTGTGTTGGCCTGATGCCTGATTAAATGATGTCCTTAACTTTCCATGACTTGATATGGGTACAATTATGAATCTTCATTCTTTGTTTGCTACCAGATTGAAGGTCTTCAAAGACATCCAAGATATGGAGCTCGGGTTGAACATCGTGCCTATAAAAATATGTTAGATGCCATGAAAAGAATATTACAGATGGAGGGTTGGGCTGGTCTATATAAGGGGATACTCCCATCAACTGTTAAAGCTGCACCAGCTGGTGCTGTAACATTTGTTGCGTATGAATTGACAGTGGATTGGCTGGAATCTATTTGGACTTGATTTTTTTACCAAGGAGAAGGGGATTTTTATGATTTTTAATCTCTTTTTTTTTTAGTGAACTTAATCCCCCCCTGGATAGGAAGCACGAGGTATATATCTATTTTCCTTCTAAGATGGATAATAAGTCTAGATGAAAGCTAAGATCTAGCAGGGTAACATCTATTTTCCTTTTACTGATGGTGGTGCAGTTCAGCTGTTGAGGTGTTTTTTCTTGCTCACGTGCTTTTTAGTTTTTTACTTCCAAATTTATTTGTGTGTTTGGATTAGCTTTCAATTCTACCAAAATCAACTTTAAAATCAAGTTGAAGCCAAAAAATTTCAACCATAACTTTTGGGGATCAAAATTGGTTTTAAGTGGTATCCAAATTAAATGGTTCCATGTATGTTTCGGCTTTATTTTGACAATTTAGAGGTTTAGAATTTACCTTCACCGCTTTGCAATGCAAAGGCTAAAGATATGTTAAAATTGTATAGAGTTTATATATAATTATTTTTAAATGATAAAAAAATATTTGGAATTTATATTCAAATTATGGCAAATTATAAAAATTTTGTTGAAACATGTCTTAAAGTAAGAAAATAATTTTTAGTATTTGTCAACATGCACTTGGTCAATAACAACGTCAAGATCTTCATTGTGCATAGCTTGATGATGAAGACATTTTTATCCTGACATGAATAAAATGGAACTTGCCAGGCCAAAACTCAATTCGCTCATGTTTTATTAACTGCTGTGAAGCATTGAAAAAAGAACAAACAGAAACTCAGCTGTAGTAGGGTTTCAAAACCCTTATTGCAACTCACTTTCTCCAGGGTTAATTTCCGTCACAAGTACAATTTCAATTGTCGATATCACGATTTCCAAAGTATTTGGGTTGCACAAGCACTAGCTAATATTTCATTACAAGTCAATGAAGATCTTTAGTATTTGGCATTCTCCTTTCTTTTGAACTACATTTTCAATGGGCGAAATTCCACACTTTAAATCCATTTAGAACAGCCTTTTATCAGACAAGAACCAGTTAGCAATGCCAGTGTAGCTATTTATCTTGGTGCTTTGTTCTTGTCTTTACTGCTATCTTGAGGAGGTTGCGATAAGAATTGCAAGATCCTCTGAATCTGAACGACATCGACCCGGAATTTTTCAGCAATCTGGTGAGCATCCATACGCCCATTGTAATCATCAGCTTTGCCTTCATGCAAAAGGATGATATGGCGCAACTGTGCTACATTCAAAGTGCCAGCAGGAACTGGCCTTTCATCATAACGGCCAGAATCTGGTTTTGTGTTTCGCAATTTGGGCATCGGCCTATTATACTTATCAACCACAAAGGCCTGTAACAATATTGTCTAACTGTGAGGTGAGCCTGTCTTGGTAAAATATGCACTAAAATGTCAAAAGTAAAATCCTTTGAGCATTGGAACAGCATTGGTCATTGGTAACATTATTTTTGAGACAAATTGATTACTTCTCTAAAATAAGCTCATCCAAACACACATAAAGATTAACCAAATTTGTGAAGTTCCAATGACACCATGCTAATACCATGAACAAAACAAATGTCAGAAACCATATCCAACATTGATTGATAATGAAAAACATTGGTATAAGATTTCTAAAGATATATTAGTATATCATCATAAAGGTATACATGACAAAGTATTTAAGCAAATATCAATACACAACATACAGTCAATGGTAGGATTATTTTGGCAGAATTTCCTTTCATTTTACAGGAGATGACCAAGCCAATATAGAAAAACAGGATTTCCTTGATCTTCTATGCCAATAATACCATTATTTACTTCGGATACAGAGATCAATGTTTAATAAAACTCGGCATCCAACACGAACAGAGTTTCATTGGTAAAGGGTGAAGAATAAAACAATGTCAAAAGTTGGAGTTACACATCACATACAACATAATGATATTTCTGCATCAACTTCAACTCTACATAAGGTGTAAAAGCAAACTTCCATAAACTCACCTCACCCATCTCAGGTTTTCCCCCAGGCTTTGATGTAATTCTACCAATCATTTGACCAAGCATAGCATCAAATTTGGGATCTCTTTCTTCCAGAATGTTGTCCGTATTAACTCTAGGACTATCATCTTAACCCAAGAACAAATAACAGTGCAATCAATCACATTGAACTATCAAAGTAGCATTGTAAAACCTCACAAAAACACCAGAATTATAAGTAATATTTGTGCATGTATATTGCAAACAGACAAATTAACATGAAGTAAAGCCTCATGGATAAAATAATTGCTACAACGAGTAACTACGTACCCCAATGCCCAGAGGCTCCACGCTATGCGCAGGTAAGGGGGAGGGATATTGTATGCAACCTTACCCTTGCATATGCAAAGAGGCTGTTTCCGGATTCGAACCCATGACCAACAAGTCATCAAGACAACTTTACCGCTGTGCCAGGGTTCGCCCTCTTAATTGCTACAATGAGTAAAAAGACAAAATCTAATGGTATACCCATGCATACCAGATTGGGAGATATAAGGCTGGTTGGGTGAAAAGTTTGAAGAAGGGAAGGAGGGAGAGGTCGTGGGTTCGAATCCCTCCACTAACAAAAACACTAACATTTAACAACTAACTTTGACCATCAAAAAAACAAAAATCCATACATACTAGACAAAAAACACAGAATTCAAATAGAGTGGGATGGAACACTTGGATAGCTTGGTTCGAGAAAATGTATTTAAATTCATTTTCTGCTTTCACTTTTAACTACAAAACTGTGACGTTGTTTTCATTTTGTTTCCTGCTTTAAAACAAAGCAACTTTCTGTTGTTTTTTTGTTTGATTTTCCATTTCCACAACTTTTTACTTACTCAAGCTTTTATAAACAAGAAACAAAGTAAGAATAAAGTGACATTTTGTAATTAAAGGAGTAAACAAGAGATATTTTCTGATACCAAGTGCCCCAAAGGTAATTGCTTCTATTCTAGCTCAATTTCGTAACAAGGAAGGGAAAAAATAGTGAGGTTGAAGTGAAACTGTGTTGCACTCCAGTTTCCACTGTCCAACAATTTGATTGTAACAACTAACAAGCAAAATGTAAATTTTTATTTCCCCCCCAAAATGTTTCACGTCCCCATTTTCAGCTGAACTAAGCGTGCCTACCCAACCCATTGAGGGTGCAAAAATATTTCCAAAAGCTTTAAACTGAATAGTGACATTCACAAACACCACGACATAGTAGAACGCAGTCTCAGGATAACCCACATAAGATACCTTAATTTCCAAGGCACCCACTAACATTTTCGGCTTCCCCAGAATGAAATAATGTTAAAGAACAATTTTTTCGCAATTTTTTAACCCTAGTTTTCCAACCAAAAACCTTGAACCTACAGAGAGAGAGAGAGAGAAAGAGAGAGACTTACTGGCGTGAAGTACGTCATGTTCGGCCGCTTTCGGGATCTGCCCCGCTTTGTCGGCGGCAGCATTGGGCTGAGGTCGGCGATCAAAGGCGTTCTTGGGCTTGGAGAAGGATGACGTGTCAGCTTCTGACGCTCCTCGGATTCTTCCAGATGCTCGACGAAATGCCTGACCCATCGTTGTTGTGTGACACCAAACGCGGCCTTGTGGTTCTTTTTATCGTAGCGTAAGCCCAATGTTGAAGAGAGAATAGAAAACTTTCCAAAACCCCGTGGCTGGTTGATGTACACGTTTGAGCTCTACCACACTCTTTAATATTTTTTTTTATACTTTTTTTTCGGAATTGAGCAAAGGAGATTACAACATTTACCCACTCATCTAAATCAAGTAAGTTAAATCGCCTCAATAGTCTTTACTATTTTAGTATATGATTAATTAATATATTATAATAATATATTCTAGTATAATATATTGGTTAAAAAGATATTAGAAATTTTAAAAAGATGAAAAGAGACATAAAAGATTAAAAAATTACTAAATTTCATTATTTTATTTGATAAAAAAGTGTTTTTTTTTTCACATGTTAAATGGTTCCTTCCAAATAAGTCATGAAATTGAGAAGAAATGTTGCATTTATTTATTTATTTTATTTCTTAAAATAATTAAATAATTTTTTATAATGTAAAATGTAAGGTAACTATTAAATAACCAAATTTATTTCTAAAAGCATGACATGATAATAAATTGATCCTTTAAATATAACAAATATAAATTTAATCGTTGAACAGTATAAAAAATACGATAAATTAAATTAGAAATATTATTGGATTTGTAAGACCATCTTCTTATTATATTGTAATATTTATTGGCCAATTTGATAATAAATTATATTTTTTAATAATTAATTTAACATTAAATTATAAAATTTAGAAATTAATTTATCATTAAATTATTTATAATATTAGTTTATCACATTTTTTTTATAAAGGAATTAATTTTTGTATTTTTTATTTTTCATTATTCACACAGGAATTTAACTATCCACCCTAAAAAAAGTAATCAATAACTTTATACTGAAAAAGAATATGATCAAGGTTTTAAATTTTAGCAACTTTAATTTAATATTTTAATTAAAACTGTTTATTTATTTTTTACCGCACTTTCTAGTTTTTACCGAAACAAACATGTTTTTTTTTTTCCTGCATTTCTACCCAAACAAACGTAGAATCTTATTTCTTTGGAGGGGAAAAACCTCTAACTTCTCAAACATTTTTTAACCTTATTTTTTCAACTTATTTTTGAAGTATCAAGATTTCAGAGTTTTAACTTTTAGCACTTCCAGAACACAACAAAGTGTGCCTTCAAGGTTGTAACATGGATGCTTTAATCCAACAAGATGTAAATAAGTCAAATTGAACCTTTGTGCATTGTAAGTTAAGGTCTGATCTGCTAATTCGAAATAATGAGGCAGAGTTTCAAGTTGTTGCTGGGTAAATGGCTTGGAAAAGTAAACAACATATGCAAAGGTTGTGCATAATTCGAATGGAAGGATTTTTTATTGTATCAGGTTCTGCTGGTAAAAAGCTTTGTAGGGGGAGTTACACAATCTGTTTACGCATTGTTCAGAAGCAACAGATTCTCCAACACCCAGATAAGCAGCTTTGTTAGAAGAGCACCCACTGTGCTCACATGGGACCCCCTCAAAAGGGTTTTCCCAAAGTTTGTATTTTTACGCTCCAAAAGGGCCTCAGGCTCCAACATTGTGTAGTTGGTTGTTAGATATACCCATTAGAAGTGGCTCATGTGATTTGAACAAGTCAAATATAAGAAGGATTAAAAGATAATTTTGTTTATTAGTGGTCTGATTAGTGGGAGGTTGTTGAGGAAACAATTATAGTAACTTACTTGATGAAAGTAGTTATAAAAGGACTAGGGTAAAACCCTTCATCTCTACCCATAAAGAAAAAAGTTATGAGTTTTGCCATCAAGAATTGAAGAAGGAGCTAGAATAAGAGGGTGAAGAGATTGAGAAAAACTATTCCGCATTAAGAGTTCTTAGTCGCTAGTTTGCTGTCAAAAGTCATTCCATTTGTTGTCATCAAACATGGACAGAGGTTAGTGTCCTCATCATTTTTTACTAAATGTGAAACTCATGAATTCTCAAAGATTCTATTCATGTTATTGATTTATTCATGTTATTGATGTGACTATTGTTTACACTGGTGACTAAGAGCCCCAGAATCCTATATCTGAACCTCGAGAACAACATTGTTCCTTCCTATGAGTTGGTTTGGAGGTTCCTTAAATCCGATGAGAAAATGATGGATTGCATTCGTGGCTACGGACATGTCTTTGGTTATGATCATGCGGCTCAGAATGTGAAATTGTTGATTGACCAGGGAGCCACAGACTCCGTCATTGCCTTTTTGTTATAGAGAAGACTTTGTGTGACCTTGTGTTCTGACTATAAGGAGGCCTTGGATGAAATTTAAGAAATGGGGTTTGAGCCTTTCAAGTTGAAGTTCGCGGTGGCACAGCTGGCGAAGATCTTTCCGAAAGCACACTGGGAGGCGAGAGCTGATGTCTTTAAGAGATGGGGTTGGTCTGAGGAATTGGTTCTTGGGATGTTTAAGAGGTAGCCCCTCTTTATGTTAGTGTCCCATGATAAGATAGATAGGCTTATGAGGTTTTGGGTTAAGTAGTTAGGTTGGGACTCTTTAGCCCTTGGCAAAAAAAGGAAGAGATTTTTGGAATTATTTTGGAGAGAAGTATCATTCCAAGGGCTTTTATTGTCCAATATTTACTTGCAATTGAGGAAAACGAGTGCCAGCATGATTACCCCTCGTTTTCTATTTCTGAAAAGGAGTTTATTGAAAAGTTTGTGATACGTTTTAAGGAGGAAGAAGTGGAACTATTAAAGTTGTACCAGAGGAAAATGAGTGTTCATGGAAAAAAGGAAGATGGTACAACTCCTTTAACCATAGTGTAATTTAAAAATATCTAGGTCCATAATTCATTTGTTCCATGTTAACGGAAATAATGTCAAGCAAAAGCAAAGCTTGAGTGATTGAACAATTGTGATTACTTGAGACGGATAATTGTGGAAGAGAGGATAGTCAGGATCAGTAGCTTACTTCCTGCTAAAGTTTTGCAGTTCTTTCATCAGGTTTGATCTAGAAAAAACTAAGCTAGCTTACTTCACTGTGTTTTGATATGCGTTTAGCATATAATGTTTTTCAAGCTAAAAGAAGCAAGAATCAATCATAATGGAACCATAATTGACCTCATTTGTGGATGTTTTGATTAATTTATCCCAATTCACATTATATCTCATTTTGTGGAATTTTATAGCAGGAAAACCAAGAGAAGAAGTGAAGAAAGCAAAGATCAAGAAGCCAAGATTCTCTGGAATCTCACACGAGTCGCGCAAGATCTTACGCCAGTTACGCCAGAAAGTTAAAATAAGGCAATCTTCTCTGGAGTCTGGCGCCATTTGCTCCACATACATTAAATTGACAAATTCTCTCTGGAGTCTCACGCTATTAGCGTGAGATCTGGTGCCATTAGCGCCAACGACACGAGAATTCAAGATTTTAATTGATATTGCACGAAAATAGAAGATATGAGAGAGTTTTATAACCTAATTATAAATATGGACTGAGGGGAGCAGAAAAGGGGACGACTAGATTGAGAAATAACATCAAAAAAGCACAGGAGGCAGCTTTGGGGATTGATTGAAGCTAAGTCAAGAAGATTGAATCAAGATTAAAGGGGTTTATATTTCTTCTTTTTTTTTTTCCTTTAAGACTCTTGGTCTAGGTATATTTTGTTTATGTGATTAAGGTTAGACATGAATATGCTAATTCTCTTCATTGTAGTTAAGGCCACAACCTAATGTTAACTCCTTTAATATTGGATTGAATTCTATGATTCTTTTATGCTAAATTATTTTGTTTCACCTTGTGTTGAATGAATTATATGTCTTTATTGAAATTGATCACTTTGATGAAGTTCTGAGAATTAGGGTTCACAATAGATATTGGGGCTTTGATTTCTGACGAAGGTGGAATAACAACTGATACATTACCTAGGGACATGAATGTATAATTGCAGATGAATTGATGTGTCTCACTTAATGCTTGATCAAAGAGAAATTACTAAGGAATTAGGGTTTTTACTTGGGTTAAAGGATTAAAGTTACTAAGGAATTAGTCTTTAACTAATATTCATGTAAAGATGCATTATCTGAATAATTAGTATAATTGAATGTAGTAATCAATCTAATTAGATAAGGTGGGATCAAAACAGTATGTGTGTCTTTACTACAGTTCTCTCTCATAATTTCCCAAAATCCAAATATTGTTGTCTTTGAATTATCATTAATTCTTAGTAACTATGTATCTTTAAGATTGGATTTGTTATTGTTACTAATTTGCTTTTCTAAGTTGGATGCAAGGTATAATTGATCTTATAACTCTGCAGTACGATCTTGAGATAGAAAAGACTGCCAAGAGAAACAGGAAGCTAGCAAAACAAAGGAAGGAAGTAGAAACATCTAGTTCACAACCTGAAAGAGAACTAGAAATGACTGAAAAGAAACAACAACCAGCCACGACCAGAGGATGAATTGATGGAGGATATCCTTGCTCCACTTTTCACCAGACCAAACCCTAGCATTGTCAGACCACCAATTCAAGCCAACAACTTTGACATTCATCCGTCATTAATCACTTTGGTGGAGCGAAGCCGGTTTGATGGAGAAGATGATGAAGATCCACATGATTTTATGGACAAATTTTTGAGGATCTATGACATGATCAGACATCAAGGAGTGACAGATGATGCGATTAGACTGCGATTGTTTCCTTTTGCAGTTAAAGGAAAAGCTCTCAGATGGTTAGACGAACAGACTTCTAATAGCATCGCTACTTGGGAAGAATTGGTTGCTAAATTCTATGCTCAGTATTTCTCTATGAAAAAATATAACAAGTTGGTGAATGAGATCACTAATTTCACTCAACATGGAAGAGAGACATTGTGTAGACTAGAATAGATTTCAAGAACTAATCAGAAGATGCCCTCAATATGATATGCAGTTGGGAAGAAGGTGCGAATTTTCTTTAATGGAATGGCACCTGAATCAAGATTGATTGTAAATGTTGCAGCTGGAGGTTCGATTAGATCTAAAACAATAGCTCAAACTTATCAGCTGATTTATTTGTTAGCTACGAATGAAAATGAAAGCATTGCAACTCAATCTAAACAAGAGGTTATTCAAATAGAAAACAGTGATGCCATGCTAGCTGAGCAAAAACTCTTATCACAGCAGTTAGCCAAGCTCAATGAAAAATTTAATAAACTTATAAGTTTTGGCAGCTCAAGCTTCATCAATTAAGGCACACTCAGTAATTTGTGAGTATTGCCAAGGAGACCATGAGTCCAATGAATGTCCTACGTTGATAGGAGTTGATCTAGTTCAAGTGAACGGTATTTGGTATGATCAAAGGCCCCAAAATAATTTTCAAAGAAATCAAAATAATGCTTCGGGGAACAATTATCAAAGGAGGATTCAAGGAAGAGGTTTAGATTACAAGTCTAATAATTATCTGCAACCTCCACCTATTCCACCTAAGGAACCATCCGAATTGGAGAAAGCCATGCTGCAGTTATCAAAGACCACTAATGAGCATATTTAGGCTACAAATACTTTCATAAATGGGACTAGAGCTCATCATAAAAATCAAGATGCTTCTATCCGAAATCTGAAAAATTAGATTAGTCAGTTTTCTAAGCAACTTGCTGAAAGGCCTCAAGGGCAGTTTCCTAGTGATACTATAGTGAATCCAAGAGAGCATGTTAAAGCAATCACTACAAGGAGTGATATTGTGATCACACCTCAAGAGAAGTCTAAAGAAGTGCAGAAAAAGGATGGAGAGAAAACCACTATAACTATTGAGCAAGAAGAAGTAGTGGAAGTGTAACACTCCGTGTGCACCTAGTGTATTAACATTATAATTATAATCATCAGATTAGCGTTTATTCACTTTAATTAAAACTTTTGCGAAAGCATTTTTGAAATCATATTTCTTGATTACATTATGTATGGAATATAAAGCATCACCCCACAACAACAACAACAACAACAACAAACCCCTGCTAATCCAGATCACAAAACCATAACCATAGGCAGATAACCACAAATTATCTCAACAGATATATCAGGAGGAAACATCGTTACATAACATAATCTGGTTATGTACATACATCATCTAACACTCGAAGTGTCTATACAAAAGAATAAGCATCCAAGTGCTTTTGATCTCTAAGATCCTTCCTCACACGAGGGCATACATAACATATACAAATACAAAAGAATACATGTGTGCACACACACGTCTTCCCTCTACAGGGGTACAAAACAACATCAAAACATCACTGAGCCTCCCAGCTCTCTCTCTCTGCTGCCCCATAGCCAAGCAGATCCTGTCTCTACTGGGGCCTCCCGCCCTGAGACCGCTCCTCTCTGTCAGAAGCGTCACCTGAAATCACATAAGCCCCACACGGGGTGAGATATACATCTCAGTAAGCTCAGGGTCCTTGGAGGCATCTCCTCCACCCTGGCTCACTTTCCATGACACACATCATCCAGGCATCACAAACATACTGGCCTCCCTGCCCGGCCTCCAGGCCCTTATAACAATACAAGCAAGTCATCTAGCTCTAATGTAAGGTGGATCGCATCAACACCAAACCTCAGTGTGAGACCGGAACTCACACCCGTGCCATCCCATCGGGAGCTACCCCTTATGCATGGACGCATGTATATGGTACCTCCGAGAATAGGCAATCAACCGCGACGGGACACACCTATCTCCTGGTCTTAAGGGATCATCATCACCCTGGGATTTCATCAACCATGAGCAAACCAAACTAGGAGGTGCGCTCTTCTCCTAGGGAGGTCCATATCTATCTAACAGGTCAGAAGATCTATCAATAGGCATCATACATGTACAAGCATAGATACAAGCATACATATCATTATGAGTAATGCAACAACCATCAATGCATGCATCATGAATGCAATCATCACTCCCTCGGAGTATAGTGGAGCACAAACAGTGGGAAACATCCCCAAGGAACCAAGAACTTACTTGGCAAAGCCGAGCTCGGCAGTTGTTTCCCTGCTCCATGGCCTACACCACTGACACCCTCGGTGTCACACCCTAAACAAGGCATACAAGCTCATATCAACATCAAGCAATCAAATAAGCACAAGCATATAGCACGGTTTTCAACCGTCTCAATGAAAGGTACCTCATTCCTTTCCAAAATCTCTAAGTCCTCTAACTTAAGGTTCATCAAGGCTCATCACTCACAAGCCATCTCATAGACCCTCAGTGGTCTATCTTGGCCTAGTCAAAACACTAGAGTCCTCACAAGACTTGGTATAAACCAACACAAAGAGCTCTAAGCTCTATACAGACCATAGCTCAAGAATCCTCATAACGGCTTGAACGGTTCTTTTCACACACAAGACACCACTCCAAAAGCCTATCAAGCATATCAAAACCATATATCAAGGCTCTTGCATGTCTCAACATAGCCAAGCAACTCAGCATACCACTATACATGCATAACATAGAGCCAGGAAATCAAAGTTCACCAAACTAACATTTGAGAGTTAATCCTTCATCCTCACAACATTCTAAACACATGTTTCTAAAGGACCCAAGGCTAATACTAGCTTAATCACAAGTGGGTCACTGTTCACCCAAAACTCCAACACACAAAATCAAGCGGTGATTCTCGAGTTTCTTACCTCAATGACGACAAGGAAGGCCCAAGGACGACTCCCCAAGCGCGGGTATCCACGAATCGTCGCCGTTCCTCGCCGAACTTGAGTTCCACGAACTTCCCTTGAGAAAGGGATTCTCAAATTTGGGGTTTCTAAGGAGATTTGATGAAGGATTCAAGCTCACCAAGTGTTTTCCAACACAAAAGAGGTTTAAGGGAGGTGATTTGGTGAACAAACAAAGGTTTAGGAAGCTTGGGCACTCAGCAATGGAGGTAAAGTAACTGGAGGAAGAAAAAAGGAAGCTTTGGGCCAAGATTTCGTAAAATGACCCCTTTTATAGTGGGTCTGCCTGAGCTGCCGTGCTGATCGTGCCACTCTGGCACTGATCGCACCAGCTTCCAGAGCCAACCTCGCCAACCTACAGAATCAATGGTGCCATCCGCACCGACCCAGCGCTACTCGATCCCCTTGCAAAGAAGAACAGGTCCTTTGGATGGTCTGGCGCCACTCGCGCCAACCTGGTGTCACTGGCGTCAACCTCCAGAGTCTCTGGCGCCACTCGCGCCAACCTAGCGCCATTGGCGTCAGGCTCCAGTGTATATGGCACCACCCGCGCCACACTGGTGCCACTTGCGCCATCTACCAGTGTGCATGGCGCTGATCGCACCACACCGGCGCTACCAGCGCCACACCTCTGCACTGGTTTTCTGCAGAAGAACCTTGGCGCTACCCGCGCGAGATCTCGCGCTATCCGCCCCAAGACTCAGGATCATTATAGGAAGTGCCTCCAAGCATGGAAGAAAAGAAGGAGCAACCTAGTGCAGCTCCTAAGAAGGTAATGGATTTCTCTCGCTTTGAGAAACCACCATATCTAATGAAGCTTAAGCAATAGGATCAAAAGAAACAGTATGCCAAGTTTTTAGATATGTTTAAAAAGTTGCAAATTAATATTCCTTTTGCTGAAGCTTTAGCTAACATACTTAATTATGCTAAGTTTATGAAATATATGTTGTCTAGAAAGCATAAGTTGTAGGAATGTGAGACCGTTGTACTTACTGAAGAGTGCAGTGCCATAATCCAAAAGAAGTTTCCACCAAAGCTTCGAGATCAAAGAAGTTTCAACATCCCAATTGCAATAGGTAACATCAATGTCGGAAGGACATTATGTGATCTGGGAGCAAGCATCAATCTAATGCCTTTATCAATATGCAATCTCTGGTAATTTCTGAATTAAAGCCAACTGTGGTATCTCTTCAACTTGTTGATCGATCATTAAGGAAGCCTAGTGGAGTCATTGAAGACATTCTTGTTAAGATTGACAGGTTTATGTTAGAGTAGTAATTTGAAAGAATAAAAATTAGAGAAGCACACAAGAAGATATAGTGGTTCGGCCATTTTGGAGCCTACGTTCACTGTGAAGTATTTCTCCCCCTTTCAATAATAATTTGTTAGGGGGGTTTCATTCCCTTTTAATAATATTTGGTACAATGAATTAGCCAGATTGCCAGGCATATAATTTTGAGAATACAATGATTTCTTTCTATCTATATCATTAAGATGAGTGGCAGATTTTGGTTTAATTGATTCCCCACAATTTTCTCCATAAATATGGCGTGAATCTTCAACAGTTTATCTTCCCTGCTGATTTTATAGTCTTGGATATGGAGGAGAGTGAAATATCCCTTCTCTTGGGTAGGCCGATTTTGGCTACGGCTCAAGTTATAATTGATGTAGAACAAGGAAAGTTAGAGCTCAGAATGTATGATGAGTCAATAACTTTTCATGTTTTTGATGTTATGAAAAACCTAGTTGACAAGAATGATTGTTTCAGAATTGATGTATTGGACATAATAGTGCATATAGAGAAATTTGTTGACCAAGAGCTTGCAGAGGAGATGGAAGCCTAAGACAAAGATACTTCACCGGAAGAGCTTGAGGTAGTGATGGAGGTGTTGGAAAAGAAAGAGACTGATATAGCAATTGGAGCACCAAAAAAAGAGCTGAAAGAACTACTCAAAACTCTAAAGTATGTGTTCTTGGGGGAAGAAGAGACATATCCTGTCATCATCAACAAAGGGTTGTCTAGAGCTGAAGAAGATAAGTTACTAAAAGTGCTTAAGGAGAATAAGACTGCCATTGGGTGGTCTATCTCTGATTTGAAGGGCATCAATCCTTCTTTTTGCACTCACAAAATATTGATGGAAGATGATATAGAGCTAGTGAGCCAACCTCAGAGAAGACTCAACCCAACTATGAAAGAGGTAGCCAAAAAAGAAGTGGTGAAATTATTTGATGCAGGAATGATTTATCCCATTTCAAATACTGCATGGGTAAGCCCAGTTTAAACCGTTCCAAAGAAAGGTGGGATGACTGTAGTGATAACATTAGTGCATCAATCCTCGTGGGAACGATATTCTACTTATCATTTTATTAATTGGAACGATCGGTGTACTTGCCGAAATCATAACATGTTTCTTCCACTCGAAATGGTGCTTTGAAGAAAAATTTTGACCTTTGGGGGAGAAGCTTCAATATGATTCAATTTGTTTATGTGAAGAAAAGTTGTCCTTATTTGCAGCATAGTGGTCAACTGGTCATGTCAATATGGTAGGGTAGATGTAACACAAGTTCTTTGGTTGGAGAAAGTTGAGGAAAATTGTGAATGTCGAAATGCTGCAATATGATGAAATCATCAAGCTGTAAGAACTTGTTAATATTTTAACTTTATGTGATTGGGTTTTTTTTTTCCATCATGGATTGTATTGGTTTAGTTTAGTTTAATTGTAAAATATAAGCTTTTAGATGTAGATGGTTGTAAACTGAATTGTATTCAGGTTGAAAAATATTGCCAAGTCAGGTTTAATTCTAGCTTTCTTTTCAGAATTTCATAATTTATTTAAGTATTTGAAACTGGTAATGCATTCTTTGGTTTAATGTAGAAGTGCTGGCTTGGGGTGACCGTTGGTGCAATGGCTAGATTCTGCTTCATGACTTTGATGTTCAAATGTTCAAGTAATTGAAACTGTCCCTTTGCTCGGGGTTTGTGCATTTGACTCTCTTCAAACTCCCACAATAGTGAGAGCCTTTTGCAGTAAGCCATTCTTTACAATAGAGGTGCAAACATTTGAGTAGGAACCATGGATTGCTAGTGGGAAATTGAACCCTCAATGCATCATATACTTGTCTTAGAAATTGAGAGATGAGCCTGGTAGGATTGTGGTTCTAGTGCAGATGCATAAAAGAGTGTAAAGGACCATATAATGGATTAACAAAAACAAATTAAAATTAAAGGTTTATTCGCGAAAAAATAGAAAAGGACTTGGATTTAGTTAGATGAGGTAGCAGGTGGTTAGCATTTTAGGCAAATAATTTGCTTGATGCAAAGGGATATTTAGTAGCCTGGTGTGCTTGGAAAGAGGGGGTTAGGAATGTTGGGTTTATTTTGCATGAAGCAATGCAGACTGGGGAAAGGATATTTTTCTCTAAAGAGATAGGGTCTAGTACAAGTTGAAATACTTTTCTCATTTTTTGTTTGTCTCAAAGCTCTGTTTTTAGTTTGATAAAATCACTCTAAACGAGATTTCTATTCTTGGTTCCCATTAAAAATCAATGTTAGTTTAGCTACAAGCTTTGTTGGCAATGTAGTGAATGTATTAGCATAGCTATGCTTTTACTAGATTGGCATAACTATGCTTTGTTCATTGTTTTCTAATACATTTCTTAAATGCTTGGCTAAATTCCCCTTTTTTAACCTTTCAATTCAAGATTTTGTTTTGTCCCATTGAGTGTAACATAGCTATGCTTTTACTAGTACTAGTTTCACATTAATTACGGTTCATATTGCAGACAAGGCCTTATGGCACTTGATATTTATTTATGGACATTTTTATTTCATGATTTTAATATGACTTGTTCTTACTAAAATCTGGAAATTCCTCGTGTGGGTTAAATGTAGCTTTAGTGGACTCCAAATCTTGTGTCGTCGGGAAGTTAGTAGGCTTTGCTTAGAGGAGGGACCTGCAAAACAAAGAAAAAACACTCCGACGCTCAAGTAAGTACATCAATTGTTATAGAGGACTAAGTGTGAGAACTCAGTATAAGATGTAGAGGATAAGTAGGGGTGTTCGCAGATCGGTTCGGATCTGTTTTGACCAAATTTAGGACCCAACCCAATCAAATTTGATCGGTTCGGTTCGGTTCAGTTTTCAGAAGAAAAAAAATTAAAACCCAACCCAACCCAACCCGTTCATGAACAGTTCGTTTCAGTTCAGTTCGGATCACCGAGTTACCCATTTAATTTTTTTTTGGAACTACTATTTTATATCACGATTCTTTCAAATATCTCATATAATTAACACAATATTATCAAATGTATGAAAGTAGTAAAATTGATTCATTTAATACCATCAACATAATATTATAAAATAGACTTATCATATAAATTAAAACATATGTCTTTTGTTTTTTATCAACCTACCTATATGGGTTTTTCTTACATTGTTGGAACATATGTCTTCTCAAGTTAGAGGTTTCATAGACAGAACTAGCTACTGCATATGATGCATTACAATCTTGCAATAAGCTCTACCATCTTCCTTCTTAGTAAAATGTTCCCAAACATTAGAAGGGGGTCTAGCAGATTCTTTTTTCCTTACCTCTACTTGTGCAAATTCAGATTGTTGTCCTTGCCCTTGTTGTGGTGGAGTTTCATGTCCTTGTGGTTGTCAAAAAACTTTTGTCCCTTGCTATGATGGACTTTGAGTATGATTGGTGAAATTGGAGATGAATCATTAACACTTCCTATACCACTTTTCTTTTCCAATTGTCTCATTTTCAAATTCTAAAGAACCTATCCACAATATAAAAAAATATAAGTGAAGTAACATGGACCTTATTCATTGAACAGCAGAAGCAATAATATGGAAATAAGAGATAAAAAAGACACAATCAATTTTAACGTAAAAATCCAATTGGGTAAAAAACCACGACTTCCAAATTGGATAATCAATCCAATGGATAACTCCATTATGATAATTTTGTGTACAAGAGTTCCTAGTATCCTAGTTTCCTAGTCTACACTTACACAACAATTATCCCAGCTGGTATCCTTGTTTCCCAGCAAAAAGCTCTAGTCTCAATTCACCAAGAACAGAGATAGACTGATATCTTTGTTTTCCAATCAGATTGATATCCTAGTTTCCCAGTCAAAAGTCGCATGTCTCAATTCATCAAGAACAGAGACAAAACTGGTATCCTTAGTTCCCATCTGCGACCTTTTCCAAAGTTAAGAAGAAGAATACAATAAAATAGTTACATTTACGCTTATATTCTTTAAGCAAATAGGTACCTTTAAATTCTGATTGAGTTGAAGAATCAAACTTGTCAAATGCTTCTATATGATCTCACATCAATTCTCTCAATAATGCAAACATAAACTCTCTAATACTCTAATATTGGAATGGAATGGATACATGAACACCAAAATATGTTTCTATTTATACTAATTTATAGATATAATTTTAACCAATTTTTGAATGCAATCCTAAATATATTCTATCATATTATCCAATGCAATCTTAAAGATATTCTATTATATTATGCAATGCAATCTTAAAAATATTCCATCCTATTTTTTAATGCAATATTAAAAAATATCCTATCTTATTTTTTAATGTAATCTTAAACATTTACAATATCATACATTTTTTTATTGTCAAATTATTTTTTTAATTTTTAATATATATATATATATAAATAATAAAATTTATATTATTATTACGGGTTCACGGATCGGGTCATCGGATCAACGGATCTGTAAATCTAAACCCGTGACCCAACCCATACATGAACTGTTTTGATCGGTTCGGTTCGATTTTGACCCAAATATATAAATGACCCAACCCAAACTGTTCGGATCGATTCGGGTTCACGGATGACCCTAACCCGTGAACACCCCTAAGGATAAGAGACTTGAGTAATGCATTCAAGTATAGATGAGAGTGAGGTATTCTGTATGAATACCGGATGAAAATGAGATGGATTAGAGAGAACCTGAATGGTTGTATTTATAGCGTAGAGTATGGGTCTTGGGCTGGTGCTTATAGATAATCTGTTAATAAGATAACAATAACAGATAATATGAGGCAATTATCTACATTTTGAATAGGAGATAATGTGTACCTTAATGATATACTGTTACTTGTGGATAAGTAACAGCTTGTAGATAACTTGTTGAGATATTATATGATAAGGTGGTTACACCTATTTAAATATCTTGGTATGATATATATTCTGTTAGGGAAAAGATAATATTGTGGGTGTCTATGCTCCTGTAGAGTGTCGACGTCCGTGATACTGTAGTGATGTTGACATGGGACCCTGACACTTGTGTCTGGGTTGGCACTTGGAGGCTGAATAAGCACCTCTTTAATATGGTAGTGCTGACGTGGAGGGTGTCCACATGTATAGTGACCTTTATGAGATAATCACTTGTCATTTTACTATTTTTGATTGTACATGACTAATGGTCATGGTTGCATCTGCATTGTAACTACAGTTGTTGGGGACGGAATAAGCAGCAGGAAAAAAGCACAATTTGTTCAGACTTAACCTCAAAAAAATTTATCTTCTTTAACTGGTGTTAAAAAAATCAATAAATTCTAAGTATAATGTATAATAAGATATTAATAATTTACTATTGGGAGTAAGCTTTTAAGCTAACTTTTAAAAGTTTTCAAAACCAAATATTTCAATTACTTAACATTTTCATATTTTAATTTAATTTGTGCTCATTAAATAATATTTACTAGTTATTATTTAAAATTTTCCAATTTTTTTATCTATATTTAAAAATATGGGTACAATTCATTAAATCCTCGTTAGTAATAAAAGAGAATAATTGTATTTAACATAGTATAACACTTCTCATTTAATCCAAGAGTGATTAGGTTGTGCGATTGGTTTAAAAAGTGTGGCCCAAATAGAATTAGGTCTGTTTGATCTAGATGAGATCAAGTTGTACTTAAGAAATATAGATCTAAATTTAATTGGGTTTATTTTGATCCATTATTATATTTTTCTTTGAAACTTATATAAATTTAAACAAAAAATAAATAAATGAGTTAATAAAGTTTGACATGATGGACCATACAAAATGAGATTCATATAAAATTTGGATTGGTATGAGAGATTCAAATAAAATTTGAATTTGTTTGATCCTTTTTATTTTTCATGCTTGATTCGAATGACTCTAGGCAATTTATGTGAGTTCAGGAAAGATGAAAAATACCATTGAAATTTTCAATGAAAATATTGGGTTCAACACTTATAAAGGTGAGAATTTTAGCCCTAAGAGAGGAGATAATACTAAATCCACGAATTAATTAAATATTTGGGATTAAAATTTATGTAACAACAATAAGACAACATGATTCAATTAATAAATAATTGAAAATTTAACGATTCAATTGGAAATAATAATAATTTATGGACCTATTTAATATTATCAAATAATTTTGAGACTGCAAAGTAATTTAACCTTTTATTTATTATTTTTGTAAAACTTTCAATTTCTGATATGAAATTATGACTCCCTTTAATTTATCTACCCGTATAGGACTTTACTGTTGAAAGAAAGTTTTTGAATTTAAAACATTGTTATTTTAAGAATAGGATAAAATTGTTATTATGTTTCATATTATTATGCGATATTTGTTATACTTATTTGTATAATTGAGAGAGATGATATTCTCCATAAAAAAATTATCTTTGGCTGTCATATATGATTTTTAACATGAGTATCATAATCTGATTACTATTGCTGCAGGATGAGTGATTACAAAAATAATTAATAAATTAAATATGATTGATATTCATGTATCAATTTAAAAGAATGTTAGAAAGGAAAATTTTATATTTAAATATTATTATTTTAGATAAAAATATCACGGTTTAAACAACCTGGTCTTTGGCCTCAACTATACCATATTAACAGGATTGACATTTTGTATTGTATCTGTGTCAATATCCGAGTTTCTCACTACCGAGCTTAAGGTAATACCATTCACCTTCACTCCTTTGTTTGTTCAAATTTTGAAACCCTTTCTTCAATTTGAATTTCAACCGAAAAAGCTTAGTCGCTTTCTTGAAGCATCACGATGTTCAATAAACTTCTCTATCTGAAAGTTGTCACTTTCACAGCAACATCACGTTACCCTTTTATCCGCCACCGCTCCCCATTACTATATCCTCTGCGTTTCTGCACAACAGCCACTTCATATTCACACTCATTCGCGGTATCCTACCTCATCCACAATTTTGGGTTCTCCCCTGAATCTGCTTCCAAAACTTGTGACTGCTACAACATTTGCTTCCAGACCCCAGAAAAGCCTGACTCAGTAATCAGGTTCTTCAGAGACCACGGTTTCTCTAAGTCCCAAATAAACTATATGGTTAGAAAGGTACCATGGTTGCTTTCCTGCGACCCTTGCAAAAGGGTATTGCCCAAGTTACAATTTTTACTCTCAAAAGGTGTTTCTAGCTCTACAATTGTTGACCTAGTGAGTAAGTACCCTGGAATACTGAGTCCAAGCCTGGAGAATACTATAGTTCCAAGCTATGACTTGGCATTTAGATTCTTGAAATCTGATTACCGCACTGTTACTTGTTTGTTTGTTAATTCCCTTTTCTCGGGCAGACATCATCGCAACATCAGAGTGTTGCTTGATAATGGAGTGGGCGAAGCAAACATTGCAAGATTGCTTCAGAACCGTTGTAGGGCGGTGTTAAGCTCAACGGATATTCTTAAGGTGGTGGAGGAAGTAAAGGATTTGGGGTTTGATCCTTCAAAATCACCTTTTGCTATAGCATTGCTTGCCTTAAAAAGTATGAGTCAAACCTCGTGGAAGGAGAAAGTTGACGTCTATAAGAAATGGGGTTGGTCCGATGAAGCCTGTCTTGAAGCATTTAGGAGGCGCCCTCACTGTATGTTGGCATCCATTGACAAAATAAATACAGTGATGAACTTTTGGGTCAATCAGTTGGGCTGGGATTCTTTGGACCTTGTCCAATCTCCCAAGATTTTTGGGTTGAGTATGGAAAAAACAATCATTCCAAGGGCTCTAGTTGTCCAGTATTTAGTCGCAAAAGGCTTGAGGAAAAAGAGTGCCAACTTTCATACCCCATTTTCTGTTTCCAAAAAGGTGTTTATGGAAAAGTATGTGATATGTTATAAGGAGGACACACATCAACTATTAAAGCTGTACCAGGAAAAAAATAGTGTTCAAGGAAAAAATGAGGATGGTGCAGCATCTGGCAGTTATCAAGTGGTTTGAATCCTTTTTGGTTGTTACATTTTCTTCATTTCCCATCACATTTGTGATTTATATCAACTACTTGATGCTTTCTAAATGAATGAGACACTAGATGTTTAGCACCAATTCTTAACATCCAATGCTTATTTGTAACCTAGCTTACACAGGCATGTTTTGTTGTTGTCTTTGTAATAATTATGTATATATGTATTATAGGCTATATCAACTATCAACTGACAACTTCAGGATACAGCATTGTAGGCTAGGTATAATTGTTTACTTTTGCCGTTTGTAATTTGTATGGGGACTTGAGATGGATAAGTGTGGCTGAAAGGATACAAACTAAGGATCAGTAGCTTACTTCCTGCTTTAGTTTTGCAGTTCCTTCATTAGGTTGCATATAGAATAATCTTAGCTGGCTTACTGTGTTTCTTCTCTGAAAATGGTGCTTTGAAAGAAGCTTTTCACCTTCTGGGGGAAGCTTCAATATGATCAATTTTTGTGAAGAAAAGTCGTGTCCTTATTTGGAGCATACTGGCCAACTGGTCATGTCAATAAGATAAGGCAGACGTGAGAAAAGGTCTTTTGTTGGAAAAAGACGAGGCTAATATATGAATTTTAAAATGTTCAATTTTGTTAGAATCATGAAGCTGTAATTTAATTATATTATAAGCTTTTAGAGGTAGGTAAAGTGAACTGAGTTATATTTGGGTTGAAAAATTATTGCCACGTCAGGTTTAATTCTAACTTGCTTTTCTGAAAATATTTGAAACTGGTAATGCATTCTTTTGTTTACTGTGGAAGTGTTGGCTTGGGTGAACCTTGGCACAATAGCAAGGTTTTGCATCAAGACTTGGTGTTCAAATGTTTCAAGTTGTAGAAACTACCGTTGATTCAAGGGGGAGCTGTATGAAGATTAATTGAAGAATCAAACAATAAGAGGACTTGGATGTTTTGGCTTTCAGCATGGTTCAAGCTTTGAAGAATGAAGTGTGTAATTAAATGTAAAAGGATTGAAAGCATTTTGATGATTCAAGCTGTGCATACATATCATTCATACACATATTAAAGCATTGCATCATATAGAACTTTAAGTAATTGATTTGGAACTTAAAGAAAAAACTAAGTATTTTGGAAAAAATAGACTAAGTTTGGTTTAATCGATTAAAGCATTGAAAGAATCGATTATTTTGTTCATAAGGCTTTATGGAAAATCATCATGAACACTTTAATCGATTACTCCATCGGATTAATCGATTATATGAATCTTAGCATGCTTAGATATTGGCTATGTGATTGGTTTAATCGATTACCATGTAGCTGTAATCGATTACATGTTTATTTGAAAAATACAGTCACGCTGCATTAATCGATTACCACTTCTTGTAATCGATTACCTAGTTCATTTCATGTTTTGCATTCACGTTGACTTAATCGATTACCAATAATTGTAATCGATTATATTACATACATGATTTTTTACATGGTCTGGTTTAATCGATTACCATGAAATGTAATCGATTATTTTACTTAAACATGATTTTTTGCTCAGTCTGATTTAATTGATTACGCGTCGGGTTAATCGATTATTTAACCCGTTGCATGAAAACAAGAAGTCACCAAGATCGTTTTAATTGATTACAAGAGCCTGAGGAGCGTTTTTAATCGATTAAATCAGTTACGAAAATCAGTATAAATTGAACCCATGCCTTCTATGATTCAAGAATTCAACCTGAACTTAAATTTTCGTATTCTAAGCATTGTTAGAGCTTTCTAAGGATTCACAAAGGCATTCTCCTGGGTTCATTGAGTCTTGCTTCTATTGATTCATTCATGGGTCACTAAGGTGTTAGTGAAGCAAGCTATTCTTTCACAAAGACTAAGGAAAGTTGTTCTGCATAATTGGTTTGCATTCAACCTGAGATTTTCATTCATAAGCATTTCATTCTTGGATCATCAGGTGAATTCTTTCTTTACTCTTTGTGGGTGTAAAAATTTTCTGTTGAAATATTTGTATTTGTGGTTCTATTGTAAGTGATTTTTCTTTCAAGGAGAGATAGTGTTTCTCCAAGTGGAGATAGGGTTTCTCCAAGGACAGCTGAGTAGTGTTCTCAGTATGAGTGTGGCTTCTAAGGATCTAATAGGGTTTTAGATCTCGGAACTTCATCTGTGGTTGATGAAGAGAAACTTGTAAATACTTGTAAGAACAATATTTGCAATAGTGGAACTCTACTCTAGAGTTGAGTAGAAGAAACTGAATGTAGCCTCATAGGTTTTGAGGTGAATCAGTATAAATCTTGTGGTTTGATTTATATTCTACAGATTTGATTATACTTGTGTGAATTCTGTTTTTCATGTGTGTTCTTGTAACATAACAAGTCTTGGATTAATCTTGGATAAAGATTCTTGTTTGGTTTTGTGATAAAGATCCAAAGGACAATAAAGCTCTGATTTGAAACTCTAATTTTCATCAAAGAAATTTTTAATTTACCAAAACTAACCAATTCATCCCCCCTCTTGATTAAGTGTGAAGTGTTCCTTATTTTTCACAACTACCCCTGTGCTCATTGGGTTAGGGATTCATACATTTGACTCTCCAAAGTCCAAACTCCCACAATAGTGAGAGCCTTGTGAACTGGGCTGTTCTTTACAATAGAGGTGCAAACATTTGAGTATGGACTAGGCAGGATTGTTGGTGTCCACTGTCCAGTGGGGAAGTGAACTCCTATGCATCGTAATTTGTCTTAGAGATTGAGAGTTGAGACTGATAGGATTGTGTTTCTAATGTGGTTGCAAGAAAGGGTGTTGTAAAGGGAAAGGACCATAAAGTGGATCGACAACAAAAATATGAAACTGTTATTCTAGAGAGAATAGTGGCTTGGATTTAGTTAGTTTAGGTGGCTGGTGGTTAGCATTTTGGGCAAATGATTCCCTTAATGCAAGGGGTTGAGAATCTTGGGTTTGTTTTACACGAAGCAGGGCAGATGAGAGAATATTCTGTGTTGAGCTAGGCTCTTGGCCGAGGATAGATACTTTTTCTGTTTGTCTCGAAGCTTTGTTTTTATATTCTTGGTTTCCATTAGAGACCATTGTCATCTGAGCAACAAGTTTTGCTGGCAATTTATATTCTTGGTTTCCATTAGATACTAACTAGTCAGTGTGCTGCTTCAGTTTTGGAACTAATTTCTCAAATCAACTTTTAGTTCTTCAATATGTGTTGTGCATAAACACTTTCAACTTGCATTTAAGTTCACGTGAGCTTGCGAAATGGATGCAAAATCTCTCTGGACCCTTGCACTGATGTTTGAAGTTGTGTACTAACCTAGGCCTGTATGCTTGCAATGTCATATATAAGTGGAAGACTAGGAACTTTTAGGCTTGTTGTGATCAGGATTTAATTTTTATGGGCATTTGATAGGCGAATTCTTTTAAGTTTTCCAGAAATCTTTGGTTGAAAATCTGAAATTCTTACGTTTGATATGCATATTTTAAAAAATATTCATAGAAATTTAATTGAGTTTCCAAAAAAACATTTCTATGGAAGGGGATGAGAATCTAACTTTCTAAAAAAGAGTTTTACTGTGGTAAATATAATTAAAGTGTTCCATATTCTCTTATTAGATCATTTTGATTAATAAACATTTAAAATCTTTGGTAAAAATTATCATGTTAATATTTGATTTCCAAAAATCTTGCATAAATATTCCCTGACAAACCAAACAATTTTTAATTATTTTTGGAAATTATGATTCTCATTTTTAATTTGCATGAATCATGATATTTGGGTACAATTTTTTTTCCCTTGCATGCGTGATCGATTCCAAAATTGGCTGATTGCTTCCTATGAACATAGTTTTCGAACAAAGTTATAAATGCTTGGCTTAATTTCCCCCTTCCTTAACCTTTTACTTCAAGATATTGTGTTGTCCCTACTGATTTATTATTCTTATAAAACAGCGCACTACTGATTTATTATTTTTGGACATCATTATTTTGTGATTTTTTTTAATGAGTTGTGGTCATGGTTTCATTTGCACTCTAATTGCAAATGCAACAGAAAAAAAAAAAAAAAATTGTACTGTCTTGAATTTGGCACAGAGTTCACCTCAAAAGTTAGTCTACTTTCTTAAACTAATGTGATAAAAAAATTCAACCAACTTTAAGTATGCTAAAATATTAATAATTTACTAATAAAAATAAGCTTTTATCAATTAAACTAATTTTAAAACCAAAAAGTTCGAATACTCGTATTTTTTAATTATAATTTACTTTTTACTTGGTAAATAATTTTATTTAGTAATTTATTTTGAGTTTTTATTTTTATTTGTGGAGGATATTTGTTGTTTATGATTTGAGAAATGTTAGTGATATTTTTTGTCTAAGACTCTCTTTATGATTAATTAGAATCTATTGAAAATCATTATTTTGTATATATATTTTATTTCTCATTTAATAATTATTTCTTTTAATTTATATTGAATGAAAATTAAAATTTATTAAAGTCAATAATTTTTAATAAATTATATAC
>PYAF01003295.1:316463-379088 GCA_007407185.1 Glycine tomentella
AAAATTAATTATTGTTCTTCTTCTTTTATCAGTCCAGCCATCAGTCATTATTGTGCATCCTGTTTTCTTCCATAGAGCCTTATGTTTATCAACAACATCCATTGTCATATCATATTTTTGCTTCAAGTATTTTACTCTGCACTCATGATAAGATGGTGGCTTGAAACCCGGTCCATGCTTGGCAATTGATTCACACATCTTTTTAAAATCATCGTTATTCATAAAGTTGAAAGGAATTCCATTGTTATACACAGCAGTACAAATGTCAAGACATGCCTCATCCCTTAATTTCTTCTTCAATATGGTGTTGAGGGTTACAGGAGTAGATGTTCTACTTTTCTTGAAAATATCAGAGCCACCACTAATTTCTTCTTCTTGCGCATTGCAATCTAAATTTTTTTGCGATTGATTTTGTTGTTGTGCTCCAATAAGAATATTCAACATCTCCATTTTTACTTCCTCTGGCACCGCCATACATGGTTCAACATCCTTAGATGTTCCAGCCAAAAGGTGCTTCACACGAAAAACCCCAGCGGACATTACTTTGGGACAATACTTGCATTTAAGCTTTTTTGTTCCAGGAACTTCAATTGAATGCTTCCATCCAGGATCTTGCTTATTTCTAGGAGCATTTCTAGGCAATCTTTTCCTACCAATAGAAGCCGCAATGCTACTACTAGTTTTACTACCAGCAGCATTTGATGAAGCCATTTGATTTCAAACTAGATTTGATCAAAGTTCAGAATTCAGATAAATAATCTCAGCCAAAAAGTAATACATGTCCAATAAATCAATTCAGATAAATAATCTCAGCCAAAAAAAAGCTTACATATAGCTCAACCTACACGTCCAAAAGCAACAAATTTATCACAAATGCAACAAACACGGTCTCAAGTAAAACAAAATTAACAAAACCATTAACAAGACAAATCCAAAAATGGGTACTTCAAATCTTTGATATTATTTGACTATTTGTTGGCCACAATGAAGCAGAATGACTACAACTCAAGAAAAACTCTCACGAACTCACTCATGGCAAAGGGAAGAAAATTTGAAGCACAACTCACAACACAACAGTAGCAAAGAGGGCAGAAAATTGGAAGCACAAATCGTAGAATGGAACAGAGCGAGAGAGAAGAGCCACCTACCTGGCCTCTTGATTCAGCGCAACGAAAGAGAAGGAAGAATGGAACAGGGGAAGCAGTGCGAGAGAGAAGCCGGAACAGGGGAAGCTGCGCGAGGGCGAGAGAGAAGCTGGCAAGCAGCGGGAGAGCCAGAGAGAAGCACAGGCACAGCGAGAGCGAGAGAGAGCAGCGCGACCGCTAGAAAGAACCACAGGCACAACGAGAGCGAGAGAGAAAAGCCCTAAGCTCGTGTAAAATAAGCTGGTGAAGGGGAATTTTTTTTTATAAGCACTGAGTCAACTCGGTAAACTCGTCGAGTCAACCGAGTTTACCGAGTTGACTCGCTGTTCCAACCCGTTTCACCCAATTTCCATTTCAACGCCCGTTTTGACACGATTTTGCTTGTTAAACTGTTAAAACGTTCGTTTCAACCGTTTTGAAACTACGTTTTAACAACAGTGCTCCCTTCACAACATTGCCTCTACACTCTGAAACCATAGAACTCTTCCTTAAACACCGCTCAGATTATGTTCCCATCGCTTCAACTCACTCATAATTATAACACTTCAACTTCAAACCCTGAAACCCAATACTTTACCATCAACACTCTCTCCCAAAGACACCTCAAAACCACTTCACAACACCCATTCAAGGTGTCCTACCTAGTAAACACTTGCGGCTTCTCCATACAAGTTATTGAAAAGTATGTGATGCGTTTTAAGGAGGAAGAAGTGGAACTATTAAAGCTGTACCAGGGGAAAATGAGTGTTCATGGAAAAAAGGAGGATGGTGTAGCTCCTTTAACCATAGTGAAACTGAAAAAATATCTAGGTCCATATTTCATTTGTTCCATGTTAGCGGAAATATTATCAAGCAAAGGCAAAGCTTGCTTGAGTGATTGAACAATTGTGATTACTTGAGATGGATAATTATGGAAGAGAGGATACTAAGGATCAGTAGCTTACTTCCTGCTAAAGTTTTGCAGCTCCTTCATTAGGTTTGATCTAGAAAAAACTAAGCTGGCTTACTTCACTGTGTTTCTTCCACTCGAAATGGTGCTTTGAAAAAGATTCTGACCTTTGGGGGAGAAGCTTCAATATGATTCAATTTATTTATGTGAAGAAAAGTTATGTCCTTATTTGCAGCATAGTGGTCAACTGGTCATGTCAATATGGTAAGGTAAATGTAAGACAAGTTCTTTGGTTGGAGAAAGTTGAGGAAAATATGTGAATGTCGAAATGCTGCAACATGATGAAATCATCAAGCTGTAAGAACTTGTTAATATTTTAACTTTACGTGGTTGTTTTTTTTTCCTTTTTACATCATGGATTGTATATAGAATATAAGCTTTTAGATGTAGGTGGTTGTAAATTGAATTGTATTCAAGTTGAAAATATTGTCAAGTTAGGTTTAATTCAAGCTTTCTTTTTGAAATTTTATAATTTATTTAAGTATTTTCTGGCACAACATTAAAATTGTGTCTTGATGATTTATTCGTCATGGGTTGAAACAGTCTCTTTCTATATGCAAATATAAAGTTGCTTATAATATTCCTCCCCGTGCATAGCGTGAAACTTTCGAGTAATAGAGTACGTAATTAATTTTGTTTTATTTGAAACTGGTAATGCATTCTTTGGTTTACTGTAGAAGGGCTGACTCGAGGTAAGCCTAGGTGCAATGGCTAGATTATGCTTCATGACTTTGATGTTCAAATGTTCAAGTCATTGAAATTGCCCTTTTGCTCGGGGTTTGTGCTTTTGACTCTCTTCAAACTCCCACAAAAGTAAGAGCCTTCTACAATTGGCCAGTTGGCCATTCTTTACAATAGAGGTGCAAACATTTAAGTAGGAACCATGAATTGCTAGTGGGAAATTGAACCCTCAATTTTTTTTTCTCTTCTTTAACGAAAGTTAAAAAAAAGTTGATATTTTTTTCTTCTTTAACTAGAGTTTAAAAAAATCAATAAATTTTAAGTATGATGTATAATAAGATATTAACAATTTACTGTTTGGAAGTAAGTTTTGAAGCTAACTTTTAAAAATTTTCAAAATCAAACATTTCAAATACTAACAATTTGGATTATACCCGTATTTCCAAATAAAATCAAGCCTGTTTGGCTTACATTGATATGATCAAATTGGACTTAAGAAATACAGTGTCAAATTTAATGAGATTTATTTTAACCTAATATTATATTTTTTTTGAAACTCGTATAAATTAGAAAAAAATAAATGAGTTAATAAGGCTTGACCCAATAGACCATACAAAATGAGATGCATATAAAATTTGGATTGGTGTGATCCTTTTTATTTTTTCACCGCTTGATTGGACAAAACAAACAATCCATTTTCACTCTAGAAACATATTTGGATTAAGGGAACATACAAAAATGAAAATATGATTGAAAAATCTCATTAAGAATGTTGGGTTCAACACCTACTAAGGTGAGAATTCTAGCCCTAGGAGAGGTGATAATACTAAATTCATGAACTAATTTAGATATTTGGGAAATAATTGAAAAATTAACGATTCCATTGAAAATAATAATAATTTATGGACCTAGTTAATATTATCAAATAATTCAGAGACTAAGTAATTAACCCTTTTATTCTTCTTTTTATTCTTCTGATGATAAATTATGATTCCGTTTAATTTTTCTACCGGTCAAGGGCTCTACCTCTCCCATGAACAGGGCTGCTATTTTATCTGTAACTCTATTGAGTCTCTGTTTTCGAGATCAGAAATCGAGCCCTCTCTTTGTCCCCAACTATACCTGGGATTGAGGTTTGAAGCTGGGATTTGTATTGTATCTGTGTTTCCGAGTTTCTCACTACCGAGCTTAAGGTAATACCATTCACCTTCACTCCTTTGGTGGTTCAAATTTGAAACCCTTTCTTCAATTTGAATTTCGACCGAAAAAGCTTAGTCACTTTCTTGAAGCATCACCATGTTCAATAAACTTCTGTATCTGAAAGATCTCACTTTCACAGCAACATCACGTTACCCTTTTATCCACCACCACTCCCCATTACTATTTTCTCTGCGTTTCTGCACAACAACCACTTCATATTCACACTCATTCGCGGTATCCTACCTCATCCACAATTTTGAGTTCTCCCCTGAATCTGCTTCCAAAACTTGTGACTCCTACAACATTTGTTTCCAGACCCCAGAAAAGCCTGACTCAGTAATCAGGTTCTTCAGAGACCACGGTTTCTCTAACTCCCAATTAAACAATATGGTTAGAAAGGCACCATGGTTGCTTTCCTGCGACCCTTGCAAAAGGGTATTGCCCAAGTTTCAATTTTTCCTCTCAAAAGGTGTTTCTAGCTCTACAATTGTTGACCTAGTGAGTAAGTACCCTGGAATACTGAGTCCAAGCCTGGAGAATACTATAGTCCCAAGCTATGATTTGGTATTTAGATTCTTGAAATCTGATGACCACACTGTTACTTGTTTATTTGGTAATTCCATTTTCTCTAGCAGGCATTACGTTGCGCGCAACATCAGAGTATTGCTTGATAATGGAGTGGGAGAAGCAAACATTGCAAGATTGCTTCGGAACCGTTCTAAGGCGGTTTTCACCTCGGCTGATATTCTTAAGGAGGTGGAGGAAGTAAAGGATTTGGGGTTTGATCCTTCAAAATCACCTTTTACTATAGCATTGGTTGCCCTAAAAGGTATGAGTCAAACCTCGTGGAAGGAGAAAGTTGACGTCTATAAGAAATGGGGTTGGTCCGATGAAGCCTGTCTTGAAGCATTTAGGAGGCGCCCTCACTGTATGTTGGCATCCATCGACAAAATAAATACTGTGATGAACTTTTGGGTCAATCAGTTGGGCTGGGATTCTTTGGACCTTGTCCAAGCTCCCAAGATTTTTGGGTCGAGTATGGAAAAAACGATCATTCCAAGGGCTCTTGTTGTCCAGTATTTAGTCGCAAAAGGCTTGAGGAAAAAGAGTGCCCGTTTTCATACCCCATTTGCTGTTTCTGAAAAGGTGTTTATGGAAAAGTATGTGATATGTTATAAGGAGGACACACATCAACTATTAAAGCTGTACCAGGAAAAAAATAGTGTTCAAGGAAAAAATGAGGATGGTGCAGCATCTGGCAGTTATCAAGCGGTTTCATGAGTACAAATTTCTCTGATCTTAGCTTGTTGTGTTACTTCATCCCATTCAATCACTTGTGTCAACCCTGATTATATTCAACTGATTTAACTGAATTGTTTCATTTTTGTGGGTTTGAACCCTTGTTGGTTGTTACTTTTTCTCCATTTCCCATCACGTTTGTGATTTATATCAACTACTTGATGCTTTCTAAATGAATGAGACACTAGATGTTTAGCACCAATTCTTAGCATCCAATGCTTATTTGTAACCTAGCTTACACAGGCATGTTTTGTTGTTGTCTTTGTAATAATTATGTATATATGTATTATAGGCTATATCAACTATCAAGTGACAACTTCAGGATACAGCATTTTAGGCTAGGTATAACTGTTTACTTTTGCCGTTTGTAATTTGTATGGGGACTTGAGATGGATAAGTGTGGCTGAAAGGATACAAACTAAGGATCAGTAGCTTACTTCCTGCTTTAGTTTTGCACATTAGGTTGGATCTAGAATAATCTTAGCTGGCTTACTGTGTTTCTTCTCTGAAACTGGTGCTTTGAAAGAAGCTTTTCACCTTTTGGGGGGGGGGGGGGGGGGGGGAAGCTTCAATATGATCATTTTTTGTGAAGAAAAGTCATGTCCTTATTTGGAGCACACTGGCCAACTGGTCATGTCAATAAGATAAGGCATACGTGAGAAAAGTTCTTTTGTTGGGAAAAGACGAGGATAATATATGAATTTTTCTATTTTGTTAGAATCATGAAGCTGTTATTAAATTATATTATAAGCTTTTAGAGGTAGGTAAAGTGAACTGAGTTATATTTGGGTTGAACAATTATTGCCAAGTCAGGTTTAATTCTAACTTGCTTTTCTGAAAATATTTGAAACTGGTAATGCATTCTTTTGTTTACTGTGGAAGTGTTGGCTTGGGGTGAGCCTTGGCACAATGGCAAGGTTCTGCATCAAGACTTGGTGTTCAAATGTTTCAAGTTGTAGAAACTACCCCTGTGCTCATTGGGTTAGGGATTCATACATTTGACTCTCCAAAGCCCAAACTCCCACAATAGTGAGAGCCTTGTGAACTGGGCTGTTGTTTACAATAGAGGTGCAAACATTTGAGTAGGGACTAGGCAAGAGAGTTTAACTTCCTACACCAGTGCTTTTTCTAATACACCCAACATATTTTTTTTTATTTCCAACTTTACCCTCATACGGATCGGCAATCCGTAAGAATTGAATGGTGTATGTCGGTATGCAACTTACGGATTTTGATAAGGGCAAAATTGGTATTACACTGTGCATGCTGGGTGTATTAGAAAATTGGCTGGTGTAAAAGTTAAACTCTAGGCAGGATTGTTGGTGTCCAGTGGGGTAGTGAACTCCTATGCATCGTAATTTGTCTTAGAGATTGAGGGTTGAGACTGATAGGATTGTGTTTCTAGTGTGGCTGCAAGAAAGGGTGTTGTAAAGGAAAGGACCATAAAGTGGATCGACAACAAAAATATGAAACTGTTATTCTAGAAAGAATAGTGAACATGGATTTTGTTAGGTTAAGTGGCAGGTGGTTAGCATTATGGGCAAATGATTCCCTTATTGCAAGGGGTTGAGAATCTTGGGTTTGTATTACACGAAGCAGGGCAGATTGGGAGAGGATATTCTGTGTGGAGCTAGGCTCTTGGACGAGGATAGATACTTTTTCTGTTTGTCTCGAAACTGTTTTTTATATTCTTGGTTTCCATTAGATACCAATGTCATCTGAGCAACAAGTTTTGCTGGCAATTTAATGCATGTCTTTAGCATAGCTATGCTTTTACTAGTACATGTACTAACTAGTTAGTGTGCTGCTTCAGTGTTGGAACTAATTTCTCAAATCAAGAGTAGTTGTTCAATATCTGTTGTGCATAAACACCTTCAACTTGCATCTAAGCTCACGTGAGCTTGCCACATGGATGCAAAATCTCTATGGACCCTTGCATTGATGTTTGAAGTTGTTTACTAACCTAGGCCTGTATACTTGCAATGTCAGGCTTGTTGTGATCAGGATTTCATTTTTATGGCCATTTGATAGGATAATTCTTTTAAGTTTTCCTTGAATCATATGTTGAGAATCTTAAATTCCTACATTTGATATACACATTTTAAAAAACATTCCTAGGAATTGTTTTTTAATTGAGTTTCCAAAAAAAAACATTTCTATGGGAGTGGATGAGAATCTAACTTTCTAAAAAAGAGTTTTGCTGTGGAAAATATAATTGAAGTGTTCCATATTACTCTTATTAGATCATTTTGATTGATAAACATTTAAAATCTTTGGTAAAATATCATGTTAATATTTGATTCCCAAAATCCTTACATAAATATTCCTTGACAGACCAAACAATTTTTAATCATTTCTAAGAATCATGATTCCCATTTGTGATTTCCATGAATCATGATTTTCGGGTACAATTTTTTTTCCCTTGCATGTGTGGTAATGGAGTGACCCATTCCAAAATGGGCTGATTGCTTCCTATGTACATAGTTTTCGAACAATTTATAAATGCTTGGCTTAATCTCCCCCTTCCTTAACCTTTTACTCCAAGATATTGTGTTGTCCCTACTGATTTATTATTCTTATAAAACAGCACACTGGCAAATTGGTAGGACGTAGGAGGTTTGGACAAGAGTATTGAAGTTTCATATTGCAATCAAGGCAATCTGGCACTTCATTTGCATTATTGGACATCATTATTTTGTGATTTTTGAATGAGTTGTGGTCATGGTTGCGTTTGCACTTTAATTGCAAATACAGCATGAAAAAAAAAAAAAAAATATGTACTCTTGAACTTGGGGCAGACATAACCTCAAAAGTTAGGCTACTTTCTTTAACTAGTGTGAAAAAAAAAAACAACTTTAAGGATAATAAAATATTAATAATTTACAAATAAAAATAAGCTATTATCAATTAAACTAATTTTAAAATCAAAAAATCCAAATACTTATATTTTTTAATTATAATTTACTTTTTACTGGGTAAATAATTTTATTTATTAATTTGTTTTGTTTTTTTTTTTAATTTGTGGATTATTGTTGTTGTTTATAATTTGAGAAATACTAGTGATACTTTTTGTCTAAGACTCTCTTTATGATTAATTAAAGTTTATTAAAAATCACTATTTTTATTTAATTACTTAGTCTCATAATTTTTGTTTATGCTAAATATATTTTTAAGTTAATAGATAAAAATCAATTCTTTCAAAGTGTAAAAATGATTGAAATAAACCGAGTTTTTCTAGTGATCTTTTTTATATACATGATTAAAAATTAAATCTTAATTAACTGTAATTTTAAAAGGTCTAATTATCTATTAACTATATTTTATTATTAATACTCTCACATTTATGGCAAAGAAAGAATATTTCTTTTGTAAAAAGATTCTATTTTTTATAGTTATACCTGTGTTTTATATTTTTTTAATCCAAAAATTGGATATCAAATGCAACTCTTTTGACATGATTTTGATCCTTATAGTAATATTATAAGGAGAAATACCTAATTTATTTAAATGGGTATTTGGGAGACAAAAAGTTTTTATTTTCCTAGTAATTTTAGATTGAAAAATTGCGATTAATTAAAAATATCATTAGGAAATTATGATTCTCGAAAATTAATTTTAACTTACTTTTATGTGAAGGATATTAGAATCCAACTTTCTTGATTGAAATGAAGGAAAAGTTTTAATTACTTATTATACATAAATTTTTAATTTTCAAAAATTATATTAAGATTAACCAAAGTTGTATTTTGCATATTCACCTTATTCATTTCTGTATATGAAAAAATTTGTCCCCTATAAGATACACCCTAAACGAAAAAACTTATTTGTTTGGTTTAAACAATAATTTATATAAGATTATCATTCTCGTAATTTTTTTTTTTTGTTTAAACCATACTTATTTGATACCGGACACGATATTATTCTCAAAAACTCTCATTTAACATAGCTAGGTATCCTAGATTCAAAAAGCGAGTGAGGACGAACTGCATTCACTCCACTCTTTTTAATTACAGGGTGCAACAAAAATTACCGGGGGACTGAAGCTGAGACTTATATCTGTGTCAATACCGGAATAGTTACAGAACCGAGCTTAGGTAATACTACTTACTATCATTCATCTTCATCACTTTTGTTGTTTCAAATTTGAGGCCTTTTCTTCAATTTGAATTTCGCCCCCATCAACATGTTGAATACCCTTCTGTACAAATGTTTCACTGTCACTGCAACATCAAGTTACCCTCTTTTCCACCACTACCCATTACTATTTCCTCTGCGTTTCTGCACAACAACCACTTCAAATTCACGCTCATTTGCGGTATCCTACCTCATCCACAATTTTGGGTTCTCCCCTGAATCTGCTCTCAAAACTTGTGATTCCTACAACATTTGTTTCCAGAACCCAGAAAAGCCTGACTCAGCAATCAGGTTCTTCAGAGACCACGGTTTTTCTGACTCCCAAATAAACAATATGGTTAGAAAGGTACCAAGGCTGATTTCCTGCAACCCCTGCAAAAGGGTATTGCCCAAGTTTGAATTTTTACACTCAAAAGGTGTTTCTTACTCTAAAATTGTTGACCTAGTGAGTAAGTACCCTGAAATGTTGAGTCGAAGCCTGAAGAATCATATAGTCCCAACCTATGAATTTGTATATAGATTCTTGCAATCTGATGAGAACGTCATTGATTGTATGTTTGGCAATTCATTTTTCAATGGTGGCCGTTTGTTGGTGCACAGCGTCAGAGTGATGCTTGAGAATGGAGTGAGTGAGTCAAACATTGCAAGATTGCTTCGGAGCCGTTGTAGGTTGGTGTTCAGCTCAACGGATATTCTTAAGGTGGTGGAGGAAGTAAAGGATTTGGGGTTTGATCCTTCAAAATCGGCTTTTGCTATAGCATTGCTAGCCAAAAAAGGTATGAGTCAAACCTTCTGGAAGGAGAAAGTTGACGTCTTTAAGAAATGGGGTTGGTCTGATGAAGCCTTGCTTGAAGCATTTAGGAGGCACCCTCACTGTATGTTGACATCCATTGACAAAATAGATATACTGATGAGCTTTTGGGTCAATCAGATGGGCTGGGATGCTTTGGCCCTTGTCAAAGGTCCAAAGATTTTCGGATTGAGTGTGGAGAAAACGATCATTCCAAGAGCCTCAGTAGTGAAGTTGCTTCATGAGAAAGGTTTGCGAAAAAGGAATGCAAGCATAACTTCCCCAATTATGATACCTGAAAAGATGTTCCTGTATAGGTTTATAGAATGTTTTAAGGAGGAGTCTTCTGATCTGTTAAAGCTGTATGAGGAAAAGCTGAATCTTGCGTATTCCATGGAGAAGTCTGGCGTGTTGTGCACCAAATGAGCAACTTCTTAATCAATTTTCATGTAGTTTAATAGTCTTGTTTCTTCAATAAATACTTGTTCAGTATAGACTACAATTGGAGCTAGTATAGCTAACTGGTTTCATTTGCAAATTTGGTTCACTGTAGTTATTGTTTTCATCATTTGTTTTTTCACTATTGCAATGTTTATCCGTCTTTTTGCCAGCGTACAGCATTACTAGCAAAAGTTCATATTGTCTTGTCTTGCATGTGCGATTATGAATTACTTTTGTGATAGAATTTTTTCTCCCACATTAGGTTGCTGGACTAGTAATGGTTTTAAATTACAGTTTTAGCCATGTTATGATCTCTTTGCAATTGCCAAAATGATGAAAAGTTATGAGCAAATGCAGCCACAAAGGCTGTTATGTGGAGCTCCAATCCTCAATATTGGTGTTAATAATACGATAATCAGGTCATACACTGCACTTAATTTTTTCACATATTGGCAAGTTACTCGTTATTTTTACCCTTTGGTTAAACTGATTTGGAGATTGCGCAGTTAGGTTTAAATATCAGATGCATTTAATTTTTTTTAATTATCTGCCATTTAGTCCTTGTTCTTCAGTTTTTTTTCTTTTCTCAAGTGCATGATACTTAAACAATAGGAATTTCTTGAAGAGTTTGTTCCCACGTACTTTTTGAGGAAATATTTTACTTAATTGCTTCTGAATATTGCCTTGTGTCTATGCTGAACATATGTAGCCCTGGAAGAGTATTTTGCAGATGCACTTAGTTGGAATTTTAACTCTGGACCTCTTACTGATTTTAAATTTTTGGTACTGACGCACTGCTAATTATTAAGCCAATAACTTACTGTGTATTTCGGTTATGCTTTTACTTGTTGACACTGAACACTAAAATGAAGCATTCTTACCTAAGGCTGATGCTTATGTTTTGTTGAAGCAATATGATGAAGAAAACTTGGGTCCTTCTATGCCAAAAGATAATTCAAATATGTTGTGAGAACTGCTTTTCATCAGAAAGGATATGGAAATGTAAAGAAAATAAGAATTTATGTTATTCTGATTTAAGTCATAAAGACTTATAATTATTTAAACTACCTTGATTGAGTTATTTGATTCATTGAACACTTGATCCTTTTTTATTTTGTCTTACTGTTTTGAAAAATATCAGTCAGTATAAACTCATTGCAGGTTTACATTATTGCATGAGTAAGGCATGTGCTTTATTAGAATGGTTAGTCAACCTTTAAAATACCTTTCCTTTTGTTCTACACATTGTTTTAATGGAACTCTTTCTTAAAGATTTATGGTAGTTTCTATTTAGTATCTATCGATATTCAATCATGCTTAACATTTTTGTTGCCCTCTTGAGCCACTAAGGCTTACTGTTAATATCTTATGCAAGTCGTCGGTGTACTTTCTCTTTTCTTTCTAGCGATATACTCCCTCTCAAAAAAATGGAAAAGAAAGAAAGGCAGTCCCTTTGGCAGACTGTTTGGCAGATTTCCCTTGTGACATCAAATTTTGACTCATGTATGTGGAGAGAAGTAATGTGTTTTTGTTCTGGACGGGGTAGCCGTTCGCTGAATTTGTGCAGAAAGAGTATGAGACATCACGTATTTCCATTGAAGTTTGGAAGACAGCTGATTGTTATGTCAACTAATATAGGGCAACTGGTATAGCATTCTTATGGAATGTTGGGTAGGTATATGCAAATAGAAAGGGAGCCTTGTAAACAGAAGTTCCTGCTTTCCAAAGCAGCAAAACGTAGAAGTAACGAGGCAGATGGATTGGTGTTCAATTGAACCCAACCGAGTTCCAAACACACACTCTTAGTCTTATTGGCTTTCCTGTTTTAGTTCATTTGTTATCTGATGTTTGATTGAAGTGTAAAAAGCAATATGTTAAGAACCATCCCTTGCAAGCTAATAGTTGCAGAAGCTGTAGCCTTTAAGCCAAAAACATTGTCGGTATGAACGTTGATACCTATCTTTGGACGGGGTGGTCCAAAGATACCTTCTTGAAGCATTGATTAAGCAGCCTTAGTGGTTGTTCTTATTGAGAGATAAAATTAATGCAGTGGTGATATTTTGCTTGAATTATTTTGTTGGAATTCTTCTGCCCATGTCAAAGGATTGGATGCCATGTTTCCTCGTATCATATTTAGATTTGATGGAATAAAATGGGCAAGTAAAGGTGTGTTTACTTTTTCATTTTATTTAATTTTAAATACATTGTGATTTTAACTTGCTACTTCATAGGATTTTTTTTCCTTCTGAAGAAGTTAATACCAATGCTGATTTATGAGCATTCAAAGGCTTTGCGTAGCTTTTGTCTTGTTGGGTCTTTGGATGATGATAGAATGCATTTTTTATCACACTTTTTCTAATTTTTATTATTGGTTAAAATTGATTTGAAATTATAAAATAGTGAGTGAGATTTATTAAATAAGAGGGACCTTCAAGATTTTGTGATTTCAATAAATTCCAATCAATCACAAGAATGTTGGGAACATTTTCTTAGATGATTGGTTAGCTAAGACTGTTTCTCATAGCATTCAAAGGATAGTAGTTTATTTTCAACCAAATTATAATTCATGTTGTATTAGTAATGTTTGGCCTTGGGGATTTGGGTGATTGGTGAGACTTTTTTTCTTCTTTTTCATGAGATATCTGTATTGAAATTTAGAACTAGAAGCTTCTCTATATGTCAAGAGCATCTTTTAGTTTTTTTTTTTTTTTTTTTAACTCTGTCTAAGTCAATGATGCTGTATATAAATAATTAAGAAAGATTTAGATCCAGAACTTATGCTGTGCTTCATTTATCAAAAAAGTCTTGTAGTATTTGTAGCTTCTTCACGCCTACCGTTACTTCCTTTAAGCTGAAGTATGTTCCTTTTTGGCAAAGCTGGGTGACACATGTCTCTCACGAGCATTTAAATTGGTTTACGCGCAAAAATTCCGAGATTTAAGTTAGCCTATATCAAAGGAATAAGCTAATTAGGAAAATGTCATACATACCATGTGAGGTCCATTGTTTTTATAGGCCTTTTTAGATATTGATTTGATAACATCAATTTAATAACATAATCATCTTTCAAATGATAAAAATATCTATAAGTCTTTGCTACACTTTAAATGGTGAGTGGTGATAGTGACAAGCTACTTCAATTAAGTGCATTGCCGCAAGGTTATAGCATTGTTACAAAGTTGGTGGCAGAAAGAAGAGGTTGAAATTGACTAGTGTGAAGTGTGAAACAATGTTAAGGATTAAATTCACTCATTGT
The DNA here is from genome assembly GCA_007407185.1 of Glycine tomentella. Classification (NCBI taxonomy): domain Eukaryota; kingdom Viridiplantae; phylum Streptophyta; class Magnoliopsida; order Fabales; family Fabaceae; genus Glycine; species Glycine tomentella. The sequence continues at coordinate 330,359 of PYAF01003295.1, forward strand.
TTTAATAATCAAAGATTGAAATGGTTTTTTTTTTTAATTTCAAAAATTAAAATTGATTGGTTCTACCAATTTCAAAGATTAAATTATTTTTTTAATATGAAAAAACAAATTTATCAACAATATTAATTTCAATGAGTAATTGATGTCTTACTCTTTAGGTAAACCATTTTTTAGCAAAGGGGGAAGATGGATACAAGAGAAGCAAAAATTCACATCCCAACTATGTTGACACTCAAATTTTTACAACTCCAAGTAGATCTAACTCTGAATATATTAAAGATGAAAAACAAATACAAAAAACACAAGAAAGGACTAAATTCAACTCATGAATAAAACTTAAGGAAATCTGTAAAAAGGGAGTCCTTGTCTGTAACTAAGGAATTTTTTAGAAACAAAAGATGGTGGGAAATCCCACAAAGAATATCCTAAATACTGTACACCAAAAAAGTCAAGCCTATTTGCACAAATGGTGCCTTGAACCGGAGATCATGACTCACAAAAATGACCCCTAACAGCCCAATCAATGTTTCATTTTATCCAATGCATAGGGGGTTGCATCAATAAATCTGCACAAAGCTCCCAGGGTGACAAATAATATAAAAAATAATTAATAATCCCAAACTCCTCCATTGAATTAGTCATAGAATTAGAGGAAATAGAACCTTCCAAGTGGACACGAACAAAAATGGATTGGAGAACCGAATTTAGGGGAGCCTTGGACATTTTCAAAATAGATCTTACTCTTTAGGTAAATCTCTAATTAATTCTCCATTTAATTATTCATTTGCTCCGTTATAACTTATCATTTTAATTACTACATTTAAGAGTATTCTTTTAGTTCGTATACATATTATTTTTAATTTTTTTTAACTTTCATCATGAAAGACTAAAAAAGATTAAAATGATATGTAGAGTTTAAAAGGGATTAAAATGACACATTAAAAAAAATATATTTTTAAGTATAAGGATTAAAAGTTTTTTTTTATAACTAACGTAGATTAAATGAATAATTAAATTTTAATCTTCCAAAATGATTCCTTCTACTTAATGCTAACCCTCTATCATATTTGTTACGGATGTTTATGGATCTATTTGGATGGATTTTAGCCAAATTTAGAATCCAATCTAATCAATTTTGATCTATTCGATTTTCAGAATTATTTTTTAAAACTCAACCTAATTCGTTCATGAACGTTTGGTTTGGTTCGGGCTAACAGGTTATTAATTTAAAGTTAATCTTTTTTGTTTTAGAACTACTATTTATATCATGTTTCATCTAAATATTCAATATAATTAACACAATATGATAATAGTTATTTTCGTCCCTGGATGTATAGAGGCATGAAAAATTTTCTCCGAAAGATGAAAAATCAAATTTTAGTCATCGAAAGTGCAAAAAGTGTGAGAAATTTATTTATTTATTAATTTCTGTCTGTTATCATTAATGAAAGAGCTTATATAAAAATGATTGTCAACATGATTATAGTAAATATACATAATATATTGAATAAAGTATAATTTATCCTTATAATAATGTGTATTTTACCATTAGAAATTCGATGGAAAATATAATAAAGTGGATGTCTAATTTTATTCTGCTTAGATTAACAGAGACAAAGTTTTAAATTTTAAAATCAAATCACAACGAAGATAATAACGGTAACAAGCCAGGTCATATAAATGGGCCTAGAGGTGAATTAATTGGGCCGGACGGCCCAGGAGGCGCATATAAAGAAAAACCCTAGCGAGAACGCCTTTATAAACACCATAGGCATAACTACATTAGGCATACTTGTCTCTGATCCTCCTCTGCCTTTGCGTCTCTTTGCACGATTCCTCTCTGTTTTCTTTTTCTTTTCATTTTGTCTTTTGTTTTCTGAAACTTTGAAAGTTTTTTGTGAAAAGCAAGTTCAGCTTCTTGATTGGATCTTGATTCCTCTACGCTCCAATCAATCGTTTTTTTCAAACTTGCAATATCAAATCTTGCAGTATCACTCGTCTGAATTTGAATTTTTCTCTGATCTTTCAGGCCCTTTATCGCTGCAACACTTTAATTTTTTTAATATATTTGTTAAATCGGTTTAAGCAAACGCACTCTGTCCCGAAACCGTGTTTTTGCACGAATGTTTTGAGGCAATTTCTTCGTTTGCGACATTAACGGAGTTTCCACTTGTGGAGGTTTCGTTCCAGCAAAAACGCCTGTGAGATCTGTATTTCGTTGCTGATCTTAATTTTGGGCGCATTTGTTGTTGGGCTACAATTTTGAATTGTCTCCTTCTTGAATGTTTTTGAGATTTCGATTTTGTTGAGACGCTTGAATGCTGATTTGGACCCTCTAAACTTGTTGCGACTTAATAAAATGTATGTTACAATCCAAATTCAATGGGTAAAAGTAAATTTAATGCAAAAGCATAGTGTTTTTGAGTTATGACAAGTATTTTTGTCTTAAAACATAATTAAAACATAATTTTGGAAGTGTAAATCAAACATGTTCCTAGATGAATGGTTTGAGAATGATTATGATTGATATTAGGTTTAAAAAATTTTGAAACATAAAACTAAAAAATCTAGGTTACAATAAAAAACAAAGCTTATCAAAATAGCTAACAGCGTAACACCAGTTTGCTAATGCTATATTGACGTTGTTAAAAAATAGACGTATTTTCAGAAGCAGGATTCATTCTATTATCCAATGAAGATCTTTAAGCATATTTGCTCAAAATCTTCTCAAAAGTATAATTAGAAAAGAACATTAAGTTGGAATTCTAGTGAAAAGAGACGCTTTTTGTTAAATTAAAATATGCATGACGGACCATGTTAATATGTTTAGGTTGAATTTAATCTAAATCATTATTCAAATGAATTAAATAGGAAGTAGAGATATGGAAGATTAATTGATTCATAAGTCTGAAACAATCTGTCAAATGTATTTTATCTTTTTAACATAGGCATTATTTCATGAACAGTGTGGCTAATGAGGCATGGGGATTATCGGAATTGGAATTTAAAGGAAACTTGGGCTTTTGTTACTTGACTATATTTACGATTTATTTACATACTAGAAAAAATATAAGATTAGAATATATAAATTCTTCTATAATTGTCTCCATGTGGCCTTGTGGCCTTAATTGAAACTTAAATATTGGAGGATGTGCCTGAGATATAATGACCACATGTGAAATTAGATATGGGATTATTGAGGCTTGATACGAAATGTAGCTTTGAGATTTCTCTGTTCTTTTTTAAATGCAAAATGTTTGGGTCTTGTGATACTATCTCTGATTGCAATGTGAATTATTAATAATGTAATATCACAATGTGATGCTCGAACCTTGAATGCAACTCAAAGATGACAATACCAGAAAGATGAATGCAACCGAAAGATGAGTGTTTTGATATCAACTTTTGGAAAATCAAGATTAAGAACAATTTTGAGATCTATATGGTGTCCTCATATGATAGAGGTGATTTTGGATTAGCCTTTTCACCCCAAAACTAGAATGAAATGGAGTCTATTCACTTACTGGATATGGCAGATTTTGGATTTTCCTAGAGGAATAGTGAAATTCATTACTGAAATATGGTTTACACTTTACACATCTGAATCCCCTGAAATGAGATGATGCGGTGCTCTTCATGACGAACAAAGGCTAGTAATTTTGAGCAGAACTTCCCATTGATGTCCCAAACAAAAATGCATTGAAATGAAATTGATTGATATTAACAATATTAATGCAGTGAGGAAGTTACTATTAAGCTGGTATGCATGACCACGAATTAAAGATGTAGGGAAGGTGGAGTCTATGTTATGCATATAGTTGCCTTTCCTCTAGTTACGATGGAACATTTGTGTATACTAATATCTTCATTTGAATGTGGATACTACATGCTGAAATCTTTAAAGCTTCTGGTAGAATGATCCTATTTTATTTCATAAAGAATTTATCATCTTAATTACCATAACTTTGTGATTAGTTGGGTTGACCCAGGCTTGTAGTCTTGATCAAGAATTGGTCTCATGTTCAAATTGTTCATTAAAATGACAATTAGTGAATATAGACCAATTCTAATAGAAATATCATGATAAATTTGCAAGGCAAACAATTTTTTTGGCATGATTAAAAGAAAAGGTGGTTCTATGTGTGGTTTCATATCATAACACTTTAACAACAGATCAATGCGGAAAGCCAGAAGACTTTCCTTACCTGGTTACTTGCCAGTCAGTTAGCTCTTCAAGCAATGTTTGGCTTACATCATGTAATTTTCCTTTATTCCAAAGTCATCTTGTGATGCCATTGATAAAAAAAAATGTTCCAATTTCTTCAAGCCATACCCACCCTCCAACTTGCCCCAAAGCAAGCTGTTGAGGTCTTGGTTTAAAGCAAGCTTGAGAAATGTGTGGAAAATGCAAATATGCTATCTGGACCTACCAATCTTTGAGTCTGGTGATAAAAGCAAAATATAAATGTGTAACCAACAAAAATCTTCCCATTGCCAAATACCGGCACTTGAATTCAGCGCAGTATTTGCAACATCTGGGAGAGGGTGGAATCTAATTTATTTTGGAGGATTGGTAGTGGTGAGAAAACTTGATTCTGGACCGATTCATGGTTGGCAAATACCGGTGTTTCAATTCAGCCAACCAATTGCCAAGTTCATGATTGTTTATGAGCCATAATCAGATTCAGAGTTGCAATAGCAATACAAGCCATGGTGCCTCCCTCTCAAATCTTGATGATATCTTGGCTTAGAAATTGTCAAATGATGGTACTCTGACAGTAGCTTCAGCTTACAGTTATTATGAAAATCAATCCAGCTAACAAGGCAGGGGTGGTATTTTTTTCCCCTCAATGTGCTACTCTAGGTCTGGAAAGTAGTGAGAAATGTGCTTTCCTATTAAGCAATTTGCTTCTAGCGCCACTTAACCACTAATGAGATCTGTCCTCTTTGCAATTGTGATATTTGAAAGTGTGATCCATTCCATCAGGGATTGTGTCTTCGCTCAACAAGTATGGAGTTCTACTTTTACTTTCACTGATGCTGTTTAACAGAGGTTACAGAAAATTAGTTAGGAATGGTTAATCCAATTACCTTAATAAATAAGAGCCCTCATTGTATAATTCTCATCTTATCAATTTTCATTTTTCAATATGATTCCTTTTTGACTTTTGAGTATTCTCAATCTTGATTATGTACAAGTTCTTTTTTGACATCCTAAAGGACCAATGGCTGCTGTCTTTGGCCTAGGATTGCACTATATATATAAGGTAGCAATGTATTAGTGGCCATCTGCCTGAGACAAGTCTTATTGTTTAGTCAACAAGGAGGATCTATTACTTTTACTAATACTCTTAGATAAGCTAATCTAAATGCTGATGCTTTCGCAAAATTGGTCTTACTATGCTAGGCAAATTTAGATTGTTGTTGTTCCATATTTAATTCAGTTTTCTTTGTTAGCTGACAATGCTGGTGTAATGCTCCCCCATGGGTTCTAGTTTAGGCTTTAGCCACTCCCACTCACCAAAAAAAAAAAATGTGTATCTGATTTTTCTATTTTGAGAATCCTAAATAACAAATGTAGAATGCAACACCATCCCACCCCACATCAAATGGCTGCACCTATTATCTAGCTAATGAGATCCAATTGTGGAGATTGGCCCAAGATCCTCTGGCTAGATTTAGAAAGTTAATAGAAAGAAATGATTGGTGGAATGATAGACTGTGTCTCAGATTACGATCAGTATGAGACAAAGGAAACAACATCGATCATTCCCTGAAAATCCTTGGTTAAAAATGAATATTGTACCTTCTACATCAAGTTGCTTGACAAATTCTATTGCCATTAAGTAACTTCCTATGTTTATTGATAATTGGAATGATAAAAGTGACCATTCTTAATCATCCATTCTGCCAGGAAGCTGATGAGACTTTGGAACATGTCCTTTTTACATGCAAATTTGCTACAACAATCTGGAACCGGTGTTACAAGTGGCTTGGAGTTCTTACTGCACAACATAAAGAGGCTACACTGCATTTCTTTCAACATGATTGTAATTGGTTACGAAGGGATTAGAACAGTATGCGGAAAACAGTTTGGGGAGCAGTAACATGTTCTTTGTCGTGTTCTAGAAACAACATCATATTCGGCGAGCAAATTCCTGACTTGGAGTATGTTTTCGAAACTGTCATATACAAATCTTGGCCGTGGTTGGATACATATGTTAAATCCTCAATTTCTCCTTCTATGAATGGCATTCAAAACCGTTTGTGTTTGCAATGTATCTAAATGGTGGATGAAATTACTGAGATATAGTTTCTAGGAACAAAAGACTAAAGGTCATAGATGCTACTATTTGATAACCTGTTTTGTTTTGGAGGGGTTCGACCAAACTGAATTAGATAAGCAGGGGATGGAATTGGTTGTAATACATATTATAATAGGATTTTGTTGAAGGAATGCTTATGATAAGGGATAAATTCATTCATGTTTATAATGGTGCGCTACTCATGTAAGCCATATTGGTACTTCTGGTACCCTTAATTAATAAAATTCTTTGTTTGCAGATAAAAAATAAACATTCTTAATTGTTGCCTCCCAGTTATACTGTTAGAACCTCACTAAATCCTATCGCTACATAGGCCCAACCTTTTACAAGGCCCATTAAGAAAGTGCTAGAGCTTGGTTGGCTCAAAGGATTTATCAAAGGGGTTTGTTTCCTACACAATTCCAACTTCTAATACACCCAGAACTAAACATGTAATTTCAAAAATATCCTTTATTAAAAGCTTAAGAAATATATTTTATGGAACAATTTAAAATAATAACGTATGTAAGTCTTGACCTTCACGTTATTAATGAGACGTTTCAACAAACTAAACTAATAGATCAATTATGTTAAAAAATAATTAATGTCATTATATATAACACTAAATTTTATAATGTATATTTAATACACATATAAGTATATATAATAAATTTTGTAATAATTAATTTTAATCTAATAATTAAAGTATTTTTCACATATAAAAATCATAGATTTAAATAAAACCATAGTTTTGAATAAAAATTTATGGGTTTAATAAAAATCATTAGACCTGTAAATACATATATAAATTTGTATTAAACCAATGATTTTTATTTAAAACTATGATTGTTATATGTAAAACAAATACTTTAATTATTAGATCAAAAATAATTGTTATAAAATTTATTATGTAAACTTATATGTCTATTAAATATACATTAAAAATTTTAGTGTTATATATAGTGAAATTAATTATTTTTTAACATAATTGACCTATTAGCTTAGTTAATTTGAACGTCACTTTAATAACATGAAGATTGTTGGTTCGAAACCTACATGCTTTTAATAAAAGGTATTTTTGGAATTGTCTTTTGTTATTTTCTTTTATCTTTGTTGGCCACGTGTCTTTCTTGATCCTTAGAGATCAAAGCTAGGTTGCACATTAGTAGTAGCTATCATATACCACTAACTCACTAAGATCGTTATGTTTATTACAATTATTGTCGTAATTTTAATCATCATCATTATTATTATTATTATTATTATTATTATTATTATTATTATTATTATTATTATTATTATTATTATTATTATTATTATCACTCTATCATTTTTTGGTTTGCACCAATTACAAGATAAGATAACACAATTAAGTTATCTGGTGTATCAAATATTAGATATATTAAAGTTTAATTTACTCTTATTTTATTGTTTTTATTCTACTCTTATATTTTAGTATATCATGACCATCAAACAAGTCTGTAATGTGATATATACATATTAAATGTTCTTTCGGTCCAAATATATTCTGTTTAATTATATGTGTTTTTATTAATTAGTTTAAATTATTTTTTTTAACTCTCAACCACTAATTGAATCATTTGATAAGGACACTCATATCCTATAAAGATGTTGATTTGAATTCCATTATTGATATAATGACATTGTTGGTAAATAATTCGTAAGTATTTTCATAAATATTATTTAAACCTTAAAATATATTCTAATTTTATTAATCAAGATCTCACTCACTTAAACTTTTATAGCAGAAAAAAACTCAACAGAACGTGGTTGTGTGATGTGTGCTACTTTTGATTTTGAATGGGCAAATTATAATGAACTAGGTGCAGAAGTGCCAACAACCTCGGACCTCATCGATTACATTCACAGCTCCTAAATTCCAATTGAACCCAACAACACTCGACGTACAGTTATTTAAAGAGTAAATTACTTCGCTGTCGTATGGAATGACGTTAACTCCATTAAAACATAAAAAATATAAATAAAAAAATTAATCACTTGTACCCTATCCCCAAAAGATATATTATTTTCACTTTCTTCTACTTTTGCTTTATTTATTTATTTTCTATTACATTTTTTCTTTCAATCTTCTTCTTTTCAGAGGTTGAGTTAGAATCAATCCATCTTAATTTGTGGACAAAAGTGCAATAATATAACCCTCACACTACAAACTCTAATCATTTATTAAACCACGTTAGTCTAAGCTAATTGGTGATTCATTTTGGTGGGATTGTTCGTTTATAATTCTTTATCATTGATGCCAACACTCATCAACTGACTTGTATCTTGGCTCTTTTCAAGGGTTAATTCTTAATTCCTATTCATTTTTTACTATTTCCAACAGTCCCAACAAAAGGCCTTCTGAGCATCGATGAGTAACAGTATTTGCAAGCCAATGAAATCAAAGATTCTTGGGTTGGACTTCATTTAAATTTTGCAAAATAAAATGACCGTCTTCTCAATTGGATTGAGAATTGCAGCATCAGACCCCACTAACATAGTCACCGGGTTGGCATTTTCTTGCTAGGTATTTATTTAATTTGTGGGATTATAAATAGATTATTGTTTTTTTCCATCATATAAAGTATTTTTTTTTTAGTTTTGGTTGAATTAATCTTTATTAAAAAATATGACTGATTATTTTTAATAATTTTTTTTAATTATATTTTTTTCATTCACACAATTTGAATTCAAATCTTAATTAAAATATTAGTTCTACAACATACTAAGCACAAGTTGATGGATTTATAGATAATTAATATAACATGGTCTAAGTTATATGTATAAAATAATAATAAAGATTAGTTCAATTAGTAAAAGATATGAATTTAATTCTCTTTATTAATGTGAAAATTTTTACTAGTGAATAATACATAAATATATTTGTAAGGATTGTTTGAGCTTTATAAATAGAAAAACTCTCTTCCTAAACATTTAACATCCACCAATTAGACTGAATCCTCATGTTCTATGGCATTATCTTAAAATCATCTCCCTTTCGTTCCTAAGAGCATACATTTTCACATGTGGCATGTCACATATTAAACAATTAACAAGACACAGGTGACACAACTTTAACTTGCATGTGTCAAGCGAGTGTGCGTAACACATGTAAGTATTTGTCTATATATATGTAGCGGGATTCGATCTGGTGCTCGATTCTGAGTGTATATTAATTATAGTCAAAACCAGTTTCTGGGGCATCTCAGAAAATCAATGGAAGATAGCATTGGAGGCAGTTCCTCAAACGACAACAACATCATCAAGGAACAGGACCGGTTGCTGCCAATAGCCAATGTTGGTCGGCTCATGAAGCAGATTCTTCCTCAGAACGCAAAAATCTCGAAGGAGGCGAAAGAGACGATGCAGGAATGTGTGTCGGAGTTCATAAGCTTCGTGACGAGCGAGGCTTCGGAGAAGTGCAGGAAGGAGAGGAGGAAGACAGTGAATGGTGATGACATTTGTTGGGCCTTGGCAACACTAGGCTTTGATGACTATGCTGAACCAATGAGAAGGTACTTGCATAGATATAGAGAGGTTGAGGTAGACCATAATAATAAGGTCAATCTTCAAGAAAAAGGGAATCATAGTCCTGAAGAGAAGGACGATGAAGTATTTCAATTGAGCAATAGAGGGGTTAGGCTTTGATGACCAATTTTTATGCTTAGTGTGAAGTAGTAATTAATTAAGGCTTGTTTAAGGTTTGAGAAACCTTAAACATTACTTTTCTTGTAATACTTTTCTTGTCTTAATTGGAATTGATTGAGCCGGCCTAGAACAAGATTTCTTGTTTTGCTTCTTTTCTTCCTCTTCTTTATACTTATATACTGCAGGTCTTTGCATGTGCTTTGGCTAATCTATTGATGATTTGAGAATCAACATATATATATATATATATATATATATATATATGGTTTCTTCAGAAATTTGTTTTTAACAGTTAGCTTCTCTCAACAAATTACTAAACTTTCTGTGCTCCCTTCTCAGCTCTTTATTGTAACTAATTGATGATAAATTCATCTAGCATGTATTTTCATAAGATTGCCCTTGATTCATCAAGAATAGGAATATTCATCTTTCGAAGCCAGAATTAAAAACACCAGTTTGATCTGAGTTTCATACCTGGAACTTGCTAAACTTTCATTTTTGAAGACGATCGAGTTCCCAAGATTAATAAATTTCCAACAATTATGTACAATATAACGTTAAGATTTGAGTTCAAGTTTGATTTGATCTCTGGTTAATTGTTTTGTTCTAATCTTGTTTGAAGTCAGCATTGCCGTCGCTAAACACACTAGCACACAAAGTTACTTTTTAAGGTTTCTTCACATAGTGAATATATTGGTATATTCACTGTGTCTTTAAGTTACTTTTTTTAGACTCTAATGTTTAGGGTTTCATTAGCTTGTAATTTTTAAGAGTTGGGACCACAAATTCTACCCCACTTAATCAATATTTTATTTATTATGTCATGTCTTAACATATAACTGAAAACCACCCTCCTTCACCTTCCCCCTCTTAAAAGAAAACATAAAGAAGAAAAAAAAATACAATAATGGAGTTTAACGTTTTTGGTGTGTAGATATGTTGTACCATGTCATATATTTTTAAACATGGTGGAGGGTAACAACCTCAATCCACAAAAAGAACTAAACTAAAAAAATGGTTTGTACTTCTTGTTTTCTTCTTTCTATTCAAATGTTGCATTGAACCTACAGGAAATCAAGGACGAAAATCCAGGAAGCATCAACCAACCAAAATGATTTGTGTTGAAAAATGCCAAATGAAGAGCATAAAATATTATTTTTTTGAATGAAGGACTAATAGCTGTCCAATTAGGTCGTGAAAGCATGAATAGGTACTGTACTTACTCTTTCTTAAATAGTAACCGTTACTCAATATGGTTATATAACAAGAATCAAGGTACTCTTTACAATGGCCAACGACTACTCACCAAGTGTCTAGCACGCAATTGGTTGCCTTAGAAAGTATGCAACATAAGATTAAAAACTAATGTGTGACAATGAGCCTAGGGAAAAACTAATAAGTGCAAATTGATATATTGCATTCCAATGAAGACCACGAACTCCACGACCATAATTAAGTAACCTTTCGTGAGTCTTATAATGCATTTTAATTAAAAGCTAAAAAAAGTAGAAAATACATTAACGGTGTGTTTGATGGAAGAAAAAGGAAATATAAGTGAAAGTGTGAAACTAGGTAATTAAGTGAAGAAAGAAAATAAAAGAAATAAATAAGAAATCAAATGAAAATATTGAGTATTCGGTTTATTGAGAGAAATAAAAGAAAAATAGAGTTAAAAAAAGAGAGAAAAAATAGTGCTTCTCAACCCATTATTTCATCATTTTCACACATAAAATGTACATTATTTCATCGTTTTTACATATATAAAATGTATCATAATCGATTATCACTTCATCACACACCCTCCAGTCACAGAACAACACTTCTAAGACCGCACTCACCCATTTCTTATCTATTTTTAATTCTTTTTGCCAAAAATGTTATTTCTCCACCTCATTGTTTCATCGCTACCAAACAATGAAACTTTCTAATTTTCTAGCCTATTGATTTGTCCTCTCTCCCTACAATTTCCACGCAACCAAATTGATCGTAAATTTAATTTGTTCTAGACATTCTATGATGTTTATGATAAATCGATAAATGTCAATAAGAGTTTACACATCTAATCAAGTCTTCTGTGGGAAAATGATTTGTAAATTTCACTATAAATCTTCACTTAGATTAATGGTCTTCCCTAGTCGACACACCTTCCTCTAATTTATTTTTTTTCTCTAAAACAAATGGCAAATCGGTACAATATTAAAATATTTATACACATACCATGGAAAGCAACTTGGATTTTATTTTTTCTTATTGAATTAGGATTGTGTATTTTTTTTCTCATCCTTCTTGATCTATGTATATTGGGAACTAATCGAACAGGTAAAAAAAATGGTGCAATATTTAATGAAAAATTAGTTTCAATACATTGACAATCTAAAGTTTTTTTACATTTACATTGTCATCCACTCTCATATTATTATATACGGTGATTTAATTAATTGTTATAATAATTGTATATCTTAAAAGTCATCTAACAATTATTTCTATTTATTGATAATGTAATTATTTTATAATTAAACTCTTTAATAAATTAATTAGACTCTCCAAAATGTTCTTTTAATTAGCTGCCTCACTTATTTCAATTACAAATTTATATAGTTGTAATCTAACTATAACATGTTGAGAATGATCATAGTACTAATACTATCACTCTTTTTTTTATTAAAAAAAAAGAGTACTAATACTATCTCTTATTTATTTAGAATAATACATATAAGCCATGCCAACCTTTGAGAAGTCACGGGCAAATATAACAAACAATATGTGTACGTGTAAATCAAGTAAACTTCATTTATTTGCCCGGCTGCCACTCATAATTTGTAAACAATTGCATGTAAGGTTATTGTTAGAGTAGTGTGGTTAATTAATATTGCAACTTTCTAAATTCTAATGAGCAATTCTTTGATGCTGTCGCATTCTCAAACATTTAGCATTCTGCAGCCCCATTATAGCCCCATTAATATGTCCAGTATACAATAGCATTGCATAGTACTGATTTGCATCCTGATGCCGAGTATCGTTCTTAATTGAAAGTGATCAACACTTTGTTTACTGTTCCGTTTTACATTTGTCTCAGTTAAGGCCTAATAAGCACACTTATTAATCACCACCCACACATTACCAACTCGTTAGTATTTGCAGCCTATATATAATAAATTCATGATCATGAGCACATAACATGCTAACGATACAAACATTGTGATCTTTCACAGGAGACGGCAGGTTTTGGAGGAAGGAGAGAAGATCGAATAAATAAGATATGCATATATAATCAAATTATATATGCATGAGCTATCAACTCATTTTCCCACATGCATATATCATTTATATCTCTACTAATTTTGTTAGTAGATTTTTTATAATAACAAGTGGCAATAAGAGAGTTAATTGAGAGCAATTCATGTATATATATAAACGTTTAATTAGTACTAATATATATCTCGCAATCAATTTCATATATATATAAATATAACTTTTTAATATTTTTATAAAATTAAACATTGTGTTAAGTATATGTATTTTTTAAGGATGTAAATATTGATTTGTGTTGCTTTTTTCTTAAGATGGATGAATTATATATGTGGTGATCATGCAAACAAATTAATTAATGTACCAATCAACCTGTTGAATGAGGTTGTTATAGGTTGAGGTAGCCGGATTATTAAAGAGAGTAGCAACCGCCGGCACTGTAGGCCACCACAAAAATTCCAGCTATAACGGCAACTCTCAATGTCCTAAGCAAACTCAAACCCCCAACTACCCTTGCACTAAACACGCACACACACCTAAAGTTAGAAACACCAACATTTTAAGTTGATATGGCCATAATTATAGTAACAAAAACTTTGATGTTATGACCATAGTTATAATTCTAAATCGTCACACAATTTAAAACTATGAAAACTAACTCATCTCATGAGATTAGCTAGATTGGCGGCTTGGCATCAATTAACGTTTGGTGAGATGAGATAGCAGGGGACACGCGTGGCAGAGTTTGGGGTGTTCAGGAATGGAAAAAAAAAAAAAAAAAAGGGTAACCATGAATATCTGTGAATAAAATTCGTAATGATATGAAATAGGTAATGTAAACGAATATTCGTTAACTGTAAATACAAATATTGTAGCTACCTGATTGTTAATGGGATGGAAGCTATTATCGCAGTACCCGCTACCCGTAAAATTACCACATATATATATATATATATATATATATATATATATATATATATAAATTGAAGAATAAGATTGTTGAAGAGTAAAATATTAATTGAAGAATGAAAGTTGAACTTGTTTTTATTATTATTTGGACTTAAGGAATTCAACTAATATTTTTATTGGATTTATGTTTTAGATAATCTAATTTTATTTTAACTAATGTTTTAAAGAAAGATTAATATTATTTAAATTTATGTAATAAACATATTTTAAAAAGTTTAATTTTTGTGAAGTTATTGAATATTATATATTTTTCTTTGGTTTGTTAAAAAAAATATTTTTTTTCAATTTTTTTAATACCACGGATATTCACGAGTATCCACGAATTTACAAAAATTCGCTAATTTTTCTGGTTAATGGGGTAGGCACGAGCGGATATTTTAGCATGCAGAGACAGGTATTAGTTAGACACTATCGGTATTCGTTATCTTTTCTAGGGTTGTGATACATAATTAGATATGATGTGAGGTGGCTTGTGGCTCTGTTATGTAGAGTTTGGGGCGTTTTGATGAGAATTTGAGGTCAGGTGGCTCTTCGCTGCTTATGGGTGGTTTTTACTTTCATCTGGTTGGAAGGTTTGTGTCACGTGCCAGTTAGATGTTTATTCTTTATTATATAATAAATTTAACAGATAAAAGGTTTTTTTTTATAACATATATAATAAATTTATTGATTTTTATAAAAATTATCTTTGATAATCATACCAACAATTATTTGTAATTGGTAGAATATTTTCAGTTACATTCAGTAGACTCTAAGGTTGGCCAAGTAATTAGGGGTAAGGTGAAGGGAGAAAGAAGGGGAAAATAGTGGCATATCCAATTTTTCAATTGGCATTTTAACAAAGCTATCAAACTAATATTTGTGATAAAAAAAATAAAAAACTAAACTAAACTATGCCATTATATAATGGTGAGGATCAAAATGCACAATTTTGTAAACTTGATAGACCCAAATGAAATCATTCATTTAAAAAATTTAAAGTTCCAAAATAGAACCATTTGCAAATCATAAACTAAAATAGAACTATTTAAAATGACATTATTTCAATTAACATGTTACATCCAGTTGTATCAAATTTGGATCGATCTTCAACTTAGTCGAAATATTGGATTAGGAATTGACCGAATGAGTTATCAGTTGACCCACATGACCTGGTCTATATTAACAAAAAAATCTAAATAATTTAATAACATATAAAGTTATACACATAACATTTAAAGTTTAATAAAATTCAACATATTTAGAACCATAGTTATAAACTTGCTTAAAATTTTGAGCATGCAATATATTTTTTTAGAATTCAATATATAAACAGCCTTAAGTTATAATTTAAAAATATATATTATTGTTCTACAATGACAAATATAATCTAATACACATACACAAATTAGTCAAGGAGAATTGAAAATAGTAACAACTTTATCATCTCAAATTTCAAGATGTAGTTATGGTTGATAAAAAAAAAAAATGTAAGCAAACTATAAACAATACACGTGTAAGATATAAATTTATTTCTCTAATATGAGTGATGTTTAACTATAAAAAAAACTAAAAAATGAATGACCCACATAGTTAACCGATTTGAGGTCAAATTATGCTGAGTCATATACACAACCAATCCAACAAGTGGCTTGAATTAATTGGCTATCTGATTCCTAGGCCAACAAGTCAACCTAATCGATCCAAGCCAAGTTTAATAACTATGCTTATATCATAATCTAAATTAACATTAACATACATGTTACACTTTTCGATTAACATATTTAATGTTTTGGCTAAAATGAACCAAAATAAAACTCTTCAAAAACATAAAATATCAAAATAAATATTTTAAAACTTAAATCAAAATGAAAAATATTAAAACATAAAGTACCCAAACTCAGATTTAGCTAAACAACTTTTTAAGTCATGTTTATGATATTATCTAATTAGTTTACAATATAAAAGTATCTACAATAATGTATTCAGATTAAAATCTTAGAATAATCACCAAATGCATTTCTGCTTATTTTTAGAAAGAAAACTATAAGTAACAAACTCTTTATACAAAAGGCATTTTTGTAGTACTATGTGAAATTCGTGTGAAATCTATCAAATGATCTGGGCCATATTTTTTATTTATTGAATGTTATTTTTTTTAATAAATTTAACATATATTTTAATTGATGTTGAAAAATAAAATGTATGTTATTAACTTTTATGTATGTTTTTTGGAAATACTAGTCTTTCTAGTAATGTGGGCGGAGTGTCCAGGGTCAAATGGATATCCAGTTGGATCTAAAAGGATAGCTGGGCTTTCTAAGAAGTAATTGCTGTTTACAGCCCCCATTTTTACGAAGTACATCCCTCCCTTCTCTTTATATTTTTAATTATCAATTATACATTTTTCATTTGTTAAAACATAGTTCGAAAGTTACTTTTCTGGACAACATATATTAATTTAGGAAAGTAATTTCTAAAACTACTTTCCAAAACTAATATATGTTGTTGTGGAAAGTGATTTTTGGTAGTTAATAAACAAAATATGAAATATCAAACGTAACTTTCCTTCATAACCTACAATAATTGCTAATCTATAATTGCTGAACACATACTTATTTCAATTTTAATTAGAGACAAATAACCCAGATATGAAATTTCCAATGGACAAAACATTCAGAGATACTTATGGTGTGTCAGTAGCTTTAATTTGTGATTATTGTTACTCTTATTTTTATTTTGTAAAAAAATGAAGTATCAATTTTTTTAATAGATAAATTTTAGTTGTTAATTGATAAATTTTTTTTTAGTGGAGGGAATTGAACCCTTGACTTTTCCAGTATTATAGGAAATGCAGTATTGTGTAAACAAAGTTTAAAGAATAAAAAATAAGAATGAAGATTGAGGTTTAAAACTTGAGTTTAAACAGTAACAAATGTAGGATGAAAAAAACAGATTTAAAAAATAACAAACTTGGGACTTATATGTTGTTCTAGAAAGTAGTTCATGAAATTATGTATTTTTTTAAATAATAGTACCAGAAATTACTTTTCAAAATTGATATATGTTGTTCAAAAACTTAATTTTCAAAACTATGTTTTAACAATTAAGAGGGTATAATAGGCAATCAAAATATAAAGAGAATGGAGGGTGTACTTAGCATATATGGTTGTAAATAGCAAGTAACTTACATGGAAAAAAAAAGCCCACTGAAACTTAAAGCTCTGAGTTCGGCCAACGGGAGAGAAAAAAAATCACTTTGAGTTTTTATTTTTAGTAAAATCCAAAAATAGCTGAATTACCTTTTGGTCAAGGAAAAAAAAGCAATTATTTCCACAAACCAACTTAAAAGGGATAAGACATACAGTTGATTACGTTGGGACTTTCTTTCATAAATCTAATTACCAATTTACTTTTTTAAAAGGAAATTTACCAACTTACTATAATAAGTTTTGAAACCATTTAGTCATTTACCCTTCTTTTTTCAATTTGGAATATGATTGAACACATGGATGGGTGCAAGCATAAGACAAACAATGTTTTTGCTAACTAATGAGCAACATTATTGGTTTGTCTCCTTACAACTTGTCTCCTTTCAAAACTCACCAATGAGTTTGGAATAAGTTGTAACAAAAATTAATTTACCCTTTGAGATAATGATGTTGAAATCTGTTGTGCTATTCACAGTGCCTGAAAGTCCATCAACAACGAGTTTGCAATCTGATTTCACCACTATATTTTGAAAGCCAAGATGTTTGATCCAGAATAAGCCTTGCAATAATGCCAAGCTTCAGCTTCTTTGGGTTATAGAGTTCCTTTCCACCACTGAGTTTTTGCTTTAACAAAATTGTCATTATCATCTCGCAAACAAAGTTCTCCGTTAATTAAGAACTTCGATTTTTGGGAAGTATTTGGTCATCCAATAATAAGGGTTTCCATTTTTTCAAATGAAAACACCAAAGGAATTATTACTTGCAAAAATTGTTGCATCTACGTTCAGTTTCAGCATACCTGTCTGAGAAGGGCTCCAAGTCTCTACTCCATGTTTTTGTTGTTGCATCAAATTCACTTGCCATTTTCCACTCTAATACATGCTGTGGAAAGCTAAGTTCATAGCTAAAGTTGGTTGGATTTGTTGATCTTCCCATATCTTCTTGTTTCGACTATTCCATATTGACCATAAAATGACGGCTAATATGGATTTGCCTTCTTCATGCAGCGAGCTAATTAAGCAGATTAAAAACTAATTCTTCTATATTATCTGCTGAATCCAGCTTGTGTTGAATTGATTCCAACATTCCAGCGGTCTTCCATGATTCACGAGCATATTCATACCCAAAAAATAAATGTTATTTGTTCTCTATACCTGGTAAGCAAAGAGGGCATTCAGTAGAACAATTAACTCCACGGGTCTGCAGGTTGCATCTCACTGGTAAGCAATTTCTCAGAATTCTCCAAAGCAATTTTTTTTTTTTTTATCTTTTGAGGAACATTAAGACTCCAAACGTGAGGCCAATCAGCAGCAATTTTAAGATGCTCAGTTTGTAAAATATGGGACATAACACAGTTGTAAGCTGAACGAACTGAGTATTCACCATGTTGATTAAACTTCCACAAAATCTGATCCGAGTTAGTAACATTCAGCAAAGGAATACGAGTCATTTACCCTTTTAAAATACAACGGATTGGCCTAATAATTAATCTAAGATTTATATAACAGTAGTAAGTTTTTTTTTTTTTTTTTTGGTGAATCAATAGTAAGTATTTTATATACAATATATAGGTACTTATAAACTTTATTAGATAATGAAAAAAGTTAATGTAACCGATAATCAATTATCTTATTGAATATAAAAATAAAATACAAGTGTTTGGAACTTTTAGTTTTTGAAAAAAAAAATGTTTATTTGATTTACAGAAATTTGTTTTAGTTGTGATATAAAAATACCTTATTATGTCTAACGTTTACTGAAAAAATTTGTCTATTGATTAGAAGAAAAAAAAAACCTCCTTGATTATTTCTTTTATCAGTCAAATTTGCATTCACAAATTTGATTAGTAAAGTGATTCAAAGTCAACAAATCCAAAAGGGCTTTGATTTTACTCCTAATCAAGCATAATGGCCAGACTTCATCTTCATCTCGATTAATCTCAGCATTCCTCAGTTCGAGTTCCAAATAAACCAACAAGTATACAAATCCCTGGTTATATGCACTTTTATATTGTCGATGAGGCGATGAGTCATTTTTTTTTATTGATAAATATTAATTGTTAGTTTTTGTGAACACCTCTTCCCTTTTCTTCTGCATTCACTCTTACACCAATCTTATATATCTCCAATGAGCCACTCTTCGATATCCTGAGAAAAGAAATCATGTTGCAAATTATCAAACAATACTAACCAGACCCTTCTAGCTTTGATATAATCTCGAAGGGCATACAGCGGAGACTCTTCAGCAATTCCACATCTATGAGGCTGTGACAACAAAAAAATCCAAAGAAATGTGACGGTTAAAAAGAAGGTTATATTGGTTTGCGCGCGCCAATAATTACCAAATGAATTGTTGAATATTCTCTATGGGATTTGTAATTTCTAGACATGGGACCAAGGTTCATGACAAGCAAGTTGGGTGGTAAGTTATTAGAAATCGTAATAGTTATGTAAGTTATGACAATATAAAACAACTCATCATCTACTTTTATTTTGATATAAAAGTTCAGAAGACGTGTTACAAAATATAAACGACTGAATGATAAGGATAGACATTAAGTTATGTGAATTCTTGAAAAATAATTACTTTGCAGATATCATTAAACAAAAGCTTATTACAAAAAGAATAAATATACTATAACTTATTTTTTAAACAAATTATGTCATTTCTCTTCCCTTAATAAAGTATGTAAAATCACTTAAAAAAATGATGTAAAACCAATATTTGAAGCATTTTATTCAAAATTATTATGCTACGATAAAGTCATTTTATATAACAAATTAATTCAAGTATTAGAGAAAATTATTCAAAAGACAAAACATTTATAATTTAGCATTTTGATCCATTCAATTAGCGAGGACAATATTGTTAAGTATTTGTTGATTTTGTCAACGGTTAATTTTTTGATAAACATGTTTAACCATTTTTAGTGGATTTCTCTCCTAATTACATTTTTTTATTCACAAAGTTAAAATATGAAATTTTGCTTAAGAGATTTGAACTCAAGTTCCACTCAAATCAACTCAATGTTGGTAAGTCAAGTAGTTAATATTTAAAATTATTTAATTTATAAATCAATCTAATCAAACAAAAATTAGAAAAATTAAGTAAAATAAATAAATAAATTGGAAAACGATATTAGATTAAATTGATTTTTAATTTTAATTTTAAAAATCTTTTCAGTCCAAATTAAACCAAATTTATGCATGTTTATTATAAAACTAAAGTACTTATGAGTGCTGATTATAGTTAAGTCGAGAGAATTTAGTGATTCTGATGTCATCTTAATATATATAAATCCACTTAACTTTGCTGCCTAAACCTCCAAGCATTTCTATCCTTCATTTTGTCTTTTCATGTTTCTATCCCAACATTTAATGTTTGGACTCTTCATATCTTCCCACCTAAACATCATTCCATCAAAGCTGCGTTTTTGTCTTTCCTCATTCCGTTGCCAACCCTACAATTTTCATTGCAGAAGAGAAAGTATTTTATATCTTATTGTGTGAACTTATGTTATGATTACAATTTTACATTGAGTATATTTCATTTACTTATAAAAATGTTTCGCTAATTAAAATATCTTTTATTATTAAATTGATTTTTTTATTATATTACATATTATTGGTGTTAATTGTAGGAACCAAATTATGCTGCAAATGATAACAGAGTCAAGATAAATATCACTTGATTGATAGGTGAAAGAGATTTCGAAGTTCAACTCAGATTTAGAGTGAGACAATTTGTTTGGGTTTTTGAGGTAGGTATTTTGTATGCTAGAAGCATAATTACTGGAATCATTAGTAGCAAATATTGGATGTGCAGAAAATAACATTATGGTTCTTTTAGTGGTCTTAATTACAATTCTATTTTTTGGTAACCTCAGTTCCTTTTTTTATATGCAGTTTAGATAATTTGCCTGTTTTCAATAATATTTCTCAATTCTATTATGCATAAAAGGAGAATTACAAAAATATTAAAGAAACATGATGCCCCTTCAACATTTATAATAAAAAAAAATGTGGCAAATTAAATCCATGAATGTTATAACTACTTTACTAGGAATGTCACAATTAAGAATAATAGGCTTGCTAACAAAAAAAAGGAAAATAATTAAAGGCATTGTACTTATTCTGGCTATTTAAGTTAACTTAGTGTATTAATTATTGAAATTACAGAGTGGGAGTATTGCCTTTTCTTTGCAGCAATTGAGTTCATGATTAACCTAGACATTATCATTTCTAACATTACTGATGTATTTTACTTTTGTCTCGCTAATTCGTGATGAAATGATCCCCACTCCAACACTACATGTTGTATTATGATTAGTAAGCTTAATCTATTTTAGGCACAATGTTTGCAGGTATAGCCACTGCATTGACTGTGCATGCAGAGCTGTATAAAGGTTCTGAAGCTGAGGAGGAAGATATGTGTTATCTTATTGTTTAAAAAAAAAATGAGGCATTTTCAAGCTAGACAGGTTGGTTTTTTGGTCTATCTGAGTATATAAATATCTCAATTCGGCTTCTTTACAATTACTTATGAAACAGTGAGACTTAATAAATTAATATTGGTCCGATATATTTCATTTTCTTTTTATGTTTGAATATTATCTTACTGTGAAATAAGACTTCTGTTGTTATTTGAATATTATGTTTCTAATTTTTAGTGTAGAAACTGTCTTTGACTCTTTGTCATCTAAAATGTCATTCCTTTGTATTTCTGATACATTCTGGCTATCTAACGCAGATTTGGTGTGCAGTAAGATTGCAATAAGTCTACATATAAGTTCACACAATCATGCAAGTTTGTGAATAAAGAATTATGCAAGTTTAGAATAAAGGGTTCGTAACAGTCCACTAGTTTTTTTTTATTTTTCTTTTTTTGAGATAGTTACTCATAAACTGTGTTAGTTTAAGGACAATTTCAATGAGTAGAAATCATTTGCTACTCATAACACCAATTCAAATTCAAGATATGGTGAACCATGTTCAACTATATATATTCTTGGAGATGGTTGATAGTGAGGAGGAAAGGTGTTATACATTCTTTGGCAACTTGGATATTAGATCCAGTAGAATGTCTTGGAGCATGGTACGTAGATTAATTGAATGGGGTGAGGGTATTGGTGAATGAAATGATGTGGAAAGGGATGATGGAGGCTGAATCTATGGTCAGAGGTTTGTATGTAGTGTCTTACCAGCAACCCAATGGATTTTAGCAAAGATCGACAGAGGCAACCAAAGGGAAAAAAAGGAACCCATTAATTAATATTGTCTTCCATTATGTACATTCTTTAATTCTTGAATGATTAAGAAGACTATTTAGAAGATTTATAAAAAAAGGTAAAGAGTTACATCCTAGATTATTTTTTTAGTCCTTAAAAAAATTGTTTTTAATAGTCTCTTAAATTTTTTTAAAATTACTTTTACTCTCTCTCATTTTTTTGTGTTAATGATATTACAATTTGAGATTGCTTTTCAGAAAATGTTTTCTTTTTAAATTTGTGTCAGTTTAAAACTTTTTGCTATGATTCAAAATAATTATTAATTATTCAAGATTCCAACAACGACAAAATTGCGCCCTGCCACTCGTGGAATCTTATGCCATAATACCAAGGCCAGTCTATGAGCAAAACAACTAATACCTAAGTTTTACACCTACCAACAAAAATTATATTTTTTATTAGTCTTTACAGAACAAAAAAGATGAAATATGTTTGTAAAGAAAGACCTAACATATTACTCTCTCATTTAAACTGAGAATTTCTTTTCTTAATTTGTACCATTACTGCATAATATTTCATCAATTATAAACAAATGAATTACCCTCAAAATGTTGTTAGATATTATTGCATAATCATAAAAATTATGAGAAGAAATACAAACCTTGGAATGACAAATTAATTGAAGAATGAAATATACGTTAATCAAGAGTGCTATGGGATCGTTTTCATTGGCTATATTTATTATAATTAGCTATAATTATAATTATGTGTTTTATGCTGCCATTTGAATTTAACTTTTATGTTTTTATTGAATAAAGTATCAGCCTCCTAAAAAATTATCTAAATATTTACATATTTACATTTTCAAACATCAATTTGTCACCATTGAAATTTAAATATGTTACTTAAATATGTTAAATATGATAGTTGATGCTGACCTTCTTAATATTTATGTATAACCTAAACAACGATATCCAAAGAGGAAAAAAATTATCCAAATAGTATATAATGATTTTTTTCACATTGCTAATAATATTTAATATAAATATTATTAAACACTCATTAAATATTGAGGTATGTCTCAGCCTTCAAGAGCGAGCTCCGGATACTCAACACACCTATACATTAATATATAAAAAGAACGTAAATCAATAATGATTAGAGTTGATAAAACTTTTGGGTGTTAAGTCCCAATTTAAATCATTGTAATTGTAATTAGTATTATCAAACTTAGTGATCTAATTTGGTCGATTCTACTTTCGAATCCCTTATATAATTGATTTGGATTGATTTGGTTAAATCCGGTTGAATTGGTCACCGGATCCTAGTTGGATCACCTGACCATTTTTTTAAAATAATTTTTTAGAAAAAAATGGATTTTTTAAAAAATTTGAATTTTAGAGTATAGATAAATTTTTCTTAGTCAAATAATGTTAGTTATATACTTATATATAATAGATACATTTATAATTTTAAATTTTTTATATATACCGAGTTAAATCAAGTCAATTATTAACTCAATACCTTGACTAAATCAGTGATCAGACCAATTTTCACAATTATGATTGTAACTAATTTGATTTGTTATTTTTTAAAAATAATTTTTTTAAAAATTAGATAAATTATAACACATCTATAATCTATAATACACATCTAAAAAAAGACTTCTTATAAATTTATTCTCAACATATAATTAAGGCTTTAATGCATACAAGAAACCTATATATGGAAAAAACTTTCAATAAAAAACTATAAAGTGGATAAATTAAGTGCAACTTCCTTGAACTCGTGGAATGAAAAGATTGTGCACAAAAAAGCAAAAAAATATTCATCAATGTTCGTTTTTAAATAAAAATCAAATCATAAAGATACTAGATAAAATATTAAAGTTTACAATAATTTTTTTTCCAAAAAAGTAAGAATTTATTATTGACAAATGTTAGATTGGATGCATTAAGCATTTATGGTTTAGATTTTTTCCCATAAATATTAAGAAATTGCAATTTTGTAAAGATCCAATATTTGATTGAAAAATTAATAAATGGGTATAACAATCGCTGCTCTATGTTTGGTAAGGATTTTGATCACCTTATAAGCTCTTTGACTATTTTATGTGTTATTTTGACCAAAATAAATTTATTTGGTATATATCTATATGAACTTATTTTAATAGCTTATTTTTTATAAGATACTTCAAGTAACTTATTTTAATAAACTATTTAAAGGAACTTATGAAAAATAAGCTAGTTTAAAGACTTTCTATCTTTTTTGTTCTCATGTTTATCTTTACTATTTTTTTTTAAATTATGTTTCATTCTTTTATTCAATTTATAAATCCTTTTTTTTTCTTTATTGTTTTAAAAACTCATTTCTTACACGCACGATAGTCAACTCAACAATTGTCATATTTCCACAATTCGTTGAGGCTAGAAATTATTTGAATTATATGAACTTTTCAATTATTTGCTATATTTTTTATTTTTTTAATTATATTACCTAATTTAAACATAATTTCAAATATATATGATTAGTTTTAAATAGAAGGTTTGATTTGTGTTGTGATTTGTAATCATGCAAGTGAGAAATCTATACACTCAAGTTATTCTTATATAAAGAAAAACCACTTTTTATATTTTGATTTAAAATAATATTTTTAATAAAATATTTAAATGTCAAAAAATTATTTTAAACAATACAATTATAATAAATTTTATTTCATTTAATTTTACTTTTTCAAAAAGAAGAAAATTGAGTTTAAACAATATGAGTAAAATCACCAAATCTTTACCATTTCTTATAATAAAAAATTTAAAAATTATTATCATACTTTTTAAGAATATAAGTTATTAGAATTAAATTCAAATGTATAAAATATTAAACATGTTCTTTTATGTTATTTGTCATTTATCATATATTCTTATCAAACACTTTCAACTTTACAATCAGTTTCTTAATCAACATTTGATTATTACAATAAACTAAAATTGATTATATTTTAAGAGAGAGTCTAGCATCCAGATCCAATTCATCATAATTCATTGATTTCTAATAATGTTCATATACCACAAGATTGAGTCTAAAGGGCCCAAATTCAATGGACCACTTTTCCTTACAATCAAATAAAGTCGATCGAGAGTCTAGCAAGTTCAAATTCAATCTACCATTATTCCGTACAACCCAACAATGATTTTATTACAAGAAAGAGTCTTGGTAGTACAAGTTCAATTGATGTCTTTGCTAGTTCTATTTATACTTGAATAATGATATATTTAAATAAGTCTTAAAGTAAACTAGTAATAGTTTTATTTCATCTAGTTTATTTGTATGTTATTATCAAAATAAAGTAGCGTTCAATAATATTGAATAATTATCTAATTATCAAAATAAATTTTATTTTTGCAAAGCGAATAAAATTTTTAACCCAAAGAATCATTAATAACATAAACAAGTTTAAAAAATTAAAGGGGTTTCAAGCCTATTATTAAACTCATGATTGGCAACTTGGTTTACAAGTATGATTATGTTTAGAAAAAAATTAACTAGAAACTAGTTGAAAGTTGAAAAGTTAACTTATTAAATTAAGTATTTGATAAAATTAAGTGTTGAAATAGTTAAAAATTGTAAAATAACAACAAAAAATAGAATCATGATTTATCTAAAAAGGATAAATATAAAATTTTATCAATATATTAAGAATAAAAAGAGAATAAAATATAAAAAATAGATGTTGTATTTAAAAAATACTATTTCAATAAACACTAAAAACTATTAAAAAATTATTTATTAAATATCCAAATAAGTTTTTAGATATTTAAAAAAATTAAAATTTAATTAAAATATCTTGATATATATATATATATATATATTAGCACTAAAATTAATTGGATCAATTTTAGATCTTGGTACACACGAGTAAGAGTGTTGAATCATGTAGGACTTCGTACATTTCAATTTTTGGGCCAAATTAGTTGTATCGGTGGAATGGTTGCACGAATTGTTGTGTGAAATGGAGATGTAAGCTTTTATTTTTTTTTTAATCAGCTGAAATAAAATTTTTGTTTTATGACTTTAGGAAAGTATGCTAGTTTTCGCGCTTCAAATGGAAAGTATCTATATTAGAAATTCATATTTAAAATAGGTCCTTGACCAATATATTTTTCCAATCATGCATTTTTTTTATGGCTTTATTTACATTTCAATTGTTTACAACCTTTCTTTTAAATTCACTGTTTACATTGCAATCATTTACTATATTTTGTTTTTCTGTTTTTCACTCAGGAGCAACATAATACAACTTTAATATACTATGCTAATACCAATAAGCCTTTTAGAGTTGACTTATAATCCATTTTAACTTATTAAGGAACAAAAACCTTCCCTCAAGAATATTGCCTAACCGGAATCACTAATAACATGTTTGCTTCTCCGTTTCTACAAAAATACAAAATATATTCACAAGAATGAAAAGCTAATCTCTATAACTTTTGCTTAATTTAAATTACGACATTACGACATCAAAGAGAAATTTGGATTCACATTTATTCATCTTTTCCAAACACTCATTGAACACGTCTAATTTAGACTTGACATGGTGGGTAACACATTCAAATTAGGTATGACTGAACACGTCTAATTTGGACGTATTACTCCCATGTATCACGTCCAAATTATATATATTTAATCACGCCTAATTTATGTGTGTTTGACCGTCCCATATTTATATATAGTTTTAAAATAGACTTAAATTTATAATTTTTTTAAAAATAGTATTATTTTAATTTTTTTCCTTCAAAGATCACATAGAAAAAAATATTTATCCTACTAAATCAAACAAAATTATTTCTAATAAAAAATATACATGTAAATAAAAAAAAACTTCAATTTAAAGAAAAATCAATCATGAAGGTAATGCATAAAAACTTAAATTTTAAACTTAAGTATATTCTTTCAAAAAAAATTCATTAATGGAAAATGTAAGATTCAATGCATGCTTATCTCGGAAAGAAAAAATTCAATGCATGAAGCATTTATGGTTTGATTTTTTTTTTCATAAAAATTATGGCATGCAGTTTTTGTAAAGATCCCATATTTGATTTTAAAAACATGTTTCTTGAAAATGTTATTGTTTTTTAAATGAGAAACAAACATGCCTGTTCATAATCCTAAAAAACTTTAATTTTAACTTATACAAAATGTCTCCTTATATTAAATTATAATTAGAATACAAAATTTGAAAAATGAGCCTCTTTCACCGACTCTCTCAACTAGAAACCTTAAATATTTCCTATTTTCTCTTGTTTAGATGTGTATTTTATATATCATTCCTGTAATTAATCAATTTTTTCTCCCTATTAACTATCTTAAAATAGCATCCTTTTATCTCTATTTTCTTAATCACCCATCATTTTCAATCTATTATTTGTTATATTTATCTTTAAATTGAATTTCAATTTTCCATTTTATTTTATAGATACTTAAAAAATGATTTTATATAACTATTTTAATTATTAATCCTATCTAAAACTCTAGGATATATTTTATATATTCAGAATATATAATTCAGTATAATTTTAATTTTAATTATAAAAATAAACATGTACTAATTTATTACTGATAAAAAGCTAAAACAGTAGTAATTGTGAGCAAGTTCGTAGAAGATAGAGAAAAGAAATAAATCAAATAATAATGAGCTGTTTGTTTAAATTTAAAAAAAATATTTTTAAAAAACATTTTTTAATATGCAGATAATTTTTTTTTAAATAAAAGCAAATTTAGACAATATAAAAAATAAAAAACTATTTACTTTATTAAAAAAATAAGTTTAAACAAATTTACCTTTATTACAAAAAAAAAAAAACAAATCCACCTTATTATATTATATAGTGTAAAATAGAAATTTTTATTGGACCTATAATACAACTCGGTGCATAATCAATTTTTTTGGTGCTTGATTTCCATTCTCTTGGTTTTGTGTTGTCGTTCAGAACTCGCACATAATCTACTTCTTCCTTCTCGATTTTCTTCTTCTTCGACCATTTCTAGGGTTTCGCTTTGTTCACCAAAGCGCGTCTGTGGTTTCTCTTCTCTTCACGGTAAAACGCCTTTTCTTCTCCTCTCAATCTTGCTTCCTCGATCTTTCTCTGCTCCTATTTTCCCACCGCCGCGACGTCGTTTCGATTCGTCACCCGCGGATTTCACAATTCGGATGCTGAAAATGGATTGCGTTGTTTGCGTGAAATAGGATTGGGGAAATCTGCGAATGATTTCGAAATTCACCTCGTTTGGGAACATGTTTAGGTTTTAGTTTGGGGGGAATTGCTGCTGCTTACTGTGATTTCCTTTTACGAGAGCTGAAATTGTTTTGTTTGAATTTGGAAATTTTTTTAGTGTTTTTTGGTTGAGGTTTGGGGATTTTTTCTTTCTGACGCGGGTTTATGAACATTTGGTTGCAGATTTTGGGGTCGAAGCTTGGAGTTTAGTTTTGCCGGCATGTCCATGAGTGAGCGCAAGACTATTGACCTAGATCAAGGATGGGATTTTATGCAGAAGGGCATTTTGAAGCTAAAAAACATTCTAGAAGGGCTTCCTGAGCCTCAGTTCAGCTCGGAGGACTATATGATGCTCTACACGTATCTATCTCTCTGGGATTCTTTCTTTGTTTACATGTTCAGTACTAAGTGCATGTTTGATTGACTTTACTTTTTTAAATCTTTCTTAGGATTCTTTTTATTAAAAGCTTTTTTGACCTCAAAATTAGATAATCCAAACACTGCTGCACTGAGTGTTTTATGTGTCCCAAGTAAATTTATTTTTCTTGATTTGATTGGATATTTCCTTTTGTAAGTTGGTTCTCTTTACATTGTATTGCAGGACCATATACAATATGTGCACTCAGAAGCCTCCTCATGACTTTTCCCAACAACTGTATGACAAGTACAGGGAATCATTTGAAGAGTACATCGTATCAACGGTGAGTTTTTGCAATTATTGGTATGATATGATTATCCGATTCGATAAATGTGAATTTATTTTTTGGGTACGTCATTTAGTGATAACTGGGTTTGCTAATTTCCTTCTGGGGCATACTTGGTTAAACTACCACTGTCATTTAGTCATGTTTAATATTCTTGGCCTTAATCTTCTTTTTTTTTGGGGGGGGGTGGGGGGGTGGGGGTGGGGTGGTGACTGAAAAGGAGGGCAAGGCCCAGCTACAAACACATCCTACAGGGGAAAGAAGTCCCTATAAGATCATGCTAAAGAAGCTTATGATAAGTTGCTTTTGGTTCATCCCAAACATGGAGGCCCAAAGTAAGAGCATTAGCAGAGTTTGCTAGGCAGTGCATAGATTTAATGATGAGCACAATGTAATTTGTTTTCATTGTGCTGTGTGCAACACAAGATTCCAGAAACAGTAGGGCATGATACCAGTGAGGCAGTGACATCTTCTCTTCCTTTTAGGAAAATGTGCCTCAATTAGGTAGTTTTCGGAGCTAAAATCATGTTCTTGAACATTCAAACCCCAATGTGACCAGATAACAATAGTTTTGACTTTTAAGTAGAAACAAAGAGTGAATGTTTTGGAAGTGAAGAATGCAGCTCGAAACAAAGAAAATAACATAGACAAAAAGGGACAAGAGTTATTTTCTAAATGGAGTGGAAGTACTCAATTTATATTGGATAGGAATTACTAAGACCACTGTCCAATTCTGCTGAAATCAATCATTGCTAATTGGGGCCCAAAGCCTTTCAAGACTCTAGACTGCTGGTTTCAAGATAAATCCTTTAGGAAGACAGTTCGGGATTGTAGGAGAGAGAGCTCAGTACAAGTGTGGGGAGGTTTTGTATTAAAAGAAAAATTGAAGTTGCTGAAATAGAGATTAAAAGTGTGGAACAGAGAACAGTTTGGGGATATTCAGCAGAAGCTAAAGAGGGCAGAGCAAAAACTCAATGAGCTAGAAAAGAAAGGAGGGGATAGAGGCCTGACTGAGGAGGAAATCAGATTGACGAAGGAGGTGCAGGAAGAAGCGTGGGTGGTAGCGCACTCAAAAGAATCCATTATGAGGCAAAGCAAGAATAAAGTGGTTAAAGGAGGGGGATTGGAAATCTAGATTCTACCACATGACTATCAATTGGAAACAGCGCAAAAACATGTTGAGGGGGATTTTTATTGGCGGGTGTTGGGTAGAGGAGCCGAATAGAGTAAGGGAGGAAGTTAAACAATTCTTTATGAAAAGGTTTGAAGAATCATCATTTGAGAGACCAAGGCTGGATGGTGTAGAATTCAAGACCATTAATCAGGAGGCAAATGCAAAATTGGTGGCCAGATTTGAGGATGAGGTAAGGGCAGCGGTGTGGGACTGTGGGAGTTCCAAGAGTCCAGGACCTAATGGACTAAATTTTAAGTTCATTAAGGAATTCTGGGACGTAATGAAAATGGATGTCTTGCGTTTCTTGGACAAATTTCATGCAAAGGACGCTTTCCGAAAGGCAGTAATGCATCCTTCTTGGCTTTGATTCCAAAGGTTTAGGATCCACAAAATTTAAACGAGTATAGACCTATTTCTCCGATAGGCTGTATTTACAAGATTGTCATGAAAATCCTAACTAGAAAACTAAAGAAGGTCATGGCTACCATTATTGATGAATGACAAAGTGCCTTTATAGAGGGGAGAGATCTTTTGCACAGTGTGGTGATTGCTAATGAGGTTTTTTATGAAGCAAAAAGGGGGAGGAAAAGCTATCTAGTATTTAAAGTCGACTATGAAAAGCATATGATTTTGTATGTTGGGATTTCCTCATCTATTTGCTGGATGGGGTTTTGTGAGAAATGGGTGATATGGATTGATGGGTGTTTGAAGTCTTTTTCTGTTTCAGTCCTGGTGAATGGATTTCCCACTGATGAGTTCTCTCCTCAAAGAGGACTCAGGCAGGGGGATCCACTAGCCCCCTTTTTATTCAACATTTGTTGCTGAAGGTTTGACAGGTTTGATGAGGGAGGCACAAAAGAAAAATTTGTTCAAAGGCTTCCTGGCAAGCAGAGATGGGGTGGAAATCAACATTCTCCAATATGCTGACGACATGGTATTTTTTGGTGAAGCGACCATGTCCAATATGAAGGCAATCAAAGCAATCTTAAGGAGCTTTGAGTTGGTATCGGGTTTGAAAATAAATTTCGCTAAGAGCAGTTTTGGGGCATTTGGGAGATCAGATCAATGGGTCAGGTCCGCTGTGGGATACCTAAGTCCTTAACTATAGACTCTTGTCATTGCCTTTTTCTTACCAAGGAATCCCCATATGGGCAAACCCAAGGTGTATTGAGATATGGGATTTGATTATCTCTAAGTGTGAGAGAAAGCTTTCAAAGTGGAAATACAGAAACTTATCTTTTGTGGGAAGGGTGACTTTGATAAAGTCAGTCTTTAACTAGATACCTATTTTTTTCTTTTCCTTTTTTAGAGGGTACCTAAGAAGGTGGTGGTGGTGGATAAGTTGGTGTGGCTACAACTATTGTTTCTTTGGGGTGAAGGAGGGGGGCAGAGGAAGTTGGTGTGGGTAAAGTGGGACACAATATGTCTCCCTAAGGAGAAAGGTGGTCTTGGGCTGCGGGATCTTGCGCCTTTTAACCGAGCATTACTTGGTAAGTGGCGTTGGAACCTGTTGCATCATACTGGTGATTTATGGGCCAAGGTTTTGGAGTCGAAGTATGGGGGATGGAGAAACCTAGATGAGGTGAGAAGGAACCACGACGAGTCGATATGTGGTGGCGGGACTTGTGTTTTGTGTGTGGTTCGGAGGAGGAAGGTGGATGGCTCAATGAAGGTGTGAAGTGGAAAATAGGATATGGGTCACGGGTAAAGTTTTGGGAAGATAGGTGGAGGGAGGAAGGGTTATCTTTGATGGAGAAGTACCAGAGACTATATTGCATATCTCAAAAGCAACATCGCAATATTCAGCAGATGGGCGTTGAGGTGGGGAATCATGGGAATGGAATTTTGAGTGGTGGAGAATGATGTTGGAAGGGGAGATGAAACTAGCAGCTAGCTTTATGGAGGATATTGAGGAGTTAAGGGTTCAGCCTAACCAACAAGACAGATGGATTTGGAAGGGGGATGTGAGTGGGCTGTACTCAGTGGGAAGTGGACTTCATTTGCTTAATAAAGTTGTTGTGGCGGATGAGAACGAAGATGGGGGCATTAACACTTACCTGGAAAATGAAAATTCCAAGAAAGGTAGCACATTTTAATTGGAGGTTGGTGAGGGATAGGCTACCAACAAAAGCAAACCTAAGGAGAAGGAATGTGCAGCTAGATGATTACCACTGCCCGTTTTGTTCTAGTCATGAGGAGGAAGCGTCCCACACATTTTTTGGCTGCCAAAGAATTATCTCTTTATGGTGGGAGAGCCTTGCATGGACAGAAGTTGTAACTGTGTTCCCTGCATCACCCAAGGAACACTTTCTACAACATTCTTACTGTAAGGCATCAGGAATAATCCAAAACAAATGGTGGATTTGGTGGGCTGCCCTCACATGGTGCATTTGGAATCACAGAAACAAAATTGTATTCTCAAATGAGGATTTTAATGGACAAAAATTGATGGAGGATGCGATTTTCTTCTGCTAGGCGTGGCTTAGATATTTAGATAACGATTTTGAGCTGCCATTCCACTTTTGGGCCAGTAATATTAAATGTGGATTCTTGTACAGGGGAGGGATTAGACCATAGATACTCTTTGTAATGGGTATTTCAGTGTGACCAGGGATGGGGGTTATGGTATTCTAATATCTTAAACATATTTCCAGACCATAATCTTACATAGATTTTTTTTTTTTTTTATCAGCATAATCTTACATAGATAACATGCACACTGGGATGTACTGATACAAGTACAACTTGTACTGATTTATATATATATAAAATACATATTTTTGCTGATAATAAAAGAGGTAATTTGACTTGTGTGTGGGGGGGAGTGATAGAGAGTGCTTGTTGAGTCCATATGTGTGTCTTATATAAGTTGTTAGCAATATGGTTGAAGGGATACTCACAAGTTTGGGATTTGACTTCTGTAAAAGTGAGCGATTCACTGTAGAAGTAAAGGTAAGGAATTATATCTGTTTTTGACAAAATCAAATCAAGGGAGTGCATTTTAAACAATTTCATTTTTCATAGTTTGCTATACATGTGCATGCATTTTCATTACAATATCAACCACTAATTTTTCAATTTAGTGCTTATAACACGTCACTTTTTCCTTTTATGTGAATCTCTCACTTTAAAAAGCCAAATCCCAAAGTTTGACCGGTCCTTTGTCTTATTAAGATACCCTTTTTTTTAACACCCTAAAAGCAATATCTGGTTGACACTTGACACTTAAAAAATCAATAATTCTGATGGCTGACATATTCCATGATGAATTGATTTCTTTTTTTGGATTGGGGGAGTTGTCATGTGACATTTAATTTCTAGTAAATTTTTTAGCCACTAAATTTTTAAAAATCTGTTTTCAATTTTTTTACAGTTTTATCTTTTACTAGTTTTGTTCTCAACTTTTCATAAATTAGTATCACTTTTTTGGTCCAGGTATTACCATCTTTGAGAGAGAAGCATGATGAATTTATGTTAAGAGAACTTGTGAAAAGGTGGGCAAACCATAAAATTATGGTTAGGTGGCTTTCTCGTTTCTTTCACTACTTGGACCGCTACTTTATTGCTCGGAGGTCACTTCCGCCACTTAATGAAGTTGGGTTGACTTGCTTCCGTGATTTGGTAATTTTACTATATACCTTAAATGGTGTAGTATTACAAATTTACAGCTGAACTATAGATAATGCTATGTCATTTTTTTTAATAGTTATTCTTGTTCATGTCACAACTCATAAACACATACTAGATTTGTTGTGCTACTGCTAACTAGATTGCTTTCACATGTTTTTGTTTCATTTTGTTGCTGCTTCATTACAAGATAAGTGTATGGGTTTTATATTTCCAGGTTTACAAGGAACTAAACGGGAAAGTGAGAGATGCAGTGATTTCCCTTGTATGTCTTTCCTTTCTTTTATACTATAATTTCAATGTTTAAAAATGTAGATTAATTATTAACCTATCCTTTTTGTTGAAAGATTGATCAAGAACGTGAAGGAGAGCAGATTGACCGAGCTTTATTGAAGAATGTATTAGATATATTTGTTGAAATTGGAATGGGGCAAATGGATCACTATGAGAATGATTTTGAAGCTGCCATGCTCAAAGACACTTCTGCTTATTATTCTCGAAAAGCTTCAAACTGGATCCTAGAAGATTCTTGTCCTGACTATATGCTCAAGGTATTATTTCTTTGTGGTGATTACATTAATTGGTTTATTCATTTGCAATATTGTATTTGTATGGCTTCTGTTTGATATTGTGTCTTTCGTTACAGGCTGAGGAGTGCTTAAAACGGGAGAAAGATAGGGTTGCCCATTATTTGCACTCTAGCAGTGAGCCAAAGTTATTAGAGGTATGCTTTGCCTTTATTTCTGCTATTTGGTCTTCTACTGTGTTGAATGGAGTAATGTCTGGCAACTTGAAGAAAACAATTTTTTATGCTTCCATTTTTTAGTTTCTGAATTTTTCTGTCTGTTTTCTATTTTAGAAAGTTCAACATGAACTGCTATCTGTATATGCAAACCAACTCCTTGAAAAGGAGCATTCTGGATGTCATGCATTACTAAGAGACGACAAGGTCAATTTAAACTTCTCCTACTCATGATATTCTTAAGTATTTTAAACTTATCCCACTATTTAAATTTATCATAATCTCATGGTTTTTTTTAATGGTTAGGTTGAAGACTTGTCAAGGATGTTCAGGCTCTTTTCTAAAATACCCCGAGGTTTAGATCCTGTTTCCAGTATATTTAAGCAGGTTGTGACATCGAACGTAGATTTACTATTTTCTTCCCTTCTGTATATCAGCTAAAATTGAGGTCTTGTCCTTTTCTCCTTTTGTTCTTGATGTTTTTTTTATAATATGGTTTCTCTCGTTCCACAACACAGCATGTGACCGCTGAAGGCATGGCGTTGGTGAAGTTGGCTGAAGATGCAGTGAGTACCAAGAAGGTATTATTCCTTATTTATTCTGTAGTTTTCTTTATTTTTTGTTGGTAGGGTTGTCCTCTCCTGCAATCATCTTGAAAAGAGTGATATGCTTGATTTTTAAATCCTAAGTCTCAGTATTGACCCTTCTGTGACCCTTTAAATGAAATTGTCTACAGGCGGAGAAAAAGGATATTGTTGGTTTACAAGAGCAGGTAATCTCCTAATTTTCTAATTGTATAGTATAACTGTTATTTTGTTCATTTTTGAACACTGAAATTGATCTCTTTTTTTCAGGTTTTTGTTCGGAAGGTGATTGAGCTGCATGACAAGTACCTGGCATATGTGAATGATTGTTTCCAAAATCATACACTTTTCCACAAGGTTATGATCATAAAATAACTTTGAAATTGTTACGTTGAATTAATATGTTATCTGAAAAGTTTTTATCCTATAGGCTCTTAAGGAGGCTTTTGAGATCTTTTGCAACAAGGGTGTCGCTGGAAGCTCAAGTGCAGAACTGCTTGCCACTTTTTGTGACAATATTCTTAAGAAAGGAGGAAGTGAAAAATTGAGTGATGAAGCAATTGAAGAAACTCTTGAAAAGGTCTGCAATACATCAGTCCATGTGTACCATATACTTCTATAAACATGATGCCTGTGGTTTTGAGATTGAGATTTCGTCTGTTTCATTTGCAGGTTGTCAAGTTGCTTGCCTATATTAGCGACAAAGATTTGTTTGCTGAATTTTATAGGTAAAACAACTTAGAATAGAAAAATGATCATTTTGGAAATGTTTCTCAAGTTGTTTGCTATTTTACTTCTGAATTGTTTTTAAGAACCAAATGTCCCAAAGCTTTATATTTCTTCTTGCATGTAACAGAAAAGCGGCTGATTATTTTTTGTGAAACTCTAGATAAAAATATAGTTAAGATGGAAACTTATAGATAGTAGTGGGGTGGTATATGGAAAATGAAGAGATTGGATTGCAACTATTTGGAAATTTTACTTCTATAGTTACCTTTACAACCATATACCTTATATTAGCTTATCTTTCTAACATTTTGTAGTTTTTTGGACAAGAACTGAAGATAAAAAATGTCTTCTTGTTCTATAAATTAATAGTATGGATGCCAGACAATATCCTCTTTGGTTTTGGTGTTTTGGGATTTGATTGCTTTTCATGCCTTACGTTCCCAATGTTTTATTTTTATGATAAAGAAAACTTTGTTGCATCTTTGTGACATGATTGATGATACGGTGGCATCATTGAAGTTCTGTTTTCTGTGGCTAACTTGCGTGTCATCATTACCTTTTTCCTCTACTGTAAGATGCTTGCAAAAGAATAGTCAAACATGTTCTTGCGTGATTGCTTTTAGGAAGAAGCTTGCTCGAAGGCTCCTTTTTGACAAGAGTGCCAATGATGATCATGAGAGAAGTATTTTGACAAAACTGAAGCAACAATGTGGTGGTCAATTTACCTCGAAGATGGAAGGAATGGTTAGTCTTTTCAAGTCTTTGTAGATGGAGCTGGTATAGTATATTCAATTACATAAGTAGAATGACGAAAGAAAACTCATTTGGTTGTGTGGCTTTAACCAGGTTACAGATTTGACATTGGCAAAGGAGAACCAAACGAGCTTTGAGGAGTATTTAAGCAATAATCCTAATGCTGACCCTGGAATAGACTTGACCGTTACAGTTTTGACGACTGGCTTCTGGCCCAGTTACAAATCTTTTGACCTCAATCTTCCAGCAGAGATGGTATTTGGTTGTTGATAATAACTGTTCAGAATTTATTGGCCCAGTGTTTAATTCAACTTAACTAGATTAGTTCAATTTGGTTTACGATTAACACCTCTTACATATTTTAGGTTAGATGTGTTGAAGTTGTCAAGGAATTTTATCAAACAAAAACTAAGCACAGGAAACTTACTTGGATTTATTCCTTGGGAACCTGCAACTTTAGTGGGAAATTCGATCCAAAAACTGTGGAGCTGATTGTAACGACATACCAGGTTATATTTCTTTTGATACCGCTCTTATATGTTGAAGTGTATTTTTATATCGTCATTGCTTAATTGTTCATTTTGTATGTCTACAGATATTTGTATAGATTTCTTTCTACTTACCCAATGTTGTTTGTTGCTTTTTGATAGGCTTCGGCATTGCTTCTATTTAATTCCTCAGATAGACTGAGTTATTCGGAGATAATGACTCAGTTAAACTTATCTGATGATGATGTTATTAGACTGCTCCACTCCTTGTCATGTGCCAAGTACAAGATTCTTCACAAGGAACCGAGCACGAAAACAATATCTTCTACCGACTATTTTGAATTTAATTCAAAATTTACAGACAAAATGAGGAGAATCAAGGTACAGTTATCTTAAAAAATATTGTCTAATTGTGTACTTATCTTGATTTTTCTATTCAGTTTACTGACTTTTGAGTAAGACTAACATGTAATTATTCATGCAGATTCCTCTTCCTCCTGTTGATGAGAAGAAAAAAGTAATTGAGGATGTTGACAAAGACAGAAGATATGCCATTGATGCCTCAATTGTGCGTATTATGAAGAGTCGAAAGGTCTTAAATTACCAACAGTTAGTTATGGAGTGTGTTGAGCAGTTAGGTCGCATGTTCAAGGTTTGTATTCCACCCCATTTCTAACATAATTCACTCTGTTTGCACCCAATGCTCAAAATCCTGAATATTTGATATGGATTTGCATTTGCACAGCCTGATGTCAAGGCAATTAAGAAGCGGATTGAAGATTTGATCTCTCGAGACTACTTGGAGAGAGACAAAGATAATGCAAATTTGTTCAGGTACTTGGCGTGATGTGGTATTGACTATTTTGCAAAAGAAGTGGTTGTTACTGCAGTTGCTACAAACAGCAAAACAAGAGCATCATATTTGAACATGCAAAATATCAGTTTCTCCATAGTTTACTTGGAAGGAGGATCTGCGAGTGCTTGTACATTTTGCCTCCATATCCAGGTATTGATTACTACTGTAGATGTGTGCCCCTGGAGAAGTTGTAATGAATTCCATAAGTAGGGCCATCTCACCTGGTACCTTCACTTCCTTTTCCTTTTGATTGCTGCAGTTCCATATGATGACAACTTAGTTGATGCCTGTGTTAATTATTTCACCCAACCCCCATAAAAGAAATAGAAATCGTGTAACCATAGTTTCAGTTAAATTGTAGTTTGATTGTCGTCTTCAAAACCATCAAGTGAATGGGTATCTCAAGGATTTCAAGAGTGTGCATGTCGTCATCGTCCACTTTTCTATGTTCTTCCGGTGAACGCTTTATATGATAATGCCGAGGGAATGATCTATACGTTCACATTTCTGGATATTTGGATGTTTCATACTAAGACGTGACGAAATGAGATTATACTCAATAAGGTTTTTTTTTTTTTTTTTCCATGTAAAACTCAAAATTATAGCCCGGGGGGGTTATGTGGCAATGAAAAGTTATTCTTGGTGAAAATTTATAAGTCTCTGAATTTGAACAATACATCAAATTAGGACAGGAAATATCACTTATAAATTTAACTACTGAAATTATAATGATCATGGCTTGTCGTCGTAATTTTGGAAATTAAATTGGTAATTTTAGATTTTTGGAAACTAGATTGTGTTCATGTAAAGTTGCACTCTATGAGGCACTTAACACGATCGGCGTGGTAGTATTATTTTTTTATTTTTTAAAAGTTGACAACAAATGACACCAAGTTTTAGCAACGTCTTTTGTTTTTTTTTAAATGATTGCTAACACGAAGGATAAAATTCAAGTTCTTATGAGATGTTAAGTTTTAAATTTTTTAGAGGTATAGAAGCGATGCTGACCATGGAACTAGATGAACGACCTGACTTAAATATTTAAAAAATACAAAAAATAATTGGTTTGGCTACTAAAAGTCAAATTTAATCTAGATCAGGCAGGGTTTATGAAATAGAATATTTTATATTTTTTGTTATTATCTTTTTTTATTTCTTTTAATGAATAAAAGTATAATCTGAGTCTATGACTAAATTTGAAATAATCCAAATTTGATTTGTTGAGTGCCTAAAAAAACACCAAGTTTGGAGCTAAATCAAGCTATTTTAATCTATTTTCAAGTTATATATTTATATATATATATATATATATATATGAGTAAGATTAAAAATAATAGAAGATTAAAAATAATAAGTAAGAACAACTAATAACAATAATCTGATCAAGATTAAAATATTTAATATTTTAAATTAAAACGAAGGTGGTGATTGTCGTAACAATAACAACAATGATTATAGTTATCAAGGTGGTGTCGGTTAATGATAGTGATGATGAGTTAATCAAAATTAAGATATTTTAGGATGTGATTTGTTTGATAAATCTTTTACAAATTTAATGATTATATTAGATTTTAATTTCAATTGTTAAATATTTTAATTTCAACCATTAATTATTTTTAATTATGATGTTATTAATTATTCTCATGTTTTCATTTAAGAAAATATTCTTATCATAGTCATTTATATATATATATATATATATATATATATATATATAATTCGAATGCATTCCAACAAAAATGTTAGACAAATGAGAAAAAAATTAGTTGATTGTATTATTATGCTATTAAAAATGAATCAAATTTTTACTTTTAAATTATATATCTATGAATGTTTAAATTGGTATATATGATTATTAAGATAATATTATATAATTCAGCATAGATTGATAAAATTTAACACTAGTGTATTTCATTAAATGTTAATAGTATAATAATATAAATCAAATAAACTTGTAATTTCAGGCTCAACTATAATTTATTTTGGAAAGTAATCTGAGTATTTAATGAGTTTTGAGTTGATAAAAAAATTAACTATTAGTTAACTAGACAACAAAGAAAAATTAACTAAGTACGTTAGTTTTGATAGGGGCAACTAATTAGGGCTGTATTTAGTAAAGATATTTTGTCACTGATGGTACTTCAAGTATGATTGGAAGAAAGAATGTGTGTGGAAAAACAAAAAAGTAGAGGTGAAGGGAAAACA
The DNA here is from genome assembly GCA_007407185.1 of Glycine tomentella. Classification (NCBI taxonomy): domain Eukaryota; kingdom Viridiplantae; phylum Streptophyta; class Magnoliopsida; order Fabales; family Fabaceae; genus Glycine; species Glycine tomentella. The sequence continues at coordinate 371,100 of PYAF01003295.1, forward strand.
TGCTTCTGTGGGACACATACATAATGATTGTTTATTTATTTCTTTTGGACTGAAAAAAAGGTCTTTGATTGGATTCTAGCAAGATGTTGAAACTTTTCATATTTGATTGTGGACTTTTCTGTTTGAGGAGAGAAAATGTGAGATGAAATATTCTATTTTATTTTATATAAATGAGAAACACATCAGTATTAAATGTGTAGTCATTTAACTCACGTCATGTGAGCGCATGTAAATTATACCTACACCCCTTAGATTTAATAAATTACGATTAAAACACAGTTTTTTTCTTCCTCTTAATGTATTTTTTTAGATTGGTGTCTTAAGTTTTAAAAATTTACTTTGTTTCTTCAAAATGTTTCTGTTAGACCAGACTGGTCCTTTTTAATTTTTTGCACTAATAATATTAATTTTAATTTTTGACTAATATGATAAACTGATAAAATAATTAACTTTGTCTAAGAGAGACACTTTAAAGAATTAAAGTAAAAAAATTTAAATTTAGAGAACCAAATTGAAACAAAAAATTCAGATATACTAACTATCTCTTCTGTTTTTTATATTAAACAACTAACCTATCTCAATTCATATAATAATACGTGAAATTAATTAGGGGAATTTTGTTTTAATGAGAAAGGAATATGATATTATGTTATTATATAAATTAAAGAGGTATGTGAAGAGTAAAAAGAAATATTTATTTTCAGGCAACAAAAAATGATATTTAAGTATAATTTCGTTAAACTTTAATTAGCGTGAATGTAATTTTTCATTGTTTATAACTAATATTGGAAAAAATACAATGTTAATTAATGAGATATTTGTAAACTTGTTATAATACACGTAAACCACTCTAATGTTTGATATGCTTGTTGTTTTTATATGACATATTCAATTAATATTAACGAAGCATCATCTATATTTGAATTTGAACATTGAATTTTTATTTTTTTATTGTAAAATTTGCATAAAGCATAAAAAGGCTATAGTTCTTGGGGTGCTACAATTATACGAGATTATATAGTTGCAAAAAGTCTACTTTAAAGTCTTAGCTTAATATTTTTAATTGAAATGTTTAATTGATATCAGCGATAATGTGTTATATATAAAACGATAATTTTTAAGTTTTTTTTTTCATTTTTTTCCTCTTCTTTTTTTTTTCATTTTTTTTCTTTTTTTTTTACTTTTTCGTATTTATCATTGGGTTCATCTGTTACTGATTTCAATTAAAAGTTAAAGATGCTGTTGATATTGTTGATAATTAATAATTGTTGTTATTGTATTTTGTATATAAGTTGTGTAAAATATGAAAGGTTATAATTTCTATATACTTTAATGATATGCATATGGATTTAACGTGGTACTATGCTGTATCTGACATTTAAGAAAGAAAGAAAAATCTCTTGACTAAAGATGTTTCTCTCAAAACCGTAATTCTTAATGCCCACAATTTTATTTTGAGAAGCCATAATAGAAGTACTAGAGAAAAATCGTAGGGAACACAAAGAGGTGGGTAAGAGATCGAAAAGAACCACTTGTTTTTTAGTAACAGTGAATATGCCTAGAAAGTGGTTCAAATTATACTGATATTTTCTTTTATGGCTATTCAAGTGATATTTTGAACTTGAGCAAACTTGTCGAATGATATTTGGTGCCAAATTCTAGTGAATGAACCAAAATAAACGGCTGCATTCGCTTGCCTAACTAAACAGGAGAAGAAAAAAAACAAGCAATTTTCTTTGATAAATGTGAATGTTCCTTCAGGGGCTGAAAGCACTTTTTTCTTTCCAACGGTTAAACTTGGTCTAAAATTTCCAATGCTATAAATAATTTAATCATTGTTGGGTCATGTGACGTAGAACATTCCTCAAATTGGACAATGGGACCCGTCCACTTGTAGTTGTCGAGGTCACCTTCCTCAAACTTCAGGTTTCTATGTCACTCTTGCTCAAAGTAGTGATGGAAATGAAACATCATGGTAGTAATAGCACGTTGTGATCGAATCTAGGAATAAGAAGGAAAAAAACATGCGTAAGCACTCAATTATTTTATAGTGGGTAGTATCTAGTAACTTAATGGTTGCAACTACAGGCCCGGGTATTATTTTCACGTTCCTCATACATGGGTGATAACTTGGTCAAAATGAATTATTTCCTCATTGCAACTTAAGGGGTTCAAAAAATGACAAAAAAAATCGTAAAATTGTTCGATCAACAAGTCAGTTACGATCCACTTACCCGGTTTAGCTGAAATATACAATAGAATATTGGTTTTAAAAACGAGGTTGATGTGTTGGAAATGAATGTGAATGAAAAATTTGAAATCAAGTGATGCTGTTTTTTCGAAGTGGACTGTTTGGTTGGTTCAAATTGACTTGTCCTAATATGTTGAAAGACTAAGGTGTAGATTTCATGAAGTCGGCTAAGATTTTGGCACAGCTAAGGACATGTTTGGTTCCGCGTCTTCTCCCTTAGACTTGCGTATTTGATGGTGTGGAAGCTACCTAGAATACTTGTGGATTGGATGTGACTATACAACACTCAAATTTTAACCAAACACACACTAAGTTGCCCTAAAGGTCAAGTATTTGAAAAAGACACTCCAACCCTAATTAAGTCAATAATAATTTTACTTGAGTGACAAGATACATTATAGTGACAATAACAATATATATGGGCATCAACATTGAGCTAACTTTACTGGTATATGATCCAAGTCATCTCTTGTAAGTAATTTCTTTTTTTTTTTTGAGTGTAGTAATAGCTAACTTTATTCTTAATAGAGATGTGATTTGTGATCTCACGCGTAAGTTAACTTGTTATGTTGACTTTGGTCAACACTTGTGACTTTGAATCTCCACAAAATTTGAGCATGAGAGAACTGTGATGCAGATTATGTCCATGGCCAAGTCCAATCCGTTATAAAAAATTCTGTCTTAGGATTTCTCTTTTTGTCTAATAAATTCAGATTATAAATGAATACATAAAATTATTAAAAAAAGAATTGAAACATTCTATTATAGAATATTGATTAAAAGTTATCGAAAAATTTAAAATTATGAATAAGATTAATTAAATAAGAAATAATATTTATAAAGTTTTATGATTTTCAATAATTTTTAAATAATGAAAAAAAGTGTATGAAATATGAGGATCAAAATATATCGCTATATTTCTCGGTAAATGTAACTTGTATACTCTTCTTTGAGCCATGCATGTTATTTAGGGATTGATATCACTGTCCTTTCCCTATTACTTTAACTGAAAAAAAATAACTCTTAATTAAAAATAACATTCTCTTGCTTGAAAATGTGAAAATGAAAACTATTTTTAGGGAATGAAAACAAAAATATATCCTCAAACCAAACATCATCTAATTTTTCTTGGTGATGTGTTATTTTGTAATTAGAGAATCAGAAAATGGTGAGAGATGATGGTTTGAGTCTTTTGCTTAGAAGGACACATTAATATCTGAAAATATTCTTCAAAAAGATGCATGATTTTACAGAACAAATTAGCAAGCTTAGGCTTAGCTGATAGAACTAAAACGCGTTATGTAACACACACAATCAGACAAATCATGGACAATCTCCTCCTAACCCCATTTTTTTTATAAAAAAATCCCCTGTCAAAGTAATCAATTGGTTTGAATACTAGACTCTAGATCAAACAAAACTGGGGTATAACTTTTATTCAGGTAAGTTGAATTATAAGACTATGACTATATTGCTATAGTGGAAGATGATTTTGTGGATTCGTGGCCTGATTAGGTAGGATCCACTAAGGTAACTTGCCACTTTGTTTAATCGTGGTACTGAGTAAATATGTCACAGTCAAACAGTCTCGATGCTGTACTTTTGTTGATATTTTAACTTCCAACTTAGTTAAGCAGCATATTCATGTTGCAACTTTGTTAGGCAGCATTTTATGCCTTAAACCTTTGCTCTACAACAACACATTGTGTTGTGTGTAAGTTGCTTAGTTCACTAGTGACTGTGACCACACCACGCATGTACTATCCCACCCAACTCCACCTTCGTTTATTTTTGACTGAACTACTACTGTCTTGCCACCACCTATTAAAGTACATAGGTACATCCTTTTTCCCTGTATGCCTCACTTGTATTGACATGAGAAAAACGTGGTTTGCTCTCAAGCTGGCTAATTTATTTTGCATACAGCTTTTCTATCGTAAAAACAGCTGAAATGAGAGATTATAATTTTTCCCAAACATGCTCTTAATTGTTAAAAAGTTTCAATTGCTTCAATTGTCGGGGTATAGCTTATATATCTTTTGGACAACTTCACTTAATATCAATTTATTTTAAAATGAATCTAACATGATATCAGAGCCTATAGTCCATCTTAGGGGTGTTTGGAAGTCTCACATCATCTATTTCATACTCATTTAACTAGAAAAGATTTTTTTTAATCATTATAATATTTGTGTGAAGTATATATAAGCTTTAATGGAATGTCTCTTTTCAACCATATTTTTTCTCTTCACAAAACTAACCCAAAATATTTCTTAAGTGATCCAAGTTCAATTCCACTCAAAGTGATGATGTATTGGTAATCAGAAATGATTATTTATAATAAGTTTGTTGACTTTGTGATTAGTTGATACACTTGCACTGCATAAAAATTAAACTCTTAATTAATTGTTAAATTAAAGCACCTAAATGTCATTTCAGCAGAGAATCACTATGAACCATCACAACTTGCTCGGTTGGTGCTTCCCTCCAATTATATGAACAGCTAACACATTCACAAATTACCTGTGGGGCTCCTTTCTCTCTGATCACAATGAAAAAGGCTCTCCCCTTAAGAACAATAAGACAACCAATGATTTTGTCCCCTTCCTGTTTGATTCTTTCATAAAATATTTGTGTGGAAGTGCTCCACATGATTGCCTACTTCTTTCCTTATAAGAAATATTATGGAGAGAGAAGTGGTACTGTTATTTAGTTCTACTTTATTCTTGGTTTTTTTTTTTTTTTTTTGTGCTTTAGACCATTAATGTCCACATATAAAGACAGTTTGGAAATAAAGCTTATAAAATAAGATGTCACTAGTTTCCATTGAGAGATATATAGCATATACATATTTGGAATAAGAAACAGTGAGTCTTCTGTATGTGACCCACAATCACACCCGCCTACATCACCCCAACTAATTCCTTTGCCTACTTTTTCAACAAAAATAGAATTGAGAGATTTGACCATGATGCTTTTATGTGGTAGATAATTAATTATACACACACACACACACACACACACACTCATTAGTCAGTCTAATTATAGTTCTCCTAACTAGTTGGGGAACTTCCTAGTTTGTGTTCTTGGTTTGGATCTTGGCAAAGTCTAGTGTCTTTTTTCCTTGTAACTTGTTTGTTACATAGTGTTTACTGTACTCTCCATGATTGTATCTTTTATACTTGCATGGGTGGTTTTCATCCACGAACTCAGGCATTGGACCAAGCTCCACTTCATAGCTAGGAGCAAAAAATGTTACGATTGAGAGTCTATCTTTCTCCTCATGAGCCACAGCTCTATGCTCCACACTCCTGTATTTCCCATTTGTAAGAACCTATACATATGCAAATTAGTATCAATAATCAAATCCATGAGAGAAAAAGAACTCAACATTAAAAAAAGGAGACAAGTCACTGAAGGTTATGTAACTAAAATTTTATAGACAGAATAAAAAAAGGAGAAAAAGGTGAAATAGTGGCCTTACTTCTATTGTGTCTCCAATGTTGATGACAAGAGCATTTGGAATTGGTTGAATAGGAACCCATGTATTGTCCTTGAGTATCTGAAGTCCCACTGGGCCTCCCTTTGCTTGCTGCAGAACAGTGAGGGCACTTCCATCTGAATGGGGACTCAGACCCAAAACAAGGTCAGGTCTTGAACATGGGGGGTAGTAGTTCATCCTCACGGCTTGCACTGATACACCAAACATCTTCTCAAACTCATCCCCTTTCAAACCAAGGCCTAAAGCTATGTATGTTAACAGATTATAGCAGAGTTTCCTTATTTCTCCTGAGTATTCTTCCACAGTATCACTGCATGAATGTTTAAGCATTTTAAAGTTTCTTTAACTAACATAAAAAACATTGGACTAAATGAATACAAATATCAACAAAACTTAGATATCGTTCCTTAGGTACTTAAGTACTTTTAGTGTTGTTTTCCTATCAAAGTTGGAGTTTCATCTTGATAATTCGTGTAATAAATATTTACATTTAAGGTTAGCATAGGTTTCTGAAGTAAAACTCCAATTTTGATTTGATAACAACACTAAACCACCACCTAAGGAACCACGATTCATCCTAAAAATATATGAAGTACTATATATGTTACCTGAATTTTTCTGGTTTCTTTGGCCATAGATTTGGGTTCCTAACATATTGAGGTTCAATTCCAAGAGCAAACATGTTGCACCAGTCCAGTTTTTGGTCCTCTGAGAAAACAAAAGCTTGTCCATACCCTTGGACTGTTCCTGGAGCCATAGGGTATTTCTGTTTCTCTTCCAAAGGTAGCATGAAAAACTCCTTGCTCAGCTTCTCTATGCTCTCCAGCAGATTGAGGTCAATTTCATGATTAATTACCTAATTATACTAAACATTAGTTTCCATGATAGAATATGTTTTTAAAAAAATACACATAATTCTATATATATATATGTAACTTTGATGTCAAGGGATCTAGCTCACTTAATTGAGTAGAGTGTATGAATTATTGTAAACTTCTGACACTATTTTTGATTTTCACATAATTTTTTTTTTAACTTTGGTAAGTTAATGATAGTTTAAATAGTTATCAAACAGTAATAGTTTTACTAAGAACCAAATGATATATAAATATTAACCTGAAAAAATCCCCACTCTTCACAAGCAGTTGCAAGATTGAAAAGTTCAGTGAGGACTTCCTCTTTGTTCCCTTTGCTAAGCTTAGAGAAATCAATGACTGGCATGTCACTATGTGGTGGGGGAAGAGGTGTAGGGAGTGTTGCTCTTTCTGTCACGTCTCGTACAAATCTTTGAGGAATTGTCCTTGGCTTGGTTTTTCTTAGCTCTTGGACATCATCAATGTGCCCAACTTTGATGGGGGAAATTGGTACGGGAGGCATTGTAACAGAATCTGGGAGCTTTTCTTTTACACACTACTGCTTACTCTATATGCCAAACCCTCTCAACAATGCTTGTATTTATAGTGGAATTTAGAGCTTGATGACGTTACACATTAAAAAATTTGGTACCTATGTAATGCTAAGTCATAAGTATGCATAATTGGCACATGAATCCATGAGGTTAAGTGAATATGTTTTTCTTTCTTTCTTTCTCTTTTTACCTTTTGGAAAAGGTTAGATGAAACCGTGTGAGAATTATGTGCAGTATTGACTGTAATGCGGCGTCAATAGCATTACTTTAACAAAATTTGAAAGAGTTGTTCATATGTATCCACACATATTAAATATAGGATGAAAATGAGTTAAGTCATTATCAAAAGTTTTGGTCTGACTTATTTAAAATCTGATTTATTTATTATAAAAACTATACTAAGACTTTTTGAAAAGTATATTTAAATAAAAAAATCATGCTCAAGCTTTAAAAAATCATGTTAGACCTATTAGACTGGTCTATTTAATATATATATATATATATATATTAAAATTTAAAAATAATATATTTATTTTCTAAAAATATTTTTTCTTTTTATGAAGGTGGATGATTAACCACTTCAAAAAATTACCTTAAAAATCTCATAAAATGATTATTACTTATTTAGAAATATAAGTAAAATGTTGAGACATTTTATGTTTGAAAAATTATTTCTTTAACTTTCCTAAATTGATTTGAAGTGTTTTGTAAAATTAAATTTTCTAAAAGAATGTTTCTTCATGTTTGGAAGATGGCTTAGGAATTAAAAAATTTATTCGTTTTTGTATTTAACTTGTCTTAGTTGTTATTTCTAATTTATTTTATTAT